>OZ007569.1:64721979-65046979 GCA_963931925.1 Onchidella celtica
CGTCACCCATGCACTTTCCATATCCGTTTCAAGGGTTATTTAATGCCCATTCAATCAACCATATCGACACTGGCACATTGATTCACAATTTTACTGAGTCACGTCGATATCTCGTACCCACCCACCCGTTCTGCACTGTCGCAGACCAGCACACCAGGTGTCTGGAGGAAGTTGTTTACTTGCCCGGGTTTAGGACGATGTTGTTGTTTTTTTTGAAGACGTGGATTAGGTCAGGTCATCGATGAGTGGCTGGGTGAAAAATACCATGACAGACTGGATAAGTTAGTTGTTGGATCTATGCATAGGTCTACAGAAGTAATTAATACACCTAGGGTTGGAATTTGCAGCGAGCAGGGTTTGAATAAGGAACCTCTTGCACGTCGGTCAAGCGCCCATAGTGTCGGCAGGATGCAGAGAAATCTTTCTACCCTCAGCAAGTGTATAAACTAGGTTGGTGGATCTATGCCTACAGTAGTAAGTATAGTACACCAAGCGTAGGATTTTGTAGCGAGCAGGGTTTGAGTAAGGGACCTCTTGCACGTCGGTCAAGCGCTCCATAAACTGGCCCATAGTGTCGGCAGCGTGAAGAGAAATCTTTCTATAATAATTATCCAAAAAGTTCTAAATGGTATACCGGTAGTATAAATAATCGTGACAACTTCGCCGTGAAGCACACTGACCGCCGGGCGAGAGGGATGCGAGACAGGGATGAGACATGGCAGTTCAATTTCGAGAGAGCGTGAATAAATACATTAATTTATTGTATTCGTTAACTATCGTTGTGGGACACAGCGCAGGACGGTTGGTGAAGAAAAGAACAGAAATGCACAGAAAGCAGTGCGGGAACGACCGCACAAGAACATCGTTTGACCAAGCGGTTTTGTTGATGTTGTCTGAAGACATAGGCTACTCATATCAGTCCCGGTACATGAAAAACTATTTTTTAGTATGAAATACTTTCCAAGAGAACACAACTGAAGTTTAATAATAATGAGAATCAAACCCCTGCCTTTCGCATTCTATATCCCTCGTTTTGACCACCCCCAGTCTCTCACGTTCTCCCAGCTATAATTTCTGTTGCATTTCTTGCAGTTTAACTGAGCAAGAACGCTGATAAGTCCAGTTGGAGATCGTTTCGTAATTTATTCCACCCTCCCAAAACAGGGATCAAGACTTCAAATTAGAAGTTGGACACTTGATTTTATCTTTCTACATCGGTATGTAGATCTGACTCCTGTGGCCTGCTTTCTTATAGGCCTAATATAGACAAATGAGATCTAAAAAGTTGATATCTGCTGCCATGGTACAAAAAAAAAAAAAAGACTGTACGCCACTATGGGTCAGATTCAGCCTTTAACACTATGTCATAGTTTAACACTATGTTATAGTATAGAATGAAATGTGTTTTATCTTTCTATATGGATTATAATTTTGTGCGAGCAGTAGATCTAGTTTCCTTTGGTCACCACCAAATTGAACAAAAAATAAAGCGGAGCCGCAACGCGGAAAGTTCTCGGCGTCTCCTATAAAAAGATATAAAGTATACATGTACATGTACTGTCTTTATGAAGGTTGTTGTTGGGGGAACGTGATATATAACTTAGTGAACAATTTGCTGAACAATGAACACAACTCATTATTTTCTTTATTTGGATTTGTAATTAGACTACGATCCCTTTACAAAAGCCCTTTTCCATAACATGTCAGCCCCTCTACCGAGGTCTGAGCGTAAAAATCTCTCAATCTCATGTCATAGTTACATAAACCTGGATTTCAAACACGTTATATCTCATCACCACCATCACCACACCTCTCCTGCGTTTACTGCACCATCTCTCGCATCTAATCTTGGTAATTTCTAAGCTTCCCACCTCCACAGTGTTTGCTAACAGACGCAAGTCATCGAGGCTATCATGTTTCACCAGACTGCACCTTCCACTTCCTTGCCCTGTAGCCACGCACATGCTCGCTGTATGAAGGTGCAGACAGAAGAACAGGGCAAGTATGGGCGGTGAATGCACGTGTGGGTGTGCGAGTGTTGTACAGGGAGTAGTGGGAAAGAATGGGTCTGGAACGGACAAAGGAATTACATGTATAACCATTAAGTCTGGAAAGTGAGCAGTGACTGCTGAGCAACTGTCTCTGTCAGAAGAGGATTGTAATCTCAGATGAAAGCACTTACTGGTACTCCTGGCTGCACGGTCAGAATGAATCACCATGTGTTCATCCACTAACGCCACTTTTCCATTGTTTTCTGTGAAATCCCGTCACCAAGTGGCCAGTGTTCTGTGTTTGATCACTTTTCAAATCATCAATAAATTATTATTTTTTATTTCTGACTGACGTATTTCTGCATTCCGCCAACCATTTTAAATCAACAGACTACATTATTTTCGTTATATAATTTTTGGACAAGGCCATCTGTGTCCTGTTTTTGATGGTTAACATTATCATCACCGGCACCATCATCATCAACAGAAGGCCCCTCCTTCCATTCTCTTTCAGTATATCTCTGGTTTAATATTATTCTTTAAAGTACACAGATAAAAAGAGAAAGAACCACAAAGAATAGTCTGGATTATTCCATTGTGAAGTCTCTATTATTCACAGTATCTCAGTGCCCATCCTATATTTCTATGCAAGGCCTGTAACTTTGTATTTATTATGACTAACATCGGTCACAAAAGATCTGTCAAGTGTAATACAGACGCATTTTTATTCATTAGCTGTTGTAGTAGTTGTATGAATAAACACTGTTACAACAATAGTTTTTATGTTTGCCTGACCGTGTAATTGTGGTTTTATTGTTGTGTCCATTTCGCACAGTGACTGCTGCAAGGACTGCGTTGGAATAAACCAATCACATTGAATAGAAGCAACAATGATAATACCAGGTCGTCCCCGTTTCATTAGCCTACAGCTGTTTGCGCAATTGTCTTGTGATTTGATAACATACATGTACTATCACCCTGAACATACAAGGGCCTGCAACGAAAAACATCCGTCCATGAATTGGACCAAATATTCAACAAACTACTTAGAATAACATGCAACATCTTCATTATCGTTACGGTTTTGTAATAATTGTTTCTTTCGTTAGGCCATTGTCCTTGTGAAGATTTCAGAAATATTGCAAAACAGGGCAGGGCAAGATGGATGATTGAGAGGCACTGTTTTTTTAACCTGTTTGTTATATGACTTGGTCAATGCGTGCTTGCTTGTCGTGAATGTAGAAGCCCTGTACGTAGTTATCTCCAGTGAATAAAAATCTGCTTATCTCACAGTAATGTTCAGACGAGGTTGCATAAATATTATTATTATAAATATTACTGAGTCTGCAGACAGCGCCAGGTTCCATGGTGTTAGGTATCAATGCGGCATTAAGACGCGTCCATGAATTGATTTCCTAACCCGATCATGTTTTCTCGTATAATTTTAGGCATCATTGGACACAAACACCCCAGCAGAATCACATCACTCTCCTGATTACACATTTTCTAAGCTACGTGCATTTTGACGTTGAATTTTCGGTCATACGACTTTTGGAGCCGACAAAAAATCTACGTGCAGACGGAAACGAAACCTCGCTACTGGTTTCGAAAGTCAACATTTAGCTGGAAATTGTGGTAAACAACTTTAGTAAATGTTCACAAAGGATGGGCCAAAGCCAGGCTAAAATAATACATTATTAAGTAATTTAATTGAATGTCTTTAGTGGGTAAGACCAAACTCCCCAGTGCTTTAGCGCCACATTATGGAAAAATACCTTTACCGTTTATGCCCCCCCCCCCCCCTCCAAAAAAATCTTGTACAGGCGACGCAAGAAACAGAATTTTCGTGTTAAGCTTCGCCTTTGTTTTTTTGTTTTTTTAAATAAAGAGAAATCAGAATACGCCAAAATTTATAATTCGCTTAGAAAAATAAGGCACGTTTCATTCCACAAAATAATGCTGAAAAGTGAATGTGACCTAGATTGGCGTATACGGCCCTTCCGCGGCAGGGCAGTTTATTCAGTATAGGTCTGTCTTTACGCTCTCTAATGAGTTAAGTAATCTGTGCATGGAATCGATAGCGTGCTGACACAGCCAATCAAGATTAATGCCACAACTTCAGACGGTAAATAAACATTGAGAAAATTCCTCCCATTCGATTAAGTCGCAGTTTGGGCGCGCAAGGTCGGGCTGTCCTCTGTGAACTCCGGTATGCAGTTTTCTGGTGCAACTCCGAAACATGTTGATACACTAGAAAACGTTCTAATGCTCAGCATATATCTGGGACAAAACTCCGAGAATACCACGAGAAATTTGTTATCTTTAAGCTTTTTTTTTGTCGTTCTCGTTCTCAATGCCTCTGGAACTCTTTTATCAACATATATTATAATAGACGTTTTCTCTTATATACAATTTTGACCTACCTGCTTGTAATTAAATTCAGGTTCTCACGGAAAATCCCATGGCCACAATGCCGTCAAATAAATTAATGATGAAAGTGAAGAGGACTGCAGAGATGTTGTACAATGCCAACTTCCATGTCAATGTTAACACCACATGCTATTATTCCCAAGTCCACACCAGACTGCAGAAATCACAGTTCAGGTCCATTACTGGCAAAAAAAGAGTTCTTGACGTGATATGAAGTTTCTGCAGAGACAATAACTAAACAACAACGAACTGAGAAACTAAAGGACACTAAAACACATACTAGCATGGATGCATAATGAGAATTCAAAGTATGCACAACATTACAGTGCTGACAAAACACACACAAATACAATACAATACAATACAATATAATTATGAGACCAGGCAACATGTGTTCATGTTTTATTCATTAGTTCATGTCACAACAAGGATATGATCATAGTTTATCATGCAATCTGTATTTAATTCAGCAATCTGAGGGGTGGGATGACCCCTTCTGATGACACTGATGATGTACACCATAGAAAAGAAATTGTAGCCACATATATAACCATTCAGCCATCTGCGATTAGGCTGAATCCAGAGTTCATAACAAGTTAGATCTCACACAAAGAATGCCAGTGTCAAATTTCATCATTCATCAAACATAAAGAAAAACACAAGTGGTTGCAGGTAAGTTGTCTCTGAATTTTATATGGGCTGACAGATATATGATGAAATTTGGCTAAGATTTCAACAGTATGAGTTCCTCTATTTTTGTAGCACCAGGTATTGCAAAGGCTTGCAGCCTCTAGTGAAAATTTATCATTCTAAAGCCTTGAATTAAAAAAAAAAAAAGTGAAGCTTTAAATATTTGAATTTAAACATTGTAAACTTTGAGGCACTAAAGCAATATCATTAAATATTATGATTTTGCTTTCATTTCTGACTGTAATATCTTCAAGTGTAAACTGTCTTTGCATGAGTATTTTACTCTTGCCCTGACATAACTCTAAAGAAAGAAAAAACAACAACAAAAACTTATGTCAACTATTCACTACCCAGAGTTGCAAGAAGAACAACGGCCTCGTAGTATTCCCTTTAGTAACCTGTAGTATTCCCATTTTGTCAGCCAGTTCAACCTACCTGGAACAATAAATAACTCACTGCCAAACATTCAAATGCTTGAACAAACACCCATGCAGAAACTTTCATACCACAAGATTTTTCACAAACTCTGACACCACTAATCGCTTGAAAGAACGAGTTTGAAAAACAGTGATTACAAATATCAAATCTGTCGAGAGATGACATTTCATGACATAATGCCAGATTACTCTGCAAGTCAGACCGAAAAACTGTGCATGTTGCAGCTTACAGTGTGCGAGTTCCACATGCCTTACATATAAAGCCATAAAAAAAAATATATATATGAGGATATGTGCTTAATGTGTATTTGGAAAGGAAAGGGAATCAACAAATACTGACATAAACTAGAATAAAAAAGAAATATGAATTATTCCAGCTCGGGGACTTATGTGTAAGTGAGCAGTAAAGACAAAAACTGAAGGTCTAGAAGATAACAAAAGGAAACGATAAATAAGCATGATAAAAATAAATGACGAATTACAACCTGGTCAACAAATCGGTTATTGCACTATGAGACAACAAAAAATGTACACTAAGGCTGGTATCAAATGTATTCTTCATGAATTTAAACTAGCTCAAAATGCATTTGGTGCATTTAAAATAAAACTTTATTACTGAAATCTATTGGGAAAAATTTGTACTGTGATTTGCTCAGGCAATTTTCCAAACTGAGATTGTCCACCCTGCAACTATGCAATGGAAATGCTTGTCACAAACATTACTATTAAGCCCATTCATCACTTACAATACACTGTATTTTTTGCCCCAAACTATGTGTATTATTTTTTAGGTACTATTCTGAAATCATGCCAAGGACAGAGATTTCACGGCTTTGTTATTTCATCACTCGACTGTTCATAACAAAAGAACATATAAACTCACAGCCAAATACATAATACTGACTAAATCTTATTACGTCAATTTTGAAGACTGTGCAATTTTCATCAGTATCAGACAAATGTAAAAATAAAATATTGTGCGATGTAAGAACAAACACACTTTGAAAAGCTTGTCAGAGGTCAGTTCCATGACAACTATTTGACCATTATATTATAAAACCTACAAAGTCACAGTGGTTGGCCATAACTTTTTCAGATCTGCAATTAATTCAGTAAATCTGAGAGCTGTAAACCTTTTGCAGTTCTTTATTTGTATTTGCAAAGCATTACACGTGCCACTGTGCAGAAAGGCTTTCTATTAAATGACAAAATAATGCTATTAGCAAACATGTTGCAAACATCAAAGAAAGAGTAAACATCTTTCCTCTTTTCCACTGCCCCCCAGAGCATGAATTTTCAGTATGATTCCTGCAAAATGTTGCTTCTCCTGTCATCTAAAGGAGGCTACTGGGTTATTCATGGACTGACTAGAGCATATAACAACTCACAAGAAATATCAGCAATTTTTCCTTTCTGCCCCCTTGACAACTGTATGTTGAATACAGCATTTCTACTGAAAAGTCAACGCATGTCACAAATACCAACATATGCACATATATTTGTACAAGTTTGACCATCAAGGGCTAGCAGTATCACTTTGGCGTGTCATGGAACAGCGATGTGTAAAACTCAGCTGGTGACATGGTACACTTATACTTGCTCACCATTTCCTGAATCTTCAGCTTGCGTCTCACGTGGGGTGGCTGGTAGCTGGGGAAGGCAATAGTACATATTAAGCAGTCGTTATGCTGCTGCATGTCAGAAAAGTGATCAATAACTCTTGATTAGTTTCAGTTTAACAATATTAACAATATGGACAATCAACAACAACAAAAAAAGTGCAAAGAAAAAAACAACAGTTTTGCTACAAAAGAAAACAGATCAAAACCATGTTCTCTGCTCTCAAGTTTCTGGCATGATTAATCTTTTCCTTTACTAAATTTCACTTGATCTAAAGTCCCACAGGAAAAGTGACTGGTAAACATAAAGAACAAACAATGAAGAGAAATCCACAGACATGAATGATCAAAAAAATGTTTCTTCTCCTCTTACAGCATCCACGACCAGCCTCTTGTCCCCAATAATCACTACGGTACCTTCTTTATTTCTCCTTGACAGAACATTCAATTAATCTAGTAATCCTTTCTGATGCTCCTATTGCTAACTATACATACAGACTTTAGGAATAATGTAACTGCAAGGTAAGAAAACTTACGATTCACTCTCTAGTCTTCTTCGCCTGCAGATATTGATGGCTGTTTGCCTCACCAAGGAACCCAGTGTTCTGCGACTGACCACCATGCCATCTACCAGTGGAATAGCTATAGCCATCCTATAAAATAACAGAACAGGTTAGTAAGACAGTTAACTCACAAAAGAATAGAGACAATTTTTTTCTAAACATGCATGTTTTTTTTATATTATCATTATATCAATGGACTCTCTAAGAACTGACTACAAGGAGAAAACTAAATGATCACATTAAGATTAAAGTGGTAGATATGTGTAGAGTAACTACAAATGTGTACTAATGCTTAAAATGAGTATATTTCAAAAGGATGACTCACTTGGTCTGAGTCTTCTCATATTCCATCATATGAATACGAAAGAGTCCATTTTGCAGCGCATGAATGTAAATGACATAGACATCTTTCTCTGGTGGTCGCTGTCCACTAGAGGATGTGGTTGAACCTGCTTGCTCCTGTCCTGTGCTGGTCACTACAAGCAGGTCACCTATGCAGACATTTACAGTTTAAGTAGACAGAAGGCAAGCCCAACAATTTCATTCAAACACTGACAATGGCATTCAAAGCACTTGTTTCTGCCCTACACAACTCAATATCAATAACATGAGGAAATCCTTTTCAGGGCTAAAGCACAGATGGTTATTGATGAATTAGCATTTTTGTTTACACTTCTCGCTGATGAAAATTTCACTGGTATTCATGGATGCTGCAACAATGTGAAAAGTTACAAGGCTGCAGTAGGGATTGACACAAAATCAAAATGTGGACAAAAAAAAAAAAAAAAGGGGGGGGGGGGGTATTTTACAAAGCACTAAATGAACAACCAATACCAAGAAAACTATTCAGCAAATTCTAAATGAAAACTAAATCAATATTAAACTAAAAATGATACATGCGTTTGGTAATCAATTAGATTTCATTTGTCTTTTTAAATTTGTGGTATATTTTGCTGTTTTTTGACTTTCTGTCTTTATCCATTCCTTGCAAACCAACATATGGAGGAAAAGCTATTCCAAGAAACCGATAATGCTGTTACACATGGGTATCAATACCTACCAATGGGAAAATTATCATGATCTTCAAAGCTTTCCAACCACACCACTAGCACTTTGGTATCTGGTCCTGTCATCTGAGCTGGCTGTCTTCCTGGTCTTCTATACTTCACACCTTGGACACTGGTGGGAATTTCTGGTGGGGACCCAGGGGATTCTTGCTTGTCTTGCTGTCTGATCTTCTCAGCTTCCAACAGTAGAGTGGTGGGTTTGGATGCTGCCAGAGGGTCAGGACTACTGGTGTAGAGTCCACCACGAGATATTGGTGGTGATTTGCCTGTATAAAGGGTCAGACAAAAGAGTCACGAGTTAAAGGGAGTATACATTATAGTGGCAAAACAACAAACAAGTAACAGCAGGAAATCCCAAAAATGCAAGCCTCCAAAATAATATCATGTTCACTTACAATACCACTTCTATTCATGCAAATATCCATGTATGGAAAACGAACAAAAAATCCACTCGCATATTTTTCTGCTGTTCTCTTAATATTCAACTTCATAGGAGCAATTTTCATTTTGGTCTACAGTGATCTTGTTATGTTCTCTTTCCATTATGGAAGATTTCTGCTACTTTCAAGCAATCTGGCCAAACGCAAGTTCTTTGCCTGATCTCTAGTCATATCTGTAAAATTTATGACTATCACACACAAAATTATACACAAGAATAATGATACTTGACATGCAGAAACCTACTTTCCACCATTGATTCTGATGTGCTCACTGACCGCAGCCTGAAGGTTTCTGGAGATGGAACAACTAGTGCCAATTCAGACAAAACATCTGCCCAATACAGAACCTGCTGACGACCATCATATAAACTGCCTCCAGTACCAGTCTGGTATTCATCTTCTAAAAGAATAGAACAAATATCTGATATAACAATGCATCTGTGATACAATTTGGGACTTAATGGGTGGTCTGGTCCCCACACACTCTCATTAGCAAAGCTGAGAAATGTAGCCAACTGACAGTGACATCTTAACATGAAAAAACTGAAAGTTTCAAGCTTATTATTCTCATCGCGAAACAAACGACAAACTTCGGGCTGATTTTATGTGCTGTTGTGGGTTTGAAATCAAATCTGTACTTCTTGGAATGTTCTATGCCGATAGCATTTAAGACAGTCTGGTTTGTGTCAAAGAAGAACACAGGCATAATGTACTCGTATCTAATATTAAAATATGTAAGAAAAATCTTGCCTCGCTTACACAGCGAAGTCATAAAATATAACTTAGCAAGGACACTAATATAAAAACAAATGATCTATTGTCCCTTGCAAATGCCACAACCAACAAAACCATGCTTGTACAACAAATTTAACCCACATATCAAGACCAGTCAACTACAGTAACCTATCACAAAGAAAATTACACAAAATTTGTTCATTCTTGTTTAAATTTCAAAAATATAATAATTTCCATGAACTTAAACAGTTTTATGAAATGGATATACCAATTCTTCAAATACAATCAAACTCAAAGGAGAAATTTTAATTTAATGGCTATGATAATTGAAATTTTGACGTGCTGCATTTTTTCAATTATAACTTTATTTGATTCCCACAAAGTACTTGAAATGGATGGATTCAACCAAATTCTATCTCACCATCCATGTCATCTGGTTCTGTAATTTTCCAAGATGTTGTCACATGACCTGTCCAGCCTGCATGTTTCCTCACATCTACTGGCCAGCCTAAAGCATGGAGGAACTCCACAAACTGAGGCTGGACATTGGTGTAGGAAGTCTAAAGATAAAAAAACCAAACATGTAATCACTTCCAGTTCTAGACAAATACACCGTAACATAATGCTCAATTTATCTACCCATAAACCATTGGACCCAAGTATTTGACTGCATAATGACATTGTTATATTCTACACTGTTAATTCCTGCTCCCAATCCAAAACTAATGTGAGAAACTTTTAACTCATACAGCGCAATCAACTGCTGGCAAGTCATTCAGGATTTGGGAGCGACTTGTGGCATTGGCCCATGAGATCGTCTATTTTAAGAGCGGTTTTCATTGAACGAAAAATGCGAGACAACGAATTCATAAACAAAGGAAGAAAGGGAAGTCCCGGTCCCGAATTGTACCTAGAGAGGTAGCATTTATTGTGTCAACCGGGAGATTTGACTGTAATCAGTCAAACATGCGAACAGCTGACGTTTGTTTACATTTTGTATAGTAAGGATGGCTCGACCTCGGTGTTTGACACCAGAAAAAGCTAGACAAATGACTGAGAGTTTGATGGATAGATTGAGTTCAACAGAAGGTTCCAATTATGAGGAAAATCAAGATCTGGATCTAGCAGCTTCTGAAAATGAGCGGCCCAGTGGTGCTAGCTCTAGATCAAATTCAGAGATTGAGTCGGATGGTGATTCTGATGCCAGCGCAACAGAACCTTTATCCCCTTTATCTTCCTTATTTCTGGATGGATTTTCATGAAATTTGTTGCAAGCAGGAGAGAATTGGAGCCACAATAAACAAAATAGAAGACAAATGTTGTTGATATTTGGATATTTTGTACCCACTGGTGAGTCTCAATGTAGTTATCAACTTTTAGTGACCATAAATTTTTTGTTCACACTAACAGCATGAAGAAATATTTCTGGCCTGGTTTTTCCCTCTCAAATGTTTCATTTCTGAAAAGCTTATCCAATTCCCTTTTATTTTGGTATATTGTATGTTTTTTTTTATCCATAAATAAATGAACAATAACTAATTTCCTTCGCTTGGTTGAGTGAAGATTTCCGCGGCTCCCAAAAAAAATTCTGCGAAAACCCCTCCAAAATTTCGCGCTGAAAGAGTTAAAAATGTTGGAAATATTGAGTATATATTTCTACACTTATTTCAAACCTTCATTTGAGTTTCAACATCAGAAGACAAAAGCTTAGTGTGCTCAGTTTGCAATATTAAGGTCTGTATCCAGCTGTTTGTAAGCAGTTCTAACTCGGTACATCAGCCCTATGATTATGTGAATATTGCATCATCAAAAAAAACACAACATGTCACTAAAGTTTATGTAGGTGAGTTTACAACTGCACAATGTTCACATGTCCAGACACTGACCACATTGTTGAGAATGTCAGCAGCTGTTGTTTGTCCATGCTTGACATAAAAAATGTGCACTGTGTCATTATCACGACTTGGGATGAAGTCCAGACATTCCAGGTCAACAAACAGACCAGAATTTGTAGTGTCTAACATGACTAGATCTGGTGGTACTGAACTGTTGGATGGTTCCTGTGGGGAGAGAGACACGTGTTCAATTAAACAAATGACATTATTAACAGTTCTTCTATCAACAAGTCACAGCAGAAAATATATTTGTGTTAGGCTGAAAATTGATGGGACTGTCAACTCATAGCAGCAATCTTCATCAGGTCATACATCAAGTTGATGTGACGTACACAACTGGATGCTCCACCTCCAACTCAACCACAAAATATATGTGGGCGCATAGGAAAACCCGTCGGATCTCGCACAGGCTAGAAATGAGCTAGGGCCTTCTAAAGTCGATTTTCGACTATCTGGTCAATATTGAGATTTTGACGGAATCAGTAAGTTCATTCATTTATCTTTCATCTGATATAAGTTTTAATATTAAAATTGTGTTTTAAACACATCTTTCAAACGATTATAGTAAGGCACCCATCGCTGACACGCATGTTCGGGAACGGCGACCGCTGGGGAACACAGTTGTTTCCAGTTCGCGTCTTTCAGACTACACCCCCAAGCGCTCATTTTCAACACACTATAGCATATTACACACCAAATGAAAGGTCATTCTCTGTACTTTCCAACAGAAGGCAGTGCGCAGACGTTAACTAAGATAAAAATCGCCGCGCATCCTGTTTACGAAGGTAAAGAGTTGAATTAACGGAAAGAATTAGATCTAGATCTAATCCTCTTTTGAACGTAATTTTACGCCCCAGAATAATAAATCATGACCGCCTTCCACTTCAGAATGATAAAGGAAACATTTTTGTTGGTATTAAAGATGTTTTTGATGTGAAATATTAAAAATAATTCAAATTTTACCCTTGACCCGATGCGTCAGTTCCCGATTAAGCGTTCGCTTCGCGAAACGGCAGCCTCCGTGAGTTCATCGTATGCCGATATTGCAAAGCTTCTGAACTTACATCAGGCGGATTCAGATGCCTTGTCGAACTCATCAATGACTATTAATTTTGTTTCCGACCACCCCACTGGCAATGATTCAAGCAGTGATAGAGAGGAATCAGCGAATGATGATGGGAAATAGCATTGCTTTTGAAACGAATACGCCACAATCGTACTGACTAAACTAGATCTAGATCTAGATCTAGTCTACTCTCACTCGCTCAAAGATGAGCAATGAAGAATGAAGCTCTAGGCCACATATATCTTTTAGGCATGTTAACAGACCAGAATTTGATTCCTGATTCACATCACTTTATACAGAGACCTTGAATCTCATCCAACCAACTAGCAATAGGCCAAAGCCAGGGCTCTTGTTGGGGGCAACTTCAAACGCGATTTTCTCAGAAAATTCATTCCCCAGGGTAGGGTTACATTTTTGTTCATAGCTCTGGAACTAATGAAGCTATTGACCTCAAATAAAATGCAAAATGTTCAGAAATAAATGTAGAATAAAGTTCCACCAATAACTCATTTTTCATATCTGGGCAGATGTGACAGGTTTTCCCATGCACCCACACATATGCAGTGTTGATGCTAAGAATGAGTGGCTTGACACTGTAGGAACGATGACCAAGACAGTTTAATAATTTCATTATATCAAAATAAGCGTTGTAGCATGCTTCATTCTTAATGCTATCTTCTGTGCCATAGTTAATCAGTTCTGGCATTCTCTTAGATCTGTCAGTAACATATTCAGTTCTGGCATATTACCTTCAATGCTTCCAGAGATAAAAGCCCATAGTGAGAGAGGAACAGGCGTGCTGTCTGATACTCATTGCAGACTCTGAGGGGAAAATAGGAACAGATACACAGTTATCACATCAGCTCTTGTATTTCCCAAAATATAGATCTATAGAAATACAATTCTTTCCTATATATCCTTTTTTTTTTGTGCCCAAAATAGCTGATTTTTGAAATAGTTTATAAGACAACCTTTTAACAAATTCAGTCTTTCATGCTTCCTCACTAAACTGAGATATGATCACATCACAACAGTTTTAGGTATGACACTTCCAAACAGCGTTAAGATAAAAAAAATAAACAGTCCATGAGTCACATACTTGGGAGGTTTGCATTCTTTGTGAGGATCAGGATAAGGTGACTTTTCCCTCTCCACCGTGGCCCTTTGACTGACTTCTTTCTCAAATGTTGCTACCTGGTCAATCAGTGTCTTCATCTTCTCCGCATCAGTTGTCTCTTTCTCTGTCAGCACTGACTCTAGTGGTGGGACACTTTTTTCCCTGCCAAAAACATGTCAATAAAATTTAGTACTTTGCATACACTGATTCATGAAAATCAACTGAATGGCCCCTGAACATGTGCAGTGACTCTACCCGAATCAGGTCATCAATACTGTGACTGGTGAAGAAAACATACCTAGCTCCCTATCATCGAGTTTTGAATTCGTCATATCCATGAAAACAGTATAATTTCAGATTCTTACACCATTATAATGGTATGGTATCAGCTGATTGGAACAATATTACTTAGTACAGACATTGTCTGAAAGTACAAATAGTAGAGACATCATAATATAATAGAGAATACAGCAGTACTGCAGACTGCATATGTGCCGGTTAAATTTCTACGGGATGGTTATGCGCACAAGGTTTTGTAGTATAAGTACCTGCATGTGTTTCATATTATCTCACTATGAAATTAAGTGAAATCATATTGTTATGCTTTTTTATTTAATCTGTCAAGGACAAACTCACGCTTTAGTCTGTGCTATTCTACTGACACTCTCTGGAAAATATCTATGTTTGACATTGTGCTGTTGTCCTACATGGTCATCAGGCAATGGACGTCCAGGATCTGACAGGTGGGCCCGAGATGATATCTGAAGGTGAGCATAATTAGGACAAAGTGATAAATGCTCAATATGACAAACAATGACTCTTTCATCATAAATGATGCCAAGAATTATGTCAGATAAATTTAAAGTATTTTGTCAGGTGGATGTGTTTATCTTGTATGCATGGTAGCCCACTTCTTGTCAAAAAAAAATAAATTATAATCCCATATATACAAATTCCTATGCGCTAGATTCTCTCTTCCTTAGACTGGTTTTAATGTACAACATTGCAAGAAATCATGCAGAAAACTTGTTACAGTACAAAACACTGCCATGTACAGTCATGTCTCAGAAAATGAAATAAAAAAGACTGAAAAATCGAGGGTTCGCAACCAGCATGTTTCATGTCCAAAATTGTCAACTGAGAAAAACGAGTTTGAAATTTGTAACCTTAATGAAAATTCAAATGACTGCAATAACTTTAACATGGTCACATGAAGAGTTTTATTGGGTTATGAAATAAAGTCACACATCTTGTGACTTGATTTCTACAGGCATTTAAGAGCAACGAATAAAACTGGACAAAACACATTCTGGCTGATATCCCTTGAAATGTAAAATCAAGTCTCGTGGTTTTGTTTAATAAAGTGTCTTTGAATGCGACCATTCAAAACCACTGAAAAAGCTAACAAGCGAAGTGGAAATGTTGTATTCTCTACAATTTCAGCAAAATATAATAATGACAGACTATTTGTGAGTCTGATGAATTTGAAATTTGTATGCAAAACTCACTTTTGAAGCTCTTGGAGAATGTCTTAGTTGCATTGTCCATGCATGACGACCAAATGCTCCACGGATAAGGGCAGTCACAGTAGGCAGAGGATCTGAGTAAAGGAAAAGGATAAAACCAGTTATTGTACATTCATATGATCATTTTCTGCACATAGGACTAATTTACTACTACTGCAGAAAAGGGGTTGGGGATAAAGGAGAGTATCAAATTTTCTACAAATAACTATAACACATGCATCATTCTATCTGATTGTAATCAAATGTTCTTGTGTCCAAATACACTAGTGCCCCTACTGTTTGTTCTGTCATTTTCAGGTAACTTCCAAAATTCATTTTGTAACATTTCTAGTATCTGAAATATGCATCAGACTAAGATCATGTATCAAAATCTTCACTAAAACCATGTAATAAACTAATTAGTTCACTAACTAATTTCATCGATGATCACAGATTGGAGTGCAAACTGAGACAGAGAGAAGCAGGAGAGATGATATCTCTAGTCTAATTGATGAAGGCCAACACTGTGGTTCATGTGTGAAATGTATTTAAGCAACTGCATGAAAATGATTTTATCTATCATTTGCTTGTCTCATCTGTCCAATGATGGCCAATATGTGACAGACCCAAATCCGGGTACCTTCAATATTCCCCAAGGGCTGTTCAAGTAAACCAACTATGACTGAATTGTCAATCACAAAGTATCTGAACAGTGATCCTTGTTCTGGCAAGGCATTTCCCTTTGCAAACTTCAGTAGTGATCTCTCATCTAGAAGAGAAAACAATGACTCTGGACCACATGGAGGTGGAAAGGCACCCTGAAAAATCACAAATGAAGAAATAATTTGAAATTTGGATGTCAAATTAAGAATACCTGTACCACACTGCTTTGACACTTTCATTTGTCAAGAACTAAAATTCTCACTATGGTGAACTTTGGTGAATGATGTTACACTGGGTATTAATTAATTTGTACTTTGTCAAACTGTAATTAGCAGAGGATAAATTATGTGGCAACACCACTTGCAGCAAATCCCATACAAGATCAGTTTGATGCTTCCAGTTACTTTAAAATGTTAAAAAGATGCATAAATATTTCTAGCAACCCACTATTATGATTATAACAATAATAGTAAAGGAAGTTAAATCTTGACTGTATACAATACCAACAAAATTTAAGACAGCAAAATCAGGGCGCTGAGGTCAATCTTTTACTTCAAATCTGATCAATGGAAAAATTCTGATACGAAGCCCCAATGAAAACTCTAACAATGACAAACTATCATCAGACTTAACACGAGCTGAGTGAAAAATGAAGTGATAACAATCTCTCCATTTAAGCATATTAATAAAGGGCTTATGAAACAGAAAATTAAAGAAATAACCAACAACAAAAAAAAAAAGAAATGCTACAAACCACTTGGTCAATGATACAAGTCAGCAAAGCCTCTGCTGCATCTTTTACCCTCATTGATGCTGGCATTAATTCTTTGTTGCCCTTGAACTTAGGTGGGTCACTGGCCCTGTTCTGTAAACATACAGTTATATACTACAGCATTACTTGTACAATAGGATCCCATGATGCCACATATTTTCAACACTGGGATAATATATTTTAAGAAAATGTATGCTACAAATAGACCTACTGCCACTGTGATTGTTTCACTTGAAATCTGAAATCACATATTAAGAAAATTAAAATCAGGAAGTATTGAAACTAATAACTGCTTACTGTGGAGCTCACAGGGTGCAATCAAGATGCCATGCATGACAACCGAAACCTCCAGGCAACATTAAAATATTCAACTCATTTTAAACAGGCCAACACTGCAAATTGTGCAAATAATTATGTTCCAAGAGCATGCATCAATGTTTTTGAACACATTAATTATTTTCTTTATAGTATGAGTTTTTGAAAGCAGTCTAAATAAGATTTAAAGGCTTTCTAACGTGAAAAAGATCATGCTGCACTAAAGGAAGAATCTGAAACTGCAAAACAAAATGCTGGCTCAAATCACATTAATTATACTTTCACAGATTTAAAGCTTGTATCATTTTTCAAAATATGCTTGTTGAATCACTCTTTCTGAGATTCCATACATTTATTGACACCACAGACAGATGGACTGATCCATGAATATCAGATGTGATAGTTAATGATATCAAATATCCCATTTACAAACATCAAAAATTATTTGGATAAATTAATATTCCAATATGATATTACGGTCACATTTATTTCCAAACCATTATATGTCAACTCTTCTCTGTCAAAAACGTAACCCTTGGAGCCTATGCTCTTCATTGTAAGCCCTCATACTGAGTTGGAGACATGGTGGTAAACAATGGCTGAAGCAACAATGAATGATATAATCTTCCAAATAAGTAAAAGGGTAGAAGAAAAGGAGGAGAACAACTACTATGGTCAACTTTATGAATCAAAAGCTTCTGAAAACTCATAAAAGGGTTAAGCTATCAAGCAATTTATTTGATCAGGAAAATTAACTGGAGAGCCCTGACTAAATAAAATTTATCCATTAATTCTACTCAGCCCTTTGCTTCTTTGTTGATTTTAAAGTTAGAATTCTAAGTTACTAAAGTTAAGATGAGCCGAGAATAACCATGAAAGACATAGAAAAAATTGTGTTCCATAATCATATTTAAGTATTTCTTTAATTATAAAATGCATTTATTTATCATAATATTTAACTCTTCAAACCCATTCTCTCATTACATAGTGACAATGTTTATGTCCTTATTCATCAAGATGATAATATTTGGGTATTCAGTGACAAATGTTTGTACAGAATGCTGAAAGTATCAACCAGCTGGACAAAAAGCTTCACACAGAAGAATGGGTACACTTCATTAATTTTGGATCATGTGTAAATGATATGGGAATTTCATTATTTTCCTCAAGGAAGCTCAGACACGTAGGTCTAGGAGGGCCAGGAGAATATAAGCCATAAAAATACTTTTTACATCTCTTTGATTTTGTGACTAAACCTGAGTCATCAATGATATTTAGGGATAAAATGGTCAACGTACATTATTTTTGTAGCTAGGGCTATGTCAGGTGTCAAAGTTAAACAAACACTGCTGTAGTTAAGACCCTCTAGACACAAATGAACAAATTTACTAACAGGGGCGGAAATAGTGGAAAAAGGATTTTCATGGGAAATGGGAATGATTGGATGGAGTGCAAAGGGGAGGAATAATCAAACAGCAAGAACTGGATTTTCATACTCTCAACTTCTACCGGCATGTATTTGTCTATGAATGATGCTAAACAAAATTACAAAAAACACTTGAAAGTGGCTCCAATGTCAGGAGGACTTATGGAATTTTTAGAGATAAATCATATTCCTTCTGAACTCAGTACTGCCAGGTTCAACTATAATTAATTATCAATTACTCAATGTAAATAGAATGGGGAAAAAAAGGATATCAAAAATGCCAAATGGTAACAATGCACTCGCATAACCATTCATTAATAAATAAGCAATCATTTCCACAATAATCTAGTCTAGTTTCATGCATCCAAATCAAGTTGAATGATATTGTACAAAATGCTCAGCACAAATCAATAGCTTAGGAACAGTTTTGGGGAAGGATTGTTGACCTCAGATAATAAAAATACATACTGTAAATCCCAGCATTGCATAATTTACATCTGCTGTACCCTGTTTTATGACAAAGACATTTAGCAGCATCAACAAAGGTTCCCATGGACGAAAGGTTTTACATGAAGAACAATGGAACAGAAGGTACAGTTTTAATGCTGTCAGAATTGCCACTGGATGGAGTGTTGAGAGACATTCAGTTAATAAGTCACCAAATGCTCTTGGGTTAGCAATGGACATTAGAATATAATGAAAATGCTCCTGGTTTGATTTAAGTGAAATAAATTGTGATATCTCATGGTCTTGAGCTTCCACAATTTCAAAACTTCCCATCAAATGATTTCTGAACAGTTTGTGATTTTTTTCTTCTTCTTCTTGTTTTATCTCATAATTTACAGAGAGGTGAGGAGTGAAGAGGCAAAAGAGGAAAAGATAAAATGCAAGCCTCAGTCAACAGAGCTATATGCACACAATTGGCCATGGATACATTACAAATCATCATCATCATCAATACATGCATCAAGACAACCCACGGATATCATCAACACACAAGAAATGGCCAGGCCACAGAACCTCAGATCTCTTGGTTGTTATTTTCTGTATCTTCATTAATGGTTCTAATATAAGACCTTTCTTTGGAAGTTGCCAATTTAAATAAATGGGATCATGTTTTGTTAATTAATTACAAAAGGCTTAGGCCCTCAGAAATGTGATTAAAACACTTCGAAATGGAGACAGCTGTATTATCGTTGGGTACTGCAATACAGTGAAAGAGTTATGAACAAAGGCCCTTGCACAATTACCTGCATTCTGGGTGATTCTACAAGAAAGCAGGAAGAAATCTATGACACAGTAACCAACTTGAGTATCCTATAATGAACTGCATTTTTACATGTATAATTACAAAACTAATGTAATTAAAATTGGAATAAATAAATTTAGCTGTCGTTACTCTGCTGACAAGGCTGATTCAAGCAAAACATTGCTACACCTGAACACTACAGATGGTTAATTTAAACATGAAAGTAAGTTTTGTTTAATTTCAACCTCATATTTGCTTTTCACCAATTATATGAAGTACATGTATTTGTTTGCCCTTAGAGGCAATTAGCATCTGTGGAGGACCTAGTCAGTGAATAGGTTTTAAGTATTTAATTAGATTTACTGACAAGTAACAAGAAATGCCATTCCATGAAAGTGTCCAAACAGCCAGAATCATGCATGCCAGGCTGCATGACAAAATAAAACACTAGTGCACACTATCAACACGCCAAACTATTACCTTGACTGGTGTTCTTAAAAAGCTTTAGATGCAAGTCTGGCAGTCAGGCTGTGTAATGAAGTATTGGGACTTTACAGTCTTCTGCGAGGTGTCTCATGATGGTGCACATTGAGGTATGTAATGCCATGCAGCCCATTGTGCATTCCCATGTAAAACCAGTGACTGCCACAATGCAATATGACACTAACCAGCCACACCGCTAGAGTCTAATTACTACAGCAACCACGCACAGATGAATGAAGCAACCGCTGGACATGTCCAGTTTCATCCCACAGGCAATAGAAAAGAGGGAATGTGAAGGGGAAAGAACATTCCACAACACCAGTTAAGTATGAAGGCGTGTCAAGACTCTGTTGCAGCGCAATGCTTGGGTAATTTGACTAAATACCTTATTCATGGACATGGATTTGGAATCCTTGTCAATTTTCACCTTAACTGTTTGCATTTCCTGTGTTTTGGTCTGAAAGGAATAGTTTGGGTTTAAAAAAAAACCAACAGAATTTTTAAAAAATGAAAACAAATAAATACAGGATGAACAAATAATGAAGTTAAAGAAACTTGGACAATTT
Organism: Onchidella celtica; assembly: GCA_963931925.1. Lineage (NCBI taxonomy): Eukaryota > Metazoa > Mollusca > Gastropoda > Systellommatophora > Onchidiidae > Onchidella > Onchidella celtica. The sequence continues at coordinate 64,743,009 of OZ007569.1, forward strand.
CACAGACACAGTAAAGTGCCACAAAAGAAAGAAAAATAAATGCACACTCTTAATGTAGGACTGGTCATGTTCACAAGTGAGATGCCTGGCTATGAATTTTTGGGTAAATTGATTTACTGTTGCCTGAAATGGACACCTGGCCTGAATGGTGACCTACACTAGATAACAGTAGTTTCTTCCTTCTGAGTCTTCAGCTGTCGCAAATAAGAGTGTCACAAAGATACCTATTTGTGCTTGTCACTAAGAATATTTCCTGTGAAGATAACGGAATTGGAGCATTTAGTTACAGCTAATTTGTATCTAAGAAACTGACTTCACTGCATCTATAACTTAGTGTGCAGAAAAATGGAGAAGATAATGAGACTCCCCTTCACCCTGACCGCTCCAAGAACCTTTCATCTTCATATCCTGTAGTAAATGTGAGCGAATACAAGAAAAAGACAGAAACCAGTGTAAATTGGTACATATATATACCAGAAAAGGTGAAAGAGAAAATCAATGAAACTGAAAGTCTTCACAAAATGAAGATTATTCTGTAATGGTACAGCAAAGTTCCTATGCATGTGCTAGAACATACAGCTGTTGCATTTCAGGTTAAGACATAATTGAAGACCAAAGACATTTGTATCATATTACTCATTATCACAGGGCGGGACTCATGGAAGATGAGCTTCAAATCTGAACACAGAATTAAAATAAATATTTGTCATCTTTCGTCTCAAGCACAAATTACATATGATCTGATGGCCCCATGTCTTGTCCAGTGTGAGAAAGACAGAAATGATAACCATTCTAAGCAGCAATCCTCCCCAGTTGCGGGCACACACACCTTCACCTCTTCAAGTTCCAGCAGAACATCACACATTGTGAAACATACTCTAGACGCTGATGAGTTCAGAATCATTCCCAAAGGACATGATACAATTCTTAACTGAAAGCCTTCGATTCAAATCTCTTCAAACTGCCAACAAAACTTCATATCTAATTCTTGGAATCTGACACCTGAGAAAATGCATCATAGTGCATGCCAGCAAACTGAGACACTTACCCAAAATCAAGAAAAATCAGTGCTCTTCACAATGTGGTAACTTAAAATAATCCACTTTCTGAATGAGGATACTGAAAGCATAATGTGTGATTTGAAACCACATGATTGGTGTCCAGGGCTGCTTATATTAATGCTTCCAAACCTGACAACAGAAGCTGATGATCTGCTTGTCAGATTACATAATTGATTCCATTGAAACTTGAGCTCTTAAAATATTAGATAACGAGAACAAATTGGATACAAACAAAAATTACATTACATATAACAGAAACAAAGCAAAACATATAAACTAAGTGCAAAAAAAATAAAAACCAGACACCGGACAACTTAAGAAAAACTGAACAGTGACAATAAAATAAGTACCGGTAGGCCATTACACATTTTGAATATTTGGTAAAACAAAACTGATAAAACATCAACAAAGTTTTGTGATGACCTTAACATTGAAAACTGGACACCACTCAGTGTAACAGTATAACAAATTCTGTGAGGATTTGACACTGAAACTTGTATGCCTTAGGCGACACCAAATCTAAGATCACGAATAAGTCTACCTGTGCTGTATGAACATTGAGGTAATGCTAGAGGTAACGACATTGTGCTGTAGTGATGACAACATCTCCTAAGCTCACAAATACTACTGGAACTATATTTATATCACTGAGGTCTTCACACTGATGTCCACACAGTATAATAAGGGTGAAATAATCATTCTTATATCCACTTTGCCGGCAGTGGCATCTATCAGTGGAAACAACACTTAAGGTGATGCCATTGAATAGTGGTATACATGTATGACATCTAAAGTTGTTACAATCATAACTAAACTTGTAAACTCTTAGTGACAATGTTTTTCTTGTAACAAAAGACCAGAAGTGGTTCTACTGCGGTGCACTGCTGTCTTGTACTTTGTTGAATTGCAATGCCAATTAGCAGAAGAATAATTTTGTGCTAACACCACTTGAAGCAAATCACATACAAGATCAGCAGAAGTTTCAGAGCTGATACAGAAAGCTTGCTAGGGAATCCGTTCCATTAGTAGGTCAGTAAGAGTGAGAAAGCCAACACCTTATATGCTGAAAAGCTGGAGTGACCATGACCGTATTTTTTTAAACCATATAATCTTAATATGACTTCAGATAATACTCTGGCACGCACTAAGGTATTGAGGTTAAAATGACTGTCAAGTTTACACAAAGTTATGAAGACTTATACTGGTGAAAATTTAATTTTGAGAAGTTTACTTGTATCTGACATGTGAAAGGACATGAAGATCACTCTAAACATAGTAGTTTCTCTGTTTTTATCCTTTGGCTAAGCCTGTGAACTTAAATATCAGTTCCATAAACATCTAAAGTATTTTTCACTCGAATTAACTGATGTGTTGAGTTAGCTGCCAAATAAGGCTTACCAAATTGTAAACTCTTTTGGTGACTTGAAACTCCTACTGACTGATCTATCTGTAGAACTCATTGAATTAAACCATGATCTCAAAAGGATGTAACCACAATGGTTAAACAATATTTCTAGATTATTATCAAAGACTTGGCAAGAGCTATAGTTTGCAAGATGTTGTTCAAAATGAGTACTATGATTTCTTCCCTAATGATGATTTGTGTGACAACATGACCAGAGTAAGAACTCACTTAATATCAGGTCAGTAAGAAGCAACGTACAATTTTTGTAGACTATTGAACTACTAATAATGTTAGAGTTAAAAGTAAAATAACGTAGCAATTAAAACAGATCATGGCAAATTGTCATCCTTTGCATGTTTCCTTCTAATAACAAGCACTACTTTCTATCATGTGCATGTTCTACTGTCATCATTTTATAGTTTGTTTATCTTACTATGTTTGTCTTCAGTGCAACAGACTCATCAGACAATGACAGAAGATTTCTTTTAACACTCACTTTCAATTTTGAGTCAACGGACACACTCTATTGGCACACCACCAGTGACGTCTATTCATGTGACTCACCAGTCAATTATAATATGAGCATGTTTTGTTCAACCCTGCAGGTCACCATTTACACATTGCCTGCTGTTTTTGATTGTCCAGCACAGCAAGAATCATAAGCTACTTATTTTCATGCTTTTATCTTCTACACTTTTATTTTGCTATTTACAATGATTTTAATACCCTAGTAATATATCAGCTTTACTCCTCCTGCCAAGGATAACTCCCATGCAAAAAGGAAATGAATAAATAACTTTGTTGCTTTGGAAACTAGCTAACTGGTAACTGGAAATAAACACCCATAGGTGAAATGCGATCCATATTTAACATAGAAGCCCATTTAATGAAGCGAAATTTAAGGATAAAAGACTGAACTGTAAGAAAACTATTGTGTGCTGAAATACATCTATGCAAAATGTAGTTAAAGGAAATAATATTTAAGTCGCGAGACAAAATTTTACAGATGGCAAACTGTGTTTCAAAGAACTGAGAAAAGCAGTACGTCCCAACCATACCTGGCATGTTAAGTGACCCTCAGTTAGGTCATACAAGTCTTGTAAAGCATAACATTTATTACAAAGCTGTTGAAGAGTGATTTTCCTAATACTGAAAAAGTACCCCACTACATATATACAAAATACTTACAAAACTGACATACCGACCACCGGCCTATGGGGTGTAAATGATCAGTTTAGAAATCTTACATCCTGAATTTTGGAACTGATCATGGGGTGATGATCTGCACTGATTTAGCATGATTTATAAGAAACTGACATGCAGATTTATGGTGACTCTCCTGCACATAATGAAACCATATTTGCTTTGCCAAGATGGAAATAATAGATATAATTATGACACTTTAAATTTTCACTGGAATCTTCCAACTTTTACAGAAGAAAGTACAGGTAGGGGACTTGTGTATCCAATATTTTTTTGGGACTCCTAATGAGGCTTAGATTGTTGATAGGTCTTTAATGTGAAATCCCACATCTGACTATCAATCTAAAACAATGCTCATTAATTTGCTCATCTCCTAGACAACAATCTGTCACTTGCCTTTGCAACAGTAACATTTCATTTCTTTTTTTTTTTTATACTCCAGCATATTCAGATTTGGAACTATCAGTTAAAATTTTTTAATTAAATCTTCTACACAACGGTGTTCTTTAAGAAAATTACTGTTTTTGGAATAAAAATGAGAACAAAAGGCCAGGAATTTTAAGTGACAATACTTATAATTCCTGCCACTGAAATGAAGGAACCAAATGAACCCAATGAAACCAAGTTTACCGCTGAAGGAGAGAAAATGTTGCTAAAACAGCTCTTCCAGGAAGTCCATGGACAAAAAGATATCTAGGAAAATGAGAATGTTGACCCTAAAGCATATTAGAAAAACACTCCCACCTGTGACTTGGAACCTGAAATTCCCAATTCTACGACCTCCAAAACTTGGTGAAGACATTCCCGATCATACAACAAGGAACTGTGCTCCACAAGCCACAGCTGAAGACACTTGAAAGCAGCACACAGCATAGAGTGGAGATCTCTGGAGTGACTAGGGGCTGGTCTTGAACACTGAAAGTTTATTATGAAGAATTTTAAATTTTCCAAACTAAAAATTTAATGGAGCTATTGCTTGGCTTCCCTCTCCAGAAGCTATGGTTAATCTCACTGCTGATATCTACATTTTCTAAATTCAAGCTTTCTCAAGGACATAGGATAAAATTCCTAAAGAATTCAGTTTTCGCAGTTTTAGTAGCTTGAGCATCCCAGCAACACCCATTTTGGTTTTTCTTCCACTAGCATGTGCATAAATTATGTCTGACGAGAAGGGTCTGAGTGCCTGTATATACCCGGCACTAACCTGGAACACAATGAGATCACACATCCATTTTACTGTACGTTTACACATCAACATGTTGGCTGGTTTGATCTTCACTTTAGCCAGTCCAGCCAGCAGCTCCATTGCAGCCAGGGCAACATTCAGATCTGCTTTCCATGTAGCCATCAAACGATTACAGACCAGCGAGGTAGCTAGGCCAAATAAGCCATAAGCAGTGTCTGCAAATAGAGAGGTCAATGCCATTGACGAAAATGTTACAAAGAAGATGAGAAGATGATCTTATATTATGTCTTCTCCTTAATCTATTCTCATGCCAAATTGTATTTTGTGATGATTTAATTATGACTATACTAGACAAATTGTAAGATATCAACCATATGTCACGAAAAATGGCAAAAACCGAATATATGACCACAACAACAAACCTAAATTTTTTGTGGGGGGCACAGACAGCCTGTGGTAAGAAGTATCAGCACAACTACTGCCCTCATTGGATATGGTAGTATTGCCACTGGTCTTGCTTGTGTCTGCGGCTGTGATATGAATACCAAACATTGTGTATTATCGACCAAGACTGACAACGCAGGTGACATTCTCTTAGAACACACAAAATAAATTACATTTTACACTTCCACACACATCACTCCCTCTCCATTTAACTGTCTGATCTTACAAGGGGATTACAAACAATGCTTCAACAGCAGTACAAAGTCCATTATTCAAATCAAGTTTTCATATTCTGTACAATAACAGGCTCACAAAAACTGACAGGCAAAAACATTAAGAGATTCATGGCATCTGGGTTCCTCCATTTTTTTGTCCTTCCTCAGTTGACCTATTTAAATGTAACCTAGACCACACCATGTGATCGGCACAGCTGCACAAAATGACAGAAATTTCTCTTGCCAAATACAGATGCAAAACATTCAGTACTTTAAAAAAGGCATCAAATAATATATAACATTATATACTGCCACTAATGATAACAGAAATACTAGAGTTATGTGTTATAAAATGCTTTAGACAATACAGTAATCTCATCAAGTTTTGGTAACCTACCAGCTTGCAGATCAGAGTCTGACATGTCATGATGTGGTTGCAAAGGCAAGTTGTCAGCTTGCTCACTAGTGGCCAGATCTTCCACAATAAGCATGAACCCTCCTGGAAAGGCAAATCCGTGTCAAAATATTTAGTGTTGCATAGTTACTGGAGGGAAGTGGAACAAGACATGGATGAAATTAGAAAAATAAAACAGGTTACAAACTTCACTTCTCCATCATGTACAGTTATTTTCTAAATCATAAGTTACATCACTCTCATCTTTTTGATAAAGTGATACAATGTTGTAACATTATCACATGGTTTTTTTCCCAATATCCTGAGTTTCTCAGTTGCTTCTTGTTTATAAAACTGAAACTGCAAACAAGTTGGAACAGATAAGTGAAAGGAGAGTTTATCAATAGTGTATGTCTCTCTCTTATAAACATGCACTGCAGCAAGGAAATTTGAAACTCACCTAATAGCATCTGGGTATTTTGAGAATCTGTCTCATTTGTGACAGCTACTCTGATGAGTTCTGTAATTCTGGCCCTCAGTGATATGAAGGTAACTGGAAGTTGACCATCCTCTCTCTTTACTATATCTGTGAGGAAATGAACACAAATTTTTATTGACATGTATCTATAAAGAAGATTAGAGCTGACACAGCACGGTATTAAGCAACTTCAAATTTCCAGGAGCACAAAACACAGAAAGTTACAAGAAATTGTGCATAACAAAGACACTGACATAAAACAAGGTGGCAGAGAAATAAAGAGTCCCCTCCCTCCCCCGTGTACTACATCACTCACTCACTATTCCAAATGTTCCACTAAATAGCATCTTCTCCACAAACAAGAATAATCAGACTAAAAATTTCTCTTTGGGTTTATTATGCCTTCTAACAAAAATGACGCTGTTGTCATGAAGTAAGCCTAGACTGCCATACTCATGCCGAAAGTTCAGGTGGAAAGTACCTTTTCCCTTAAGTCTTGTTGTTTGGGAAAACAAGTTGAACTTACAGAACTATTGTTCAGAGGTATCATGCCATTTCATTCAGATAGAAAGTATTAATTGCAATATCTGTTATCACAATACAAACTGGATTAAACCTTTCACTGAAGGTTGATAAATTATTGTTCCTTTCATGTCAGAGAAAATTTGAGAGAATTACTTTTCCAACAGATTTTTTTGCATTTCAAAATTGTCCTAAACATTTAAAGACAGGTACATGGTGATAAACTCCACAAGAAAACTTATGTCACACCCAAATCTACACAGACATCTGACAGGGCAGTCACACCATTTTGTCAGCAGTGAAAGAACAAACGCATTACTTCACAGCTCTTTCCTCACAAATGTCCATATTTTAAAATCACAAATGCCTGTAAAGTTCCATCTAATTACCATGTTTTGTTACAGTTCATGAAGAAATGTTTTACCTTTGATTTCTAAATTTTTGAAGTGTAGGGGCAGACATAACATTGACAACAGCAAGTGGATACCAGCTTTTCTCAGCTCTGAGTAGGGGATCAGGTCACACATTCTGAAACATATCAAATGTTTACAGTTTCTACCTGCAGCTGTTCTTATGTCACTTAAACAAACAATGCAATCACAATTCAAATCCATTTTAAGTTGGCAAATATTAACAAATAATTCAAGAAAAGAAAGGGGCGATGAAAAACAATTTAGACCTTCAAAACAATGATGCATCATGAAATAGCATATAAAACCTGTCAGTCATTCTGCCCCAAACAAAAGCAACTGTTCTTTTTGTCTTGCTAGCATAAACTTCAGAATTTCTACTGTGCAGAGAAAGGCAGTCTTCTCTCTCCTGTGTATATCTAATGACAAACTGACCGATAATGAAGTCCACCTCATTCCCATACCATGATAGAAGACCCAATTTCTTCAGAGGGCTGAAAACTGATAGTCCCAAAGCACAAAGTAAGTCAGTTGCAGTGTTGAAACATAATGAAAACTATATTTTACTTGAAATCTGGAGTAGTTTTACTCAGCACCACTTCAATGGCTCGGAGAATGTATGGTAGAAGAAGCTGCACCCCTTCCAAATCCACTCTCAGCAGTGAACAAGAATTGAACAAAATATTTGATAACACCTCGCCACTAATGTTTCCCTGTAATAAAAACAAACAATATGTAAGCAGCAGATTAACTGCAAGCATACTACTTGTGAACACTTTCTAATTTGTAAGGAATTTCCCAACTTGGAACTCACTTCAATGTTTATAAAGTTATAATTATGCTCAATCCATTTTCTAATGCCACAATTACCTCTACTGTTGATGTCTAGACTGAACTCAGGATGCCCACTGCTCTCTTGTAAAATTAACTAATTCATTCTATCATTCTGCATCCAAAGACAGGTGGAAGTAGATCAGGAATTCTCAAGCTAAATATCCATAAATAAATAAATGACCTAGGAATTTCCTACTCAACCTGAAACTGCATCACACCAACATCCCTTTTCAATGGACATAGAATAATCACAGAGTTGAACTTTTAATTCACACACTCACATCATCTGTCTGGAGACCGTAATACAGAACCAGGTAGAAACGGGAGTAATACTCAGGTAGAATAATCTCCCCTGTCTTGTGGGCACAGAAAATGCGACAAAGAGCACCACAAGCTTCAGCTCTTCCAGCTTGGTAAGCCACATCTCTAGTTTGATTGGGATCTGTGTTTAAGTCCATTGATAGTGAGCTGTGTTTTGACTCAATAAATGAACTGGTCCTTCTCTCTTTCACTGAAATGGTAAAAGATATTGAAAAATTTGGTGGTCAAACATATGTAACAGGTCATTCTTATTTATCAACAACCAACAAGTTTAAAATGACACTTGTAAGTGCTATTACATGTACCGTCTCTCATATCATGGCAACAATTGACACATCGATTTAACACTTTTGAGGGGCTGTCTCCACAACAACCTTATTCAACATAAATGTCATTATTTGGCTTACTGACTATAAGTAGAATGCGCATGACGTCACAGAGTTTTTGTTTTGTACTTCCGCCAAACAAGATGGCTGGTGGATCAGGTGATGAGTGTAACTTCGAGATGTGTCTAAGCAGTTAAAATGCCTGCTGGTTGCATTGCAGTTGACTGTTGTGACAAGGGTGGAAAGGATGTATCCAAACTGGTCCAATTCCATACCATCCGTGTAAACAAGAGAAAGGAAGTGAAAGAATTGACCGAACGTCTCCCATGTGCGTATACACACGTGTCATTGTTTACAGTAGTGAACTCGCCGCCGATTGGTTCGCGACACCTTAAGTGGGTCCGGACAGACAAGATGGTGGATATGCGCATTCTACCTATAGGAGGGTAGCTGCCTAAGTTATAATGTAAAGGAAACAATACAATTAGTTTCAAATATTACTAGTGAGCAAAAAAAAAAGCATCCACAATTCTAACTGTATGCCATTTAGCAAATGTTATTATTAATAAACTAAGACTTCTCAAAGTCCATATATCATTTTGCCTGCACTCCTATGAAAGTTTTAATGTCAGGATATCTGTACCTCTGCAAGTCTGAGCTCTGACTTAAAATTGGAAATGTTTAAGAAATACTAACCAGGAGCTGCATGAGTAGGGTGGAGCTTAACCCCTACTAGTGCAGCATCAAACAGCCATGCATCAAACAAGTGAAGAATACTGTTACATTTGGGACGATTAGGGGCATAAGGTAGGCGGGTATCAAGAATGAGCTTCTCAATGTTGGTGCTGTTTGCTGGTGGGAGAGCGATGTTCTTGGCTGCATGGGCTTTAGATGATACTTGAAACATAACAATATATTCCAATAAGCATGTCAGTCAGCTGTGTTCCTTTTACACATACAAATAGTAAAAAAATGGAATATTGTTATTACAAGATGTTTGTGTCCAAGGTATTTTCTCTCAACATATTGAGCCAGTGCAACTAAGAAAAATTACAGTATTATTCCACTCCACAACTACCGTACACAACATCTCCATAAAACTCATCTTTATTTGCACTTTTCGGGGTAATATGTACCACTAATAATTTGACTGCCACCAGCATGCAAACAAATGCACTGTAAAATTTGGCCTCCTAAGATGCCAAAATGTCTAGAAACAGATGCTCAGTATTTAATGAGTATTCTCGAGGATCTTTACAAGAAAAAATTTCACTACTAAGTCTTGGTTCAAAATGTAGAAAAGACGTTCCTTAACAATGGACCTTTAATATGGCATGGACATGATTACTAGCATTGCTGGTGCTTGCAGTATTGTTAATTTCATAAACAAATAAACAGGCCTTGAGGACATATAAATATTAGTGTAAACAATGTAATGTAAATGTTGATGACAGCAGTGTCTGTGGTCCCAAATAAGAAATTAATGTAAACATTGCTCCAACAAAAGGACAGGATAATGGTTATTTCATTGTACCTTTTGTTGCCAATGACCCAGTTAATACAGATATTGTTTTAGCTGCTTTCCTTTGACCTGGAGGTGTGGAAGGAGTTGTGACCATTTTGCCTCCCACCATCCCAGCCTGAGAATCATGAGAAACATGGTCCATTTTCATCTCCTGAGGAAGGCCTGTGTGATGAAATATCAAAATTTGATAAAATAACAGAATTATGATATGATACAGGTTGTAATCTCCTCCAGTTGAATGCATTATAAGAATAATGAATGACTTGTAATAGTTCCCCTTAAAATTACAAGTTTCTATCTCCACTTTTGGGCTGAACTGAGTTAGTTATGCTCTATACACTACTTCTACAGGCCTTCTCCATTGTGTGTCAAAGTATCAAGTGGATTCGACGTGTACTTTGTAAGTATTACTAAAAAGAAAGAAAAGCCATATCTCTAAAAGCTATGAGCATATGAAACTTCAATCATCAATTTCTCAAAAGTCGATGGGAGGGAGTTGGAACCATGCCATTCTAAGGGAAGGGGTGTTTACCGTATTCAATTCCTAATTATTTCCCAAGAAATGAGTCTGCAGAAACAATTTTTTAAAAAAAAGGGGGGGAGGGGGGGGGGAGTGGCATGTTAGGCTGATCAACGGAGCCACAAATTTTAAATTCCCTATCAACTGTATCTTTCCATGTTTATCTGCTAAAAAATGAGCAATTAATACATGGAACAATTTTTTTTTTTACACGTTAATCCTGATCTTACATGTGTATATCAATAAAACCATCAAAATCTATGAATAAATTTGCAATGTAAGCATTTCTGGTCTTATCCCAATACAATTTCAATCTTAAATGAACAGATTCATAAAGACTTGCACTTTCGCCTACCTAAAAATGCATTAACCATAGCCGATATGCCTTTCATGGCCCTCAGGAACACAACATGCAGTCTGCCTAAGCATGGATGATAGGAAGGGTCAACAACAGCCTCACTAGTCAGTGCATGTTGGAGAAATTTGGGTGTGTTACTGACAACACTAGGTCGACTTAAATCCACAGGATTCTGCAGGATATGCAAGAAACGGAACCAGCACTGTGTGATTGATTCTGTACTCATATCTGGTGGCAGCAGCTGAGCTTCTTCTTCACCTGATGGAAGAACAAAAAATCTACGTGTCCTTCAGTGAATAACTTTTCCACAAATACATCCCCATTCACATTTTACTTCAAATTAAAAAGAACGCATCACACTCATGTATATCAGTGCATAAGAGAACATCAACTACACTGGTCAACAGCCAAAATATACCGGACACAAAACCAGCCAATTTTAACTAATTTCGGGTTGCTGATTATGAAAATCATATTAATTTTTTAATATTAGCTGAAGTTTTTGAGGTACAGGATTACCTACCCTTTCCAATTTCCTCATAAGCTATAGAAAGTGTACAGCACAATAAACAGTGTCCGGCTGCACCATATATCATATGATCACATCAGTTGGCATCATCCTTAAATAAAGAACATGATGCAAGCTATTACAACTGCATCACGCCATATTTGACTCAAGGGTTACCTTTCAGAGAGATAAATATTGTTTGAGTGATGTATGACACCTCCACTTTCAAATGTTGTGTACCCCGACTATGTTAAAGCTGATTTCATCTGATTAAAATGCCACGTGATTGTCTAATTAATCCTGATGATTTCTGTTATATCTGTGGAGAATTCACCTGTACATCACAAAAATGTCAGATGACCCCAACAATTAAGAAAGCATATCGTCGCTATGCTGCAAGACTCTTCTAACTAACATTTTTGGCCAAAATCACTTTTTTCGTTCTTTGGGTCTGAAAATCAACGGCACATCGTGTGTCAAAAGCTGGTAGGTCAATTCCCATAAATAATGATATTGCAATAATCAAGTCCATTGTCTTTAGAATATGTTGGCGGCAATAAGCCAAAGAAAATTAGTTTTTTGGCTCTCCTGTAAAATATTGAAATGTTAGTTATGGGAGTCTTGCAGCATAGCGAGATATCATCTTTATTTTGGCTGCAAGTTGGGTGAAATTTGGAAGGCAAGGAAAAGGCGGCATGGGAAGCATTCAAAATGGCGACAAATAATTTTCTTGGAAATAAACTAGCTGAAAATAATGAAGAGATGATTAAAAACCTAAATGATAACTATCATGAATTGAGGTGCAACTTGTCCCCAAAGATGCATTTTCTTCACTCTCATTTGGACATTTTCCCGAAAATTTTGGGGCAGTGAGTGATGAGCACGGAGAAAGTTTTCACCAGGATATCGCTGCTAGGGACAAATGTTATCAGGGCAAATGGACACCATCCATGTTGGCAGACTATTGTTGGATTGTGCTTACGGATGCTCCAGATATTGTGTACCACAGAAGGGCAAAAAAGGCCCCCGAACCTGAGATGTTTTTATGGTTAAATTCACATTCAGCATCACCAAATATATGAGAATTGACTTATTTGACATGAAAAAAGATGAGTTTTTTTATCACTAAATATAAAGGTGTTATGCTCACTTTTGAAATATTTATTTTTCTCAGAAACGCCAGCCAACTTTCATGGTCATTTTGAATTCAGCACCCCAAAATCTATAGGAATCAACACATTTCATCTAAAGTACAAAAAAAAAAGAAAAAGTTAAAGTTTGTTGACCAGTGCTATCTCTCTTTCAATAAATAAATCATGTTGTGTTGGCTAAAATTTTAACAGTTCATGCCTTATTTAAATGACCACAGTGTTTAGCAACACTCTTGAAAGCCAAGATACTGTCTTCTATTAGGCTTCACAAATTCTGAAAATACTCTTACACCTCCAAGGTACAAATGCCTGTGAAATTTTATGCAAATTTTAAGGTATCTTCAAAAATGTTTTATATCACGCATAAATTTTCCTGGCTACAACTGCAAACACCTCTTGAGGTTAGATAGCAGGCTTCCAACATTCACAGGTCTTATTAAATATAAATAAGGAAAACTTGTATACGATCAGAAGGTGGGGCAGTGGCTGACGAAAAGTCTATTACTCCACTCTCAGTTTCTCAGAAAATTTCTTACTGATGGTCATCTCCGGAAAGTCGGGACCATACAAGATCTTGAGCATGTTGGCGGTCAGGGCATGGTTGACCTTGTGCCACATGGTAACCAGAGCTTCATGGTGACGCCAGTACAGACACATGTTGCGGAAGGTCTTCCAGAGAGATGGTGATGGGAAACTCTTGTGGCAGGCTGTCAGCCAGATCATGAATAGTACACTCAGCACTCGGTCACACAAATGGTCACTAATGTCATCTACCAAAAACAATAAAAGAGATAAAATAAATTAATACTTGCCATATGATGTTTAATAGAAATAATGAGAAATGAGGCTCAGTATAAACCAAAAAAAACATGCGCAGGTAATCAAATGAGTTGATGGCATGAAGATACTCATGAAACAACATGTAGCCAAAAACTGGAGAGGTAAAGAAATTTCTTAGTACTGTTTCAGCACTGACAAAATTTTCAGTCTGAAAATTATGCAGCACAGAACTTGAAAAAATACCAACACAAAAATACACATTGCACAGCAAATAGGCACCATGCAACATCAATATGTAAACTTGTCCAGTTCATAAACTACCAGTAGATTTTAAAAAATACTTTTTACCTTACTGTTTGTTAATCTACCCCTTTTCCCTTACTAACCAAACTGACAATACATGAAAAGGCAGTCAACATACAAAATTATGATAACTCTATCATCTTCTTTGTACCAGCAATACTCAGTGTGGCACCTAATTATCTGAGTCTATTATTTTACCACACAACAAACTGACCCCTTGTGGACCTGCTGATGCTTGAGTATAAGGACATATTGCATATTGTTTATTATTATTATTATTATCATCAATCTTAAACAGCGAGAAATAACAGTAATACTGACATAATGGAATGAGAAGAACTGTCAGCAGGATATGAAGAACATGTACACCTAGAAAAAAAACACACCCACACACACAAACTGCATCATTTAACACTTTCAACTTTCAAAATGCCTTAAACACATAAAAATGGCAAAATTAAACTGACAGTTAATTTAAATGCGGTAAAATTCCGAATCTTCAAAAATCTTCCTACAGGTTGCTAACATCTGTTAAGACTCGGTCAAAGTAATATAAAATGGAAAAGACAGCTTCATGCAGATATCAGTTGAGTGCTGAACATTAATTGTAAAAAAAAAAGATCTCTCCGATACTGACTGAAAGTTAGCAGGCAAAACCAACAACAAATAAAAAAGGAGGAAAATGGGAGAGAAAAAGAAAATGAAAATATAATCATACGTGGAGGGTAGTTTTACAGTTAGAATTAACACACAAAATTGATAGAAAAGAAAGGTGAAAAGAAAAAGTCTCAAGAGAAAAGTGCACACCAACAATGTACAAATGTGATGGAGACGCAAGTCACAATATGAATGTTACACTTTTGCAGATGTGTACATGTGGGTGTATGCTGTCACAATTTGGTTTCAGACATTTACTTTCAAACTTTCTGCCAGGTGTTTAGTTTAACTGTGATTGCAAATGAAATAACTAACAATTCCATGAAATAAGAAATATATACTACCAGGTGAAGAAATGCAAAGCTAAATGAAATTACTTGATGCCAAAGAAACAATGAGATGGTGACATCCTCAGAAAAAACAAGCATACACACATAATGGTTAGATGTAAAAAAAAAAAAAAGAAACATGAACAAATCACATAATAAAATTGCAGTAGAGTGGATTCTTAGGCTATTTATGTCAGTTGGGCATGATATGAAATATTCTGAGCCAATTTTGTTTGAAAATACAGATTAATAAATAGACTGTTGACAAACTAACTTTAAGAGGGCTTTCTGTAATTTCTTCAATCTCCTCTGTAAGTGTAAGGGCTTTCAATTAGTATATAACTGTGTTAAAACAAAATTTGCCAGGTGTTATTAGAGATCTTCAGACCACCATACATTCACAATTCATGGCAACTACATTTTTTCTGGATAAATGCTTCATTAAGTTATGCTGAAAGCATGACATGTTAGGACATTTTGCACTTCATTCTATTATGTTATTACTACAAGCCTCCCCAATTTATATTAATTCCATTGGTAAAAGTATATAATTGTGAAAAATTTTACAGCTTACAATTCTGGGATAAAGCCATTTAGCTGAAAGGACATGTCTACATCTAATGAAAGAACTACCAGATACATGTTGCTATAGCTCACTTCACAAGAAATTATCACCTCCACATATATTGTACAGTGTCTAATATTTATCTACTCATTTTAATGCAGCCACAGAATCTAAATGTAAAAAAAGGAAAAAAATCACACAATAAAAGATCACTGAGCAAGGACAAGAATCATTCACACACTTTGTTTATTAGGTAAAAAACTGATTCTTTACTGTTAAACTCAGTGACATATAAAGTACTGAATAATCTCCTGAGCAGATTAAAAGTTTGACCAAATTGTAATTCAACTCTCTTTCTGAGATATCCAAGAGACTATGAGAAGAAATGTTCCCCATAAAATTCAAATAAATTTTCCTTTGCGTCTTGAAATAAAATATTAATAAACAAATTTTCAACATGCAGACATAGAACAGCTGTTGCCATCAAACTCAGCAACAGCAGGAAGCAGAATTTTTTTTTCTCATCCTCCAACTTTGACAACCAAAATGTCAATTTATTAATGAAAGACTTTTAACTACTTGATTGATTTGGAGGTTACACTCATAATAACCGTTGATGTATACAGAGCATTCTGTGAGGTCTAATCTCACCAAAGATAAGCAAGGGGAGAAGCTGAAAGTCACCACATGTTTTATATATTTTCAGCACGCCTTATTCTGAACTGATGGTTTTTGAAGGTCAAACACTGTTGATAGTAATGTTTTGCTTGAGGCATGTAGCTAACTATAATGCACAGAATTTGAAAGATCAATCTTCACTACCCCATGGTCAAGTCTAAAGACTTACAGAATGCTCATCTTCTATTCTAGCGACATCGTTAGGGACAAATTATTTGAACAAAGTGGTTCATCAAAACAAGCTATAGAAAATAATAATGAAGAATAAGTGTTGTAAAGAATAAGCAATAAGATATAACAAAGAAATAATACCTAAATAGTTGAAATATATGTTGTTGTTTTTTTGTACAGATGATAAAAATTAAAATTTACGGATTGACAATGAGACAAAAGAATAAAAAATAAGTGGTGCAACATCAAGACAGTGAGAGTCTGATTATAACTGTGAAACTGGAGTGTACAAAATGGATCAAATCTTACAATTATAATTTAACTCTGAGGTAAAAAGCAGGGTAACACATTCCAGAGATTTTAAATCTTTAAGATGAAGATTCCATGTGCTTGTATTGCTAGTTTAAAATCCTCATCATGAAATCTATAAAACCAATGTCATATTACTTAGGATATTTTTTATTTAATACAGGAAATTATATTAAAACTACTGTACTGTATGACAGAAGTAAATGTCGATTGGTTGTCTGCACTGTCTACAAGGTAAGGGTTCTAAAACATGACAAACAAGATTGTCTGATAATATATCTGAATGCCTCAGCATCAGGTATGTTAACAGAAAAAAATCTGTTAACATGTTTTAGCTCACACCGTTAACCAAACAAGACGCTAGCGTGATACTGATAAGCTGTTAAGCTCTTTTAGGTTAAAAAGCAATTACCACCCAAATGTAGGCCTATCAGAAATTAGGCAAAACTTTCCTGTCTGACCCAAATGCTGCCGTATGCATGTAAATTTATGTTGTGTTCACATCTGTATTTTGATGCATCATGTGATGCAAACCAGCAGTGTGTACAACAGAAGACAACAAAGTTTTTTTTACGAAACCTACTTTGTGTCTCTTTAACTGCTTTGAATCTGTATCTGCTGATGTCATTCATGAATATTTCTGACATCTAAATGAACTGAAGAAATGTTTGGTGTCAAAGTGTAGAAACATTTGAAAGAAAATGTGGTCACACATTTTCTGGACAGAAAATCGGCATATATCACACTGAATAAAAGTTGTCCTTGCATGATAACTGTACTAATTCACTGACTGAGGGTTTGGGTATGATGTTTTTCCTGCTTCAGTTACAATATCAACAGCACTGTAAAATCAGATTTCATCCATATTTGCATCCTTCCTAAACACCCTGCTTAATGAGACTGAAATTAATAACACAGCAGTCAAAAAAAAAAAAAAATTCTACAGGCAATATAATACAGCTGAATACTGAATGAAAACTGGTTTATAGCATGAGATACAAAATGATGTACAAGTTGGTGGGTGAACTACCACACAACTCCGTTGTTGGACACTGCCTTACCATTACTCAATCCAATAAAGTCTGTTTGTTGCAAGAAAGGTTAGAAAATAGTCATGCATCAGTCATTGCTGTTTCAAAAATGCACCACCAAAAAAAAATTATTAACAACACTGCCAAGTGGTTTCGGCAAATGTACTGGTGTTGATCACCTTGACATGATTAGAATTTATTAAAATAAATCTTTATTTACAAACGACCCAAACCAGTGATACAATTTTCATATATGAAAGAAAACATGTTAAAATATAAGTTTACTCCAGTACCAAATCCTGGGCATTTCTGAAATGATTTTAAACACCTTAATAGAAGCTACCCAAACAATGGCATTAATTAGCGAAAATGCAGAGTTTAAAAACTGCCTGCCCAATACAAGATTCAGTTATTAAGCGAGTGAGTTTCTCTGAAAGTTAAATTCAACACCCGCATTTGTAAATGAAAGAATTTATTATGTAAACTGAACTTCAGCAAAAGACATACTTTTCTGTGTCAAAAACATCGTGACGTTCTTGAGAAGTTAACCTTTTTGGGCCTTTCGCTTTGTTTCTTGATTTATCTATTCTATTATCTCAGATTTCTCATGATATTTTCCTGACATTGTGAACATTATTTGTGATATTTGCTGTTTTAATAACAAAGGGTTCAAAACCGGAGGCTTATGGTTTCAATAATGTTTAATTCTCTATCCCAAACACAATTCCATCAGATATTATTAAATGACTAACTTTGCCAATAACTTTTAACTTTTAATTAAACCCACACCTGCAACCGTGTTGGAACAGCCTTTGTTTCGTAAATACCTGATGAACCTCACCCACTGACATAAACAACAAAAGAGGATTTAGTTCTCCACATATAATTAAAAAATTACCAATCAACATTTTCACTATCAGTTTGTGGATTGTTGCTTGTCATGCCCCGGACATAAATACAAAAAACATATAAATACAGGACATGCGTATTACCTTTTTCCGTCGGAGGACTCAGCAAACTATCATTGGCTGCCAGCAAAAATTTCAGTAGGACTTCCCATGTCTCCCTGGTCAGCATGGCTGATTCCTTTGCTACTGTCTCAATGGCACGCAACACTCTATGACACAACACTGCTTGTTTGTTGACCAAATCAGGGTCTGCAAATTAAATATTAAAGTCAGTTACAGAAAAAATTTCACAGGGAACAGGGTCAAGAGACAAATATTTTAGGACCCAATGCAGATTTGAATTAAGTTTACGTTCAGCACATTTGACATGCCTGATATACATCACAGTAAACAAATAAAGAGACCTAGACAGAAAAAGATTGGAGAGAAATGACTAATTGGTTTTAGGGTTTCATTTCCGGTAACTTGATATCTAAAGTTAAAGTAAAAAAAAATGATCACCTTATTTACATGCTTTCTGGTTAAAACTAGAACTGAAGTGGCACTGTTTTCTTGAAATACTGAAATATACTACATGATATTATCTGTATCACACATAAAGTGAATTCCAACCAAGCAGTGGAATAAACAATTTGGACCCTGCAAATTGCTGAGTGCTATAATAAGATTAAGACAACAAAATGACACAAACAAAAAATGTACTTGAGTCTGGTCTTGGGGTAAACAGGTTGAGCAAATGATGCAGCATAACTTGAGCAAACGGGTTTGGATCCTCTATAATGGGCTTGGGTACACATGGCTTTGGACTGACCAGTGCCGTCAACCACTCCACATAGACCTTCACACAGTTGTTGATGGTTTCATGTTCAGTAAGTGGCAGGCCCAGCCCAAAGCAGAGAACCTAAATTTAAAAGAGTTCATTTATATAAATCTTGAAAAGAATTAATAAAACTAATATGCCACATTATCCCACTGGAAAATAAGTTACAAATAACTTTGTATCAGAAAATGATCATCAATACTGTGTCATCAACAAAAGAAAAAAGGGATTACTTTAACAGTATCTCATGAATGTAATATTCATAACATTATATTTATTGCAAAGATGCTTAAGGAAATAAAAATTTCAGCTAGGCCGAGAACCCAACACTCACAAATCTCAGGCACTGTCAATCTCATTCAACATGCTCTTCAAAGTAATACACACCTCCATTGTCCAATTAACATCTTTCTCATCCTGAAGACTGCTGGGTTCATCCGTTCCTGCAGCAATGCTGAGATTTTGTGCAATATGTCTGACGACATGACAAGCTACTTCACGACCAACACTGGCTGGAAACTTGTGAAGAACTGATTGGTTTCCTCTATCACACTGAATCTCCTCTTGCAAAGAGGCCCAATCCCAATACATGGCTGTTCAAGGGGAGGTGATTTAAATCAACCTATTTGTTGCGTGTTTCATAATTCTTTACAACCACAGACAAAGTTAGATTCACACGCAGATAGAGATGAGATCTGGCTCCAGTCCGGGGGTCCACAAATGTTCCACCTGCAAAATAAGTTATAAGGGGCCTATACGGCTATAGCCGAATATAAAATCAGATCTGATGTAAGATGGCATTAATAAAAATCAAAATATAGATCTACTCTAGTTCTGAGGATTTCCCTTGAAAATATCACAAGTAAACAGGCTTTAAAAAAGAATAGAATTATAGAAAGCAGTTAAATTCTTCCTTCATTCATGGCCTTAGGAGGGAGAAGGGATCAATGAGAAAGTTGAGGTAAACAGTAGAAAGTTATCCTGTGGAACAATAAATTCCAAATTCAAAAATGCTGATCAGATCCCTAGTTAGATCTAAATCTAGATCTCTGTTTTCCTGACTGTAATCATTTTCGTTTCCAATTTGCTCGATATCCATGAGTTATGATTGAGAGCAAGTAGGAGTTCTAGTCTAGATCTAGTCTACCTCCTCCAGCCCCCCCCCCCCCCTATGAAACCCCGATGTAACCTTGCATCGGCAAGCACATTCAATCTGGAGCGATTCCACAGGTCCAAACATGATTCTGTGGCACTGCAAACATAAAAACTGTTCATTATCTTTACCGTTTGGAGATCATCCCCATCGCGAGCGGCCATTTGTTTTCATTCTCTGCTTGTTTGCCCGAGTTTGCCACTGCTCTGTGCATTCAACCGAATAATGCCGCAAAAGCTATCAACCGAATATTACCGGAAATTATCAATGTCAAAATCGGGCTAAAAGAAAAAGTTGTATGTAACAAAGCCCCGCGTTAGAAATAATACTCAAACGATACATACAAATTTTTGCCCAATTTTGACACTGCTTATAGCCCTGCTGCGACTCCACAGTTTTTCTGTGGTTTTTATAATATTTCGGAAACGACCAAGTGACAGAAATGTTGCAAGGTCACAATAATATGAAATTATTTCAATTACTTCCCTTGTTTGCGACGTTGGATTTTTGTCACTCACTTAGCTTCATAAAAAATTTATAATTTTTCATTCCACCAACAAACTGGCCTACTATTGAAAACATCGCTGCATACTGCATGCACTGCAACCACCAGTCACTTCAAGTTACACATTGGAATATTGCTTTTCAGAGGACCTTGGTATCCGTCGGTAGAGAGATACAGGAGTCGCTGAAATACCCACCCTCCTTTCCCTCATATGCCTACCTGATTTCGCCCTCCCTTTCTTTCCCATCCCCATCAGTCTCATGACCCCCCACCTCCTTGATCCATCTACCACCCCTCCCCTATCTCCCTTTCCTCCATTCACGTACCACCCACCCCCCTCTCCTATCTCCCTCCGCCCTCTTACTTCTCTTCTCCTCTCTTTCTCTTCCCCCAATCTTTCTCTCCCTCCACTCACCCCCCACCCTTTCCCATCCCTTTCGCTCTCTAATAGATTTTAAAAGCTCCAGATTTGCCAATATTTTTCTTACACTGAGTGTGAAATACACGAGCTCTCGTCTGACTCAGTCTTGTCAAGTTCTTGGTCTCTCATTCTCGCTTTCGATCTCATGCACTTTCCATTATCACGCATACTGATTGACACAATAACTCAACAATGCAACTGAAGTCTTTGAAAACAGTCGCATATTATCACAGATATTGTTAACTACTTTATCTTCGCAAGTCTTGTCGTTATCGTTGTTTCATTGTTACTGTTCATTTACATAAATACAAAATTCCTGCAACCTCCGCCTCCGCTTCGGCCTTACCCTCACGGAGGTGAAGAACGAAATTTCCGATCCTATTTTCAATTCTACTCAATGCAAATGCTTCACTCTGAAAGAAATGTAAATAAATGATAAATCAGAGACTGAATTTTGTCCCAGTGGATGTGCCCAAGAAATCTAAACCTAAAAAAGCATGGCAATTCCACGAGTTTGTTTATACTTTTTGATGAAGTAGTCTGGTTCCAATTAAAAGAAAGAAAACGCAGAAAAAAAAATATGGGAGGGTATCGGGGTTCTCCCTAGAAGAGTAGAAGCAGGACAGGTGGTTGCTTGGACAAGAACCGAACAGCGGTTACCGAGTTTCTGATCTGTGGAACCTGAGCCGACGTACTGGACTATATAATTGTACTGTGGCGCACACTCAATAATTGTTGTGCGTGGTGTTTCAGATCGTTTACCCCCAAGATTTGTTATCTACACTATATCAAACGACTTGTTATGAATTGTAGCCGAAAAAAAAAATGGGCTACGCCCCCTCCAGTTCACAGTCCCCTTTCCCCTTCTACTCGCTGACTCCTTGGTCCAGCAGTCTCATGGCAGCGCTAACTTAGATTAGATGAGTTGTCTTTTGGGGTCCTACAGAGAGGGAAGGGACCCGACGCGAGACAGATACCCATTCAT
Organism: Onchidella celtica; assembly: GCA_963931925.1. Classification (NCBI taxonomy): domain Eukaryota; kingdom Metazoa; phylum Mollusca; class Gastropoda; order Systellommatophora; family Onchidiidae; genus Onchidella; species Onchidella celtica. The sequence continues at coordinate 64,765,485 of OZ007569.1, forward strand.
TCAGTAATTATAGTATGCAATCTGGAACCAGTAACCGCGGATCCAAAGGTCCATCGGTTCGGACAAGATGGGTACCCAACGTCCGCGTTGACCGACATGTACGGTTCTCTCCAATTAACCAACATTCAGGCACGACTCGCACCAGCCGATTTTGATCGACCAACTCGGGGTGTGCTGACGTCACGACATTGAGCCCCCAAACCCATCAAATGCATGGCTAATGCGTACGATCTCATCGAAACTATTTAAGTCAGCCACTCACACTGGCGAGCACCTAGTCTCACTGTCTGTCCTTCCTCCCGATAGTTCCGTGCTCGGCCAATCAAAACAATAGCCTGATAATTAATAATAGCTGTGTAATGGCCTAGCTACTAAATGGCATATTAATCTAATTATCGGGAGGGCTGAGTTGCTTTTTTGTTGTTGTTGCTTTTGCTTTTTTCACTACAGATTTTATACACCCAAAGCATGCATCATTAATGCATTTTCACTTGTTCCAGTCAGAAGACAGATTACAGGCACATGATAGGAAACTGATATTGGGTACCGGTAGGCAGATCGCAGCAGACCTTTCACATACCACAACAGGCGTTTATAACCGCCTAGCTTACGGGCCATCTATAAAGTATGTGCAATTATCATGTTCTTACGCCCGGAAGGGAGACAGGGGATTGCCCCCAGCGCTTGAAATGAGGAACGCTATCAAACGGTTACCTCCAATCCCGCATATGAAACAAGGGGTGGGGGGAGGGGGTGGGGTGGATCGCAAATTAAAAAAGTTTGCCTTATTTTTAACAATGTGAACTGTAGGATTATACAGAAATCGTGTTTTTATGAAACAGTCAGGCAGGGAATACAATGACCCTTTACTTGGAGGTAGACACATTTTAAATTTTAGACTGAAATTCTCCAGTGGGGACATCTAACGAGATCATAGGAAACAACAATGCTTTCCAAGAAAAATAAGGTCTAAGGAGGAAGGAAAACTGGCTTTAAAATAAAAGTCACAGGAAATAAAATTATGGCACATTGCTGTGACCTAGTTAATTACACTGAGCTGACTTACAGAGGCAGCAATATTTTCAGCTGTTGTAAATAAGATGAGAGTAAGTATTAAAACAAATAAATAAATAAATAAATAAATAAATAAATAAATAAACAACTTTTAGGCTTTTAAGGCATTTCTAATCTCTGCGGTCCTCTTTCCCCGACCGCCATCACCACCTGTTATGATTTTAAGCACGTTTAAGACTTGTCTCCCCCCCCCCCCCTCTCACCGCGCCCTCCCAAAAAAGGATGGATTTTTAGCTTGTGGCTTTTTCATTCTGACACACGGCTCCAGGTCCAAATCTAGGCTTAATCACTTCAACTAATGAGCTTATGAAGTCAGCACAGAATCTCCCAGCTTTGGAAGATGTATTATGGCATGCAACCCTAGCGCTAAATCAGGGCTAAAACCCTTTTATCTCAGGAGAGTCGCCGACATGCGTGCTTCTGTCACCTGTGGGCCTTTTTGTGTCTGTCATTCTGTAAATACACTTTTTTTGTTACTGTTTTTTAATTTAACCTCTGTTGGTTTTCTCACTGAGAACATTTAATGCCATCCTTGTGAAAACACAACAATTCATTTGTCTTGAGAAATAAGATAGGTAACTTAATTTCTTTACACCCCTCCCCAGTTCCTGTCTAAGACTTGAACACCATGAAAAGAAAAAACTTCTAGTAAAAGTGTAGCAGTGTGCACAAACTGAAATTACGATGACTGGTATCAGTGTTGAAAACGCCAATTTTTCCAAGACCACAAAGGCAACAAAGCGATAAAATGCTTAGAACATGACAGGTATGATAATACCAGTCCTGTATGTATAATTTGTCTCTGACAGCCGGTTTGTCGAACTTAGAAAATGTACTTGAAAATGAGTTACCGCTCTTCTGTTCCGACTGCAACTATTTTATGTGAGACAATAATACATGAATTGTTGCTCTGAATTGAATTATTAGAAAATTAGATGACCTACCGGGCATTGCCCGGCATAAACCATCATGTGACCCCCCCCCCCCTCTCTAGTATAATAAAAGTAATAAACTACAGTCTTGCTTCAGAACTCATGCGCACCAGAACACTACGCACCAAACTGAACGCTTGATACGGTTACTTTTTATGACCTGCACGGTACTATATATTACGAAACAAACATACAAAAATACAGATGTTACATAGCAATAAACATTGCTATTCTTTTAAAAAATACATGCATGAAGTAAACAACTTTTAATTATAGCCATCATCTTCCTTATCTCAAATGCCACCTTCCTGCAAAATTTAAGGCCTGAAGTGTGTATAGTTTGGTCAGTTAGTCATGCCAAAGGTTGCGAGTTACTGAAATATATAATAGATGTGGAGGACTTTATTAACCTTTAGTAAGGTGTCATAATGTACACGATAACAATCATTAGACATAATGTCACGAAAACAACACTAACAACATGTACAACAGAAGCATGCGTCATGTCATGGACGTTATTACTTATCACTACCCATCAGCTTCACACAGAAAAAGTGAAGGGAAAGTACAGGTGAAGACAGATCGAGAAGCCATAGTAAACAGCCTCTCAGAGACTATCAGCTGCACCATGGAGGAACATGGTACCAAACAACAATCAAAGAAAACAAATATCGTGAAATAACACCTTTGGCACGCATAAACACGAACACATTGCACCATAAGTGCGCTCCTGAAACACATACACACCCACTGAAATATTTATAAAATAATGTTATCCACAATTAAGCAAGACAAAACCACCACAAACACAAACGTTTTGTTCCTGCCTTTCGTATACACCCTGTTTCTCTCTCATACGCACAAACACACACCGATCTACAGACGCTTCCGACGACTGTATTCACTTATATACAAATGTTTTATTACACCATGCCAAGTACATGTAGGGCCTACTCAACATACACATTGTTAGACATACACGGTTCAGAAGACATCATGACTGAGAAAATGCAGTGCCAGCGAGTGAAAGAAAAAGAATGAAGGACACCCCACTGTATTAAATCAACTGAACGCGAGCAGTTTATACGCCTGGTTGTTTGGTAACAACGACCTATTTAGAAGAAACAATGGCATTCTAGTATCGGCTCAGAAATAATTCCATCGCTCATCTTCTCAAAAATACCACAAAATAATAGTAGGCCTACGTATAAGACTACATAACACCTTGCCTGGGCATACTGCGATTTGCGTATGTCTGTAGAGTGTGAGTAAAGTCAAACAGCACGAGCGTACTAATTTTAGATCAAAATACACAACATTTCGTGACACCGGGAAGCTTTGTTTATTTCTGTAACTTCTCCTCCGACCACGCCCACCTTTTTGATGTGTTCGGCTTACCTGCGTTTATATCGCCATTTTGTTTGGTCACATGATCCGACACCTCGCGATAGGGAGCGTGTGGCCTTGTGACGGGGACACACACTGGCTTACACACAACAAACGTTCAGCGCCGCGCAAGCTATGCGCTGGTTTGCAGACGGCCTAGTGGAGTGTCAAACACTTTACAGCAGCGGATGGCTGCTTGCTTAGACTAAGCAGGACGTACCAATGGTGAGTTTGGAACTTCAGATGTTCATTCATGCCGTCCACAATGAACAAGAGAATGAAATAAGTTTAATATCAGAAGTTTTAAGCTACTTCATGCTAGTTGATTGTGATTTAATTCTAAGTCACCTGTTCGGACGCCGATGGTGTGCAATGGTATTTGACTTTGGAGTAAATTTCGATAGTTAACCCTGTTACCGTAGGATAGATCTATGAATTAGACGGTGTCGGGAGTGATTTCTGTGCATACGTGATTTATTCACTGTGAAAAGCGAAGGAAATGTAAGCAAATTTCGATGTGGTTCTGAAAGTAGATCTAGTGGCACACGTTTCTAATCAATCAAATTCAGTACAGGCATGGGGAAAAGAGGGGGGGAGGATTTGATTCTGTCAAATATTCTCTGGCCGCGTAAGATCAAAGTAACGGTATAGGACTAACAGTGCGTGACATCTCACGCGGCTGTTTCACTGAAGTATGAGGGTGCTCCAATCGAAATAGCCAAAAGGCTTCTCGATACCAATACCCAAACTTCATCTCAAAGGACCGACAACATTTTTGTCATTTTCGTCTAGTCGTTTTTAAATTTATTGCGCAATCCCTGACCTACAAAAGTAGAGACTAGTTAGAAATTCAGTTTTAAGCATTTAAACATTTGCTCATGAAAAGTAAGTTGCAATTGAATTTGAATATGCAAATGCACTGTGGCGTTTTGCATCAAAAATACACAATTGTAGCAGAGGGCAGATGAGGACAAATTTTGCTGAACTATGATTTATTCTTCAATCTCAGGTCCAGTGTAATCTCAACCAGGAAAAGCCCAAATAATATAGTGAAAAATATTCATTTTCATGCCCCAAACCACTGATATTCCGATGATTAATAAATCTGCAGAGAGTGGGAAACCTAGAAATTCTCTAAAATCATTACTCTATATTTAAATTATAATAAAAAATATGAGGAGTTTTAAATGAACAATAGATTCAAACTGTGCAAGAAGGATCATTACAATTATTATTTTAATTTTAAGAGTTAATTGAAATTGGATAAATTGTGAAGCCAACATGAAATACAATTTATACAAAGTTTCTTATGTTGCCAAGGACACGCTTTTAAAGATATCAGTGTGATTTTAATATGTCACGTTACATTTTGAGGACAGGATGAATATAGGTGTTTATAAATGTGCTCAACATTTTGACTTTATTTTGCATCAATAGTGATAATTTATTGATGATGAAGCTGGACAACAGGAATTCACATGGACAACAAAACTGTGGTCTTTGGAAATGTTGAATAACCATCCTTGCCACAAAGACCAGCTGATCAAATGGCCTATCATTGCCTTTTTTTCAGTCTTAGAGAACTTTCATTACTTCTCCTTGTGAATCAGGTTGCTGTAACTAATTCATGGGCAAAGTGCCAGGACATTTGTTTTGTTCATGTTCCTTGGGCTCAGGCATGGTGTGGCCCCCATGTGTTAACCATTTGATTGGTGGGGCGTAAGAAGGTGGTGAAGATGAAGCAGCCAACTATTCTTTTTTTTCCCCCTGAATGATCAGTCTGTGGATTTGTGTAAAGTAGGTGTGCAAGAAAAATCTAAAACAATATGATACAGGAGTTGTCAAGAAATGTGACTGGCTTACAACATGAGCAGTGCACAGAAAATGTTAATGAAAAGAGTTTAAGTTTAAGTTGGTGTAGTAATAGCAAGCAGATTGTAGTTTATGGCAGAAATAATGTTTACGTTTGCATACTTCAGCAGTGTGGGTGCTAATGTTTTAGGCTATTCTCCCCCCACCCCCATCATCGTTATGTCAAAAGGCTGTAGTAACATCTTCAGTACTTCAAAACCAAGCTCATGATGAACAGTGATAGGATCATTTAGCATAGGTGGTTCTGGTGTGCTGTGATTAAACTATGATCTAATCAGCTGTCAGTGATTTAGTAAGTGGAGATTCATTCCATGGGAAAAATGTCAGAATGGTGATGGTAGAATTGAAAGGCATGCTAAGGACTAATAATTGATATTGAAACTTAGTTCATTTTTAATCCCCTCCAGCATTGAGTGTAAAGCAGTAAGACAAGAGAATGACTTCTATTCTCATAGACCAATCACTGTTTTGACAGCTGATAAAATATATTCTTGTTCATCAAATTTTAATCCTTAAAACTAGCAGAGCGAATTGATTTCACATCAATGTTGCTCACAGGATATTAATACATCACTGTTTTTTGTGATCTTATTCGTATTGGATTAACCAAACTTATATATACCGGAGCTGACAACTCATTGGAATCAACCATGGCTGGAGCCAAACCAGGTGTGCACGTTGTGCAACTGCGGCCTATTTCTGTGCCGGAAAATCTTACAAAAGGCAACAAGTTCATCATGTTCAATGATGTGAGTACTGATTTTCATATTTTATTAGGTGTTTAGATGAATTTTCCATTATTGTTTTGATAGTGAAACTAATGGACACATTCTTCAGAATGGAAGCTCTATTATAATTGCCTGAAAGAAGGCTGCAGTTAATTCACATCAAGGTTGGAACTTTCGTCAGGTCATACTAATTGGAAATAACTGTCTGATTTGTGCTGCATGAATACAGTCTTTCCTTGTCATTCTTATTATCCATGGAGAAGACAATGAATGTACATATGTTTTTTTGTCTGAAGAATCAGCCGATATTCTACCCCCTTAATGCCATAGAGTTCAAGTGTAGTTTTGTGTCTGGGAGAGTATTAGCAAGTTACAATTCGCAAAAAATGTGTGCTTGTAGTTTCTTATGCACATAATTATGTAGCCTATCCAATAACATAATAATTTTTATTGATGTATACTTTTTTAATATATATTTAATATGTGTGTGTGTGTGTGTGTATTATACACTTGTCAATAGTGCTTTTAAAGGCAACAGCTGCTCCTCACACAATGATACTGCTCCTCTGTACACAATAATACTGCTTACTCCTGTAGACAATGATACCTTTGTTGAGCAATGATTCTGATGATAGGATAGGAATGCAGCTGTTGTCCTGCATGAGCAGCTCTTACAGTACACCAACTTGTACAGCTGGGTACACTGGCTCAGGATCTTAATCAGTCCTCAACACCTTACCTATTACCACTCAGTCGAAACTGGCAGTCATGGAGCCCTACAATACATACATTTTAAAAATAAATTTTGAAAGAGAACTTCTAGCCTATCCTCAGGAAGAAAGTTTGCTGTCACGACACTAATTGATGAAGCTAATGTGAACTGAACCCACAGTAATGCAGGCATTCAAAATCTCTTCCATGTGTCCAAATTAAAAAAAAAAAAGTTCAAACAGTATTCGGCAGCCATTACCAAAAAAATGACTACAAAAGATTTTATTGTAAGCTTTCAGCAGTATACAATTACAAAGTTGTGAAAGGTCTTGCAGAAATATTCAGTGAAAGGGATGATGTTGTTTGCTGACATTTACCATATCCCTGAAAGGTTTTCTTGATTCTAGTCTTTTTTGGGGGGTTGAAAGCTAATAAAATCTGGTTCACGAAGGGGATTTTTATTCTGTTGATACTTGCCAAACATTGTAATGTGCTGTCATTTTTTTTTTTTTCAACATTGTAGTGCTAAGCAAATTTGAAAACTGCATGCATTTTCAGTGTTTTAGCCAGGATTGTATTATGCCCTTTTCTTTCTGGTTTGACCTTTCTTATCTCCTCTGTCATCCTGTCAGGCGTTGTTATCATGGCTGTAGGATCATCAGTGATAAAGGATCCATTTAACACCACAGTACTTTTAAAGTTTTTTTTTTATCACATTAGCTTTTCGCGCATGAGATGTTATAAAATTTACAGGTTTTTTTCCTTCTTTTTAGTAATGTCACAGCCTTTGGTTAAACATCGATGGAAGTGGTTAATGTGAAGCGAAGTTTTTGTTTCTCGTGGGTCCCAGCCTGGGATTGTTGGCCGCCGATTGGTGCGAAGTAGCAAGATGTCATGAATATATGTAATTATATACTGGCGATTTTTATTTGATTTCGCTGTACTTCACCCTTACATCAGCTCCTAGTCCTTATTTGAGAGGGGTGTTGTGTGTGTGTGTGTGTGGGGGGGGGGGTGGATGTTGGGGAACTTGTATAGGATGTTGGATGTTGTTAATGTCTTCGTCAGTGATCTATAGATAATAATTTCATGGCCGTGATGTAGAGTTCTATGTTGATGATATGGATGAGTTTGAATAACGTTAATTGATTGGAGCGCTCACATCTGTAACCTGTATATTGTAGTTGGAGATCTCCAATATTTAGAACGAAAGGCAAAACCGATGAAATGCCATAGCCGACATTTTTTTTGTGTGAATGCTTCTGCAACGATAAAATAAACGTTCGCTCGAACTGGTTTACTTATTAGTGAGGAAAGGAATTCAATTGTGGGTCCATCAATACACTGGTCAAATCTTATTTGTAGTGTGAACATCTTTCATAATACACTGCTTTCATTAGTTTCAGTGCTGATTGCTTTTTAAAAAAATATTATATTCCCCATGTGCATTCGTGCGAATAGGTGATGTCCTTCAGCTACCTCGCTCACTGTTCGAGTGAATATTCTCTTTTTTTGTTTGTTTACGTAAACAGCCTCCCCCACCTCTCTCTTCAGTTTTGTCAGGTGTGCAGATTTTAGTGTGAGGGAAATCAGGGCGATCGCATGCCAGATATATCACGGCTTTACATCCCAGCTATGCACAAATAACGTAGACATCACAAGGCTGTGCTCCTTTTCTGATATACTACAGAGAAAATGTTCTAGATGTTTCAGGATTCACTCCTTCCTGTCCCACCTTTCCTTTGTGTCATTTTGTTCACCCAAAGACTATTGCAAATTAAATGATTTTATACCGACCTCTTCTCTTGTAGTCTTCTGTCAGCATACAATCATGTATTTACCTCTTGCCTTGTTTGTTGTCTGTGTTGAAGTTGTAAAGAATGTTGTTGCCACGGTTCGGGAGTTTCGGCAAAATGTTTTAAGATTTAACAGACTAAGAGCACATTAGAATAACACTCGTGTACTGTAAAGCGATGAATTGTTCACTTTAACGTGAACCCACAGCTGTATTTTTATATGAAGCGAAGAGGTTTCATAAGATGGAGGATTTTCTAAAAAGCTAGCCAAGACAGGTACAAGTACGATTATCTAGGCCAAACGCCTCTCCCGTAATTGAGTAAACCCAGTTTAAGTTGGAGGTCAATTCGGGTTGAGCTAACTCACGGAACTTCACAGAGGCACTGGCTTAAAAATTTGGCTCACGAGTTTACATTTTTCTACTTCGCTTCCTCCAATCTAATTTGGTGGGAAGATCAAGCGGTAAACGCATCGTCTGGTGCACAGAAAAAAGAAAAACAATCAAATGCTGATTGGCAAAGCTAAATTTGGTTGGAGTTGCTGTCTCGGAAAAGATGAATTGGAATGGGCAGAACGGATAGGATACATAGGATTTCTGCCTGTCCTGGCCAAGAGCGCTAGGTAAATATTGTCTCTTCTCTGTAAGGAAGCGCTGTTTATAGCAGACAATGAGCAGTAGGCCTTCAGAAAATGATGAGGTCTCATTGTATCAAAACATTAACATTACCATCGACCCATTTGCACATTTCCCCTATTAGTTATAATTTATAAAGACGTAGTATGGAATGAGCTTAATAATTCGTACAAAAGGTCGCATGATCGTTAAAACATTTGCTTCTAACACGAAAATATCAATTACAGGAGTTAAAATATCAGATTAAGACTTACTTATTATTAAAGCAACACATAGTTAGTCAGGAATGGGTTATTCTTAGAAGAATGGGTTATGCTTAGAAGAATGGGAAGGAGAGGTTTTCAGTGGCAAGCAAAAAACAACAACAAAAAACTTGAGCTCGTTTACTTGGCAGTGAAGTGTTTTTTCTTATTCCCGCAATGGCGTTTATTATTAATTTTTTAAAATAACTGGTAGTATACATATCTGAATTAAACTGGAGTTACTTCATGTATGAATGTCTCGTGCCACCTGAGAAGCACACGAAAAAGTGGGCGGAGCATCATTACTGAAACCCTACCACTGATGAGGATTAATAATGACCGACTTTGCGAAATCACGAAATGAGCGTTCAGGTGTAGTGCAGTCTGTTTATCACGGCAGTTGCCATTGTCATCACTTGTATTGGGTGATGATGAGTAAAGTAACCTACCACTACCAGTATTCCCTTCCATATCCTCAATACCAGCTTTGGCTTGGTTACGCAATGTTGTGGAGGAAATATTGTGGTCATGGTAAAATTATTCACGTCTGTAAACATATAACCCTACACACATGGAATTAACATCCATCCTCAACCTCACCTCAGATGTGGCCACAGATGTACACCTGTCGAGACCTTTCGTCTTACGTCTTTGTCCGCACACACAACTGTCAGGTCACTTTCTCTTAACTCCCCCTTTTTTTGCCAGAGAGTTTGAGCAAACCGAGGATTATGTCTCACGTTATATGAGCATCCTTATCACACATTTTATAGGGGAGGGAATAAGAAATAAACGGGAGACTTCACAGTTTTCTCGTTTGACATCGAAACACTGCTCCATTGTCTTGACATGAATGATTTATAAGGCACGGAAGTTTCATGTCCCGATCCTCAGAGACCTGGTAGAATGCTGACGACCCCTGGCAGAGGCGGACACAAGTCGCCTTTAGGACAGGGCTTGATTGACTGTTTGCTTACCAGGAAACTGAAAAAAAAAAGGAAAAAAAACTGTCAAAGAAATTCATTGTGGAAGCATTCGGTCATGTTCATCACATAGTAGAACTCGAAACCATCGACCCATTTTTCACTTGTGAAGTTTAAGATATATTTTATTTAAGTTAATCAGATGCTCACGGGTAAGTGTCGGGAACAATGAAGTTTATAATATGGCGACCCTAGTTCTGTGACCTTAACCTTGCTCTTAAGTGAGACAAACATTGCATTTCGTACTAGTCAGTTGATATGAGTAGTCTGAGCTTTAGCTTTGTTACTCATGGCCAGTTGTTCGCCTCACCTTCTCCACTCACCACTCTATTTGATGGCTGACCTAGATTCAACTCGCTGGGTTTTCCCCCAAATCTTGGTTTCTACTATTGCTTAACACTAAAGCCATGTCGAATTTCTCAGGGGTGCAGAAAGTGGAGTTGGAACAAACAAGAACTTGGGTCGCGATATAGTGTTCTTGAAGGAGAAAGGGGGAGAAAATGTAAGTGTGAGAGGAAGCTACGTATTCCAAAATCACATATTTATAAGCATTTAAAAATGAAATTGTTTGGGAAAGAACAAGTAGGAAGAAAATGACAAGCCCTCATTCTCATTCCCAGAGCATTAAAGGCCGAAAACTCTGAGGCATGTTGGGAATCCGACCGACCCCACCGACACCCTTTCCTCTGGGAGAAAGGCAGTTGTAAAAACATATGGCAGTCCTAGAATTGGACAATGCTGAAAGTAGAAAAACACACCACAGTTTGGCTGTCTCCGAGAAGTAAACATGAATATAGTCATATAATTATATAGGTGTAAAGCAAGGACTTTGGTGTAAAGGATCGACGCTTATGGCGGACGCAAACACTCCGTATCCCTCATAATACTGCTAATGCGACATTCTCACATTGAGGATTACCGGCCGTGGGCCAAGTGGCGTATCAGGAGAGAGTAATGTGTAAAATATGCCAAGTGCAGCTCTTCACCCGATAAGTGATACTACTGTGGTAGTCCCGGATGCAGTTGGAATTTGCGTTATACTTACTGATCTTCTGTCACTTTCCCCATGTAGTTTCTAATCGCCACAAGCGCTATGCACTCACTGTGAAACTTGAAAAGAAAAAAAGAGGACAAATTCAAATATTTAGTATAACGACTGCCACGGAGAAACTTCCTGGCAGGATTGGTACAAAGATGGAAAACCTCTCATTATCAAGTGCAAATACCTTTGCAGTTTTGTTTGTTAGTTTAATTTAGGTATCATATGTGCATTTGTTAAGGAGCTTGAATATTGGCGAAATGACATTTGTAGACAAGTCAGTACATTTTCCGCTTTCTGACCATAGTTAGAATAAAGGTTTGGGTTTTATTCGAATGAATCCTTTCGGAGTGTACGGTTCAGTAGAGTACTAACTGCCGAGTTGTAACAACAACAACATCAGCAGCTACAACAACAACAACAAGAGTATTTAAAGAATCCATGAAGCGCTTTTGCTGTGGAAGAAGGATAAATTATGACAGTAGTGTCTTCCTCTCACTCCGCAGACTTTGCTTCCTTGTGCATTTTTAGTGGCAAGAAACAATGAGCTCATTGGATTGCTTAGTACCTGCCACGTTTCACATGATTGTGGTGTAAGCACGCGCTGAGTGGTAGTGAACAGTAGTCGTGACGTTCGAAATTTAATCAGGCCTCGCTGGTTTTGCAAACCAAAGCGTTATCATTGATGCACAAGCCTTGCAAGTAATATCCAGGGTAACTATAAATATCTTAAATTAGTCTCATCCGCATTAGGAAAAATGGTAATAGAAATCCATCTTACTATTGCAAGCTTTGAAAAGAAATTCGTGTCGACGTCGACCGTGATGCCATATTTTCCTCTGAAAGCAAGGGTTATATCTTTTCTCTTATTATAACTTCTTATCCCTTAACAGATTGTATAACCGTACAAAAGACACCTCATTTGGACCGCACTTGGAGCAGGAACCCGTTAACAGCGACGGCGATTTAAGGTGTTTAAAACACCCATCTTCTCCACTTACTAACAACATGACCAAGTACGTAACAACCAACCAAACACCTTTTAAGCTACCGTTCGTTCTTCGGCCAAGTTACTATTCAAATGTGAAAATCCAATTTGTCTCCATTATCGTTAAGCCCTAGGGGTGGGTCTTATTTAGGGATAATTCAGACTTGGCCATAGACTGGAACTTCTCGGCTTCCGTACCCGAGGGCATTGTGTCAGCCCCGTTCTGTGTTGAACAATTACGGAAATTGCGCCGGCTGCTTGCGGGCACGTTCGTGTCTTTCAGCCACGAGACCTTTTCGGTCATGATTCGATGTATTTTTTAACTCCCTGCGCTAACTGACTTTTCATTCCAGAGATCGTTTTATTTACGGCCTAAACAGACACCATACTATTACCATCTTAAAGAACGAACACTGAAGCAATGCGAATGCCATCCGAAGAATAAAGTCCAGTGCTGATACCCTTCGTAATAGCAACATATAAATGACTTAAAAGTGCAAAAACCTTCATTCGCCAGGAAATTGTTTGCTTGCTTCCATTGTCAGTCAACGTCATGCATTAAAATGCCTGATGTAAGAGTATGAACAAAGTGTGTGATCGACACTACTTTTAAAAGTATTGCAAAGCAAAATACTTTCACTTGAAAAGTTCAGTATTCTAAAAAAAATAAAGTGATTTGAGAGTGCGAATGAACGATTTGTTTCACATTTCTTAGTGTTTGCAGAAAATAATTGTTGTTTATCATGAATGTTAAAATCCACTTCTTCTGGAGCTGAGAAATTGAAATGGAAGAGAAAAAAAATGAACTGGCGTTAAATAAAAGTTATTAGGGAAATCTTTATTGCAGGATCAAATCACTCATATGATTAAACAAATTTAGTTACAGAAAAATAACAAAATCGGTTCAAGAAGCTCGATTTCTAATGCTTGTTTTAGCAATGCACATTTTGCTATTGACACCAACATTACAAATCTGCTGCTACAATGAGTCCCGAAGTGCATGTTATCATTTCGTGGGAGTCTTCAAAGGGGCACATCTAATGCATAAATATACTTTATTTTCACTTCATCGGATCGCCCAAGGCTATAGAAATATGGATATTGCATATTGCAAGTTCTTAGTCCCAGTAACTTTAACAAATCACCAGGCGTGGATTCAATTCCTGCTGAGGTGTATGCCTTCGGTGGAGAAAAGCTTATTGAAAGGTTGACCGAGTTGTTCAATCATACGTTGAAAGCAGGGAAGCTGCCACAGGACTTCAAAGATGCTTCAATCATCCATCTGTACAAAAACAAAGGGGACAGCCAAGTCTGTGACAACCATCGGGGAATCTCTCTACTTTCAATTGCTGGCAAAATATTGGCAAGAATGCTTCTGAATCGCCTTCTTGATCACCTCTCGTCAAATGACTTACTTCCCGAGAGCCAATGTGGCTTTCGTAAAGAGAGGGGAACGGCGGATATGATTTTTGCTGCCAGACAGATTCAGGAAAAATGCATGGAACAAAATAAAGCGCTGTATATCACATTTGTTGAGCTCACAAAAGCATTTGACACAGTGTGTCGTGAAGGCCTCTGGAAAATCTTGGCGAAGTTTGGGTGTCCACCCGAATTCATCACAATAGTGCGCCAGTTTCATGATGGCATGCAAGCTGCAGTCAAAAGCAACGGCAGTGTTTCAGAGCCCTTTGCTGTCACAAATGGGGTAAAACAGGGTTGTGTCTTAGCCCCAACTCTGTTCAGCATCATGTTCTCTGCAATGCTACAAGAAGCCTTTAGCTCTCCTCCTCAAGGGGTAAGCATCAAGTACCGAACTGATGGCAGTCTATTCAACCTCAGGAGACTTCAGGCAAAAACCAAAACCAAAAGTACTCAAGTCTGTGACCTACTATTTGCTGATGATTGTGCACTTCTGGCACACGATGAGGATAGCATGCAAAACTGTGTTGATAAGTTCTCTAGTGCCTGTGACAACTTTGGCCTCACAATAAGCACAAAGAAGACGGAAGTGCTCCATCAGCCTACTCCAGACGACAAGTATCCTGTGACCCCAAATATCAAAGTCCATGACAGTCTTCTGAAGGTGTCGGAGAACTTCACCTATCTTGGCAGTACACTGTCTTCCGCGGCTCGTGTTGATACTGAAATTCTCTCAAGAATCAGCAAAGCCAGCTCTGCATTTGGCAGGCTTCGAAAGAGAGTATGGGATGTCGCCGGCATTCGCACAGACACTAAGCTGAAAGTGTACAATGCTGTGGTCCTTCCCACCCTACTCTATGGGGCTGAAACCTGGACAGTGTACCAATCGCATGCCAGAAAGCTAAATCACTTTCATCTGGCCTGCCTTAGAAAGATCCTAAGGATCAAATGGCAGGATAAAATTCCAGACACTGAGGTCCTCAATCGTGCCAAGGAATTGAGCATCTTCTGCCACCTGAAAAAAATTCAGCTACGTTGGGCAGGACATGTTGTCAGAATGCCCGACTCCAGACTCCCTAAGCAAATCTTCTTCTCTGAGCTCTCCAATGGAACGAGGAATGTTGGGGCCCCAAAGAGACGTTACAAAGACACTCTCAAGCAATCACTGAAGGCCTTTGCCATTGATGTGAGTGAGTGGGAAAAGCTCTCGCTTGATCGTGCAAATTGGAGGGCGGCCCTTACCAGAGGCAGCAAAGCATGGGAAGCTGACAGAGTCCAGCAGGCTATCAAAAAAAGAGAACGGCGCAAGAAAAGGCCCAGTGGTACTGAACCAACGGAGCACTCTTGTCATTTATGCGGAAGGATCTGCAGGGCAAAAATGGGACTTATCAGTCACATGAGAAGCCATAAGTCATGAAAGAACAGTCTTTCCATTCTGTCCTCTGTGTCCTTTAGTTCTCTTTATTGTCCATGTGTTGAAATTCTCAACAATTTCTGTTCTTTATTCCTCTGGTGTTGTTAAGGTCATCATCATATCTGATGGACGAACTATTATTGGTCTCAGTAAACATAAATGCACTGTTGCTTTTTTTTTTTTTTTTAACTTAATAATCGGATGAAAATGTATGACAGCGGTCGATGATGGCAACAAATAGTGCTTCAGTTTTTGTCTGAAATCGAAAGTAAAATTTCAAATTTGAACTCACATTTTGTAATCAGCAGTCAAAGGCATAAAGTAACGATTTAAACTAACCGGTAAAAGGTATTCAGTCACATGATAATCAGAAACAAGAAGCTGAAGTCCAGCATTACAGAATAACTGCCGACACAAATAAAGAGTAAATCAGCATGATTTTGGTGGACTTTGGGAACTTTGGGGAAAGTGGGTAACAGAGGGAGGAACGGGTGGAAGAGGAAAAGTGTCCTTTTCTAAATGCCATGTGACTCCATCTGTCGTTGATACTGCAAAACGCCTCCCCTTTGACCAAATCCGCTTATCAGGACGAGGGGCGGAATACCCCAACCGCTGTATTGTCATATCTGTCTAAACATGTTCATTGGCATACCAACCATACTTGTCGGAGCATGTGAAAAACTGACCTTTCCCAACAGTAGCTTGTCCTTGTGCCGCAGGGATCAGCATGAAATATATGCACAAAATATGAAGGATTTACACCGAGATAAAGGGCGATATTCTTTTTTTTGAATTTTTTTTGTATTGTTACTTTGCCTGGGTTAAGACGATTTTACTATTTCAGCGGTTCATTCATCATTACCGCGTGGGAAGTAGAAAACAGACTTCGCACCATGACGTGCCTAAACGTATTTAAGCGGAGCTCCGTTTCTGCATTTAATATCTTTCAGAAGGATATGAACGATGACATGAACGATAATAATGATGTTCGTTATGAATACGAAATAATATTTTTCGGATTCCCATTCCTATGGTGTATTTCCAGTTTACCCATCCTCTGTCTGACCTGATCGTCCCACCCATGATTCCATGCCTTGTGTTTGCCACGCCCAAGACACTGCTCAGTTGCCAATATTTTCATTTTTTCTTTTTGGGGATGAAACCGATGCCGCTTCCTCACTGCACCCCGCCACTCTCCCTTTAAGAAAAAAAAAAAAAAGTACCTGAAGTTGTGGAATTTGCCAGCACACAGTCAGCCTCGGGGTGTTAATTGGATCGTCGAAGATCGTGTGGAGATAAGTGCTGTTGCACACGGCGTGACTATAATACATGTATATTTTGTGCGCCCGATATTTGTCGACAGACCAGGCATGGTATCTTGTAAGTCGTTTGGGGGGGGGGGGGGATGTTACATAGAAAAAGTTCATACAGTTTCAACAGGTAAGGAGGTGGTGGTCTGTCAAAGAAGAAGGCAAAGCAATTTCCCCCCCCCCCCCCCCCCCCCCATAGAAAAGGATTTGCTGGACAACGTTGTGTTCCAGCTCATTGGTGTCAAACACTGTGCTGGGTGAACAGTTGCGAGTGTCTTCATGTTCTTGAGAGAAACGGTGGCTTTGAAACAATATTATATATATACAGCATATAACAGATAAACGTTATGGCTATGCACTGTCATTCTGTATGTGATGGATCTATGAGAGAATGACTGTTAAGGGATGGCGAGCTTTGTTGAAATTTGAAAAAAAACAACAAAAACATGCATATAAAAAAAAACAAAACACCCTTTATTTAGTTAAAGAAATTGAGAGAACTAAATTTAAAAAAAAATGTGTACGAAAACGCTAAAAAAAACAAAAAAACGAGAAAGTTGAAAACTTGAACAGGGAAACAAAAGCAGGTGGTTGCCAGAGAATATTTTAGTAATTTTACATGGAACTGCTAACTGAGCACAGCTAAGATGTTTCCGCATATTCGTGCATTTTTTCTATTTAGTCTATTTTTTTCAGCGCGAAGAAACGTCTGGTGACCGAAAGGTTGCTTATAGTATGTGTTCTTTGGAATTTTTTAAAATACGAATTAAATTTGTCCTAAAGTTTGTATATTTTACGATGAGGGACCTTGTGATATAACCCAATTTTTGTTTGTTTGTTGTGTTTTCGTTCTGTTTGATTATTTTATTTTTATGGCCACATTTCAACATTTGTGTATAACCAGGTCTCAGACGTGAATTAACGTTACAATCGGCATCATTATTGTTGTAGGTACCGTATTAGAGTTCTCATTGAGGCGTATCCACAGATAGCACAAGTGGGCGTAGCACAAAGAGTTTGAACAGCGAGTTAAATCGTTACCACCCAGCTAAAAAACACTTTTAAAAGCAGGATCGTCATCCAGAACGCCAATATCAAATTTCCACTAATATGACTATTATCTTCTCCTTCGGAACACCTAGCGATCGATTGGATTTTCTCTCCCCCCCCCCCTCCTATTTCTTTCTCGTTTCTCTTATCTTTTAAACGCGAATGTCGTGGCCATATTTAGTAATCGTGTTTTTGCTTTCGTCACAAACGTTTCATTGATCGTATTTGTTTCTGTGTATTACTACACAGATAAATTTACCGAATAATTATGCCGGCTCTGGCACCGCGCCAGCGCAAAAGACTGTAAAAGACGATAATGTGGGTACATGTTTTTCTTTATTCTGTAATCTGATAGCCAAACAAATTAATCCTAGCCTACGGAGTCCGCAGTATATGAGGAAAAAAAAACAGCATTGTATGTATGTCAATTGTGGTGACTATAGTTTATGAGACCAAGGGAGATAGCATACTAAGCCCGGTCAGGCAAAGTCAGATGCTGGCAGACAAAAAGTGCACACCGTAACTCCCTGTATTTTCTTAGCAAATCCGGGAAGACCCTGTCATGCTAAGCACGGTCAGGCGCAGTCAGCTTCTGCCACTGTTTCTTAGGTGTACATTAAAATTTGGGTGGCAGCATCTGTCTGTGTCTGACCGGGCTTAGTATGATATCTTCCTAAGGCCCGGCGCGCACTATCCTGTTTTGTCTGCTGCACGGCGTGCAAACGCAGACTTTTGCTTGCTTGGCAAAGAGTTTACAGTGCTGCACACCACGCGAAAGATTGCTTGCATTGAACGGATAGTTAATTTTAACATAGTGCGCGCCGGGCCTTAGGGGCTGCGCGCACTATCCCGTTTCGCCTGCAGAATGGCGTGCAAACGCAGATTTTTGCTTGCTTGGCAAAGAGTTTACCGTGCTGCACGCCACGCGAAAAATTGCTTGCATTGAACGAGTGGTTAATTTTAACATAGTGCGCACGGGGCCTTATAATCATACCACCACAGCTGTCAGCATAACAGCTGTCTTAAGCTAGCTTTGTCAGCAATGCTTTCAGTGCAGTCTCAGTCTACTACATGTATTATGGCTTACCGTAATATTTATTCATAAAATAGTTTGGTAACTTTCGGGATACAGACCATAATGTGGTAATTTTTATTACCATTAAATTTTATCACCATGATACGGTCCGCATTCCGAAAGTTACGTTTGGCTGGAGACAGGCAAATAATAACTGTCCCCGAGAAAGGTCGTGTATGTGGAGCTATCATAATACACGTATCGAGTCTACTATTTGAGATGAGACAGGCTCATCTTTAGCACAACGGAGGAAAGAAAAGGACTCTTCATTATTATTTTGAGATGTTGATCAAGTTATCTGACTCTAGGTGGTCTAGAGGCAAGGTGCTCGCCTCTCGTGCCAAGGGTCCCGGGTTCGAAACCCGGGCCGTGCAGGCATGTTGGAAGTTTGGGATTTTTCTCATATTTTCGTGTCCCTGATTCTATTGAGGGGTAGGATCGAGTACCTAGTCTTCTCGGATAAGGACGAAAAAATTCGGAGGGCCCGTGTGCACGTTGCGCACGTTAAAGATACCTTGGCAGTTGGAAATCGTAAAGAGCAGGCCGAACAGGCCGCTGCCCGGGCAAAATTAAATTAAATTCATCTCTACCAGTCCCTCCCCCTCCCCCCTCATCTCCCCCCCCCCCAAAAAAAAAAAAAACGCCGACCGGCGCTGCACTGTGGCGACGACGTGCCTGCTCCAGTTATAACTGGGCTGCAATGGCACAAAGGCAAAATTTCCCAAATGGGATTAAAGAGTTATACAAATACAAATACAAATACATTGTAAACATAGAATGGAGTACAATTTTAACTTGCCCTGCTGGCGAAAGAGCAACGCATCGTTGGGCGGGTTGCAGTCCCGTTCGAAAGCCAAAGGGATTATGATACAAAGTGAATAAAGGCATGGTGCGTGTGCAGAAATTTGCATTATCTAGATCTATACCGGTATAATAACCAGATAGTTTACAAAAAGAAAAAAGATAGCGGCTTGGCAGAAATCCTGTGTGATTCACTCCTATTTCGACCTCTCACATTTCCCAACTGTAAACGCCCTGTCGGTTGTTATACAATTTAGACATTATTAGAAGTCTTTGTCTAGCGTTTCATCGCATGCGGAGAGGAAATTATCCTGATGGCCGCAGTTGACATTTGCATGACCCCCTAGTATAGCGCCTTCGGTAAAATGCGGTCAGTTTACGTAGTAGGTTTGTGACAGCACTGTTGGTGTCGTGTCTTTTTAATGTTGATCCCAATTTTTCTATGACTGAAGATGACTCCCAAATTGTTTTCCTTGCTCTTTTCTATCTTTGTCATCTCATTACTGGTGAATAAATTCACCATCCAGATCCACATCTTTATCAGATAAACGCCCCCTGAGGTTCTTTGACACGTGTCAGATTTTATTGTTGAAAAACACATAATAAGTAGGGCCTACATGAGCATTAGATATGCAGAAAAATAAGATACGAAATAATTATTATGTATAAAAATATGGGAAAAGAAACAACAAAGATGGCGTGGTAGGGAAGAAGAATAGAATGAGAGGTAGAGAAAAGGGAAAGGACACAGCTTAAGTAGATAGATGTATTATGACTTGTGTTTGTGTGTATATACTAGTATGATGGCAATGGCGTACCCTACGGTTCTCCCACCCGAGGCGTTGTGCGTGGTAACCAGAGCTAGAAAAGGGGAGGTGGCGGTGGGCATTAATTAATTGTTCTAGGCTCAGTGACACAGCGGGTGTTCATTGCTTTCAGCGTGAAACAGAAACAGTAGCATTACCGGTACATGTTTAGCGCATCTATCCACGCAGGCAAGTGAATCCATACTCTCATCCTATCTCAGTATGGCGGAGACAGTGTTAGCCTATGGAACCATTTTAGCTTGAACCCAGGCGACACGCATCGGGTGACTGGAACAAATATGATATATCTATTATTTGATCAATAGGACTTTTGAAGGACAAGATAGACTTGTTCATTTGTGGAGATTTGGTTGCGCTAACTTTCAGTTTTATACGTCTTGGTGTTCCTCTGCTGCGTTATCGTGGTCCTGTGGGAATGATACATGGGCGTAGGGGTGGGTGGATTCTTCCGGTGTTGATGTCGCATTATCGTATTGGTCTAATGACACGATTTAGGAAGGGAGAGATAGAGAGAGAGGAAAAGGAGAGAGAGAGAGAGAGAGGAGAGAGAGAGAGAGAGAACTGAGAGAGAGGGAGAGGAGAGAGAGAAAGAGAGAGTTCCCGGGATTTTTTCAAGAAGAAAGTACTGGAAAATCAAGGAGACCACCCGGAGCCAGACCGAGTGGGCCGCAAAATGTGTAACGTTCTGAATAATTCGGTTAATAAAGCGCTGAAAAAATTGTTCACAATTTCTGTGTGCGGAGTGGTGTGATGATAATAACATTGGCATTGGTATTGAAGGGCGTGGTTGTAACCGAGAATAGTGTTAGTGCAGTCAGTATGCCCAAACGGTTAT
Source organism: Onchidella celtica (assembly GCA_963931925.1). Classification (NCBI taxonomy): domain Eukaryota; kingdom Metazoa; phylum Mollusca; class Gastropoda; order Systellommatophora; family Onchidiidae; genus Onchidella; species Onchidella celtica. The sequence goes on from OZ007569.1 coordinate 64,786,602, forward strand.
GGATATCTGTTTTTGTTTACATTACAGAATGATCTGTTTGTTGTTGTTCCCATAAATATTAGTCGCAACGAACCATTGAACAGACTATAATTCCATGCCGACGGTTCTGTAGAAACTTAAAATTTTTTTTTTGAACTAGTCAGCCGCTCAGCTCTCGGTGTCTTCAATTGTCCTTCCGGATAGCTTTGAATGTTATAATGGCATTACCCTGTTTGGTTCGTCACCGATTTACACAATGCTTTTATCGAGCGGATGGAACTGATTGAACAAGCGTGAGAGGAATGGAAGCAATTAAGAATAGCTGTCTACTGTTATAATTATATGAAAACTAGGAGCGCTGTCCATGAAAGCATCATTACATTCAAAAAGTTTGATCTTGAAGGCATTTTGGAGACGAGGGGTGAGGTGTTTTGTATTTCGTTGGGGCAGGGGATACGAGTTCATTTGTCCATTGGAGCAAATGTTGTCTTCTCCAACACTGACATGATATCTGAGTCCATGACAGGAATGATGGAAATTATTCGCAGGTGTCACAAGGAAACTAAAGGAAAAAAGAAATCTAAATTATGTTAACTTCGATTTTTCAGGCGCGCAATGTGGCAGATTGTGTGCAGGATCAGTTGAAGAGTCGAAATCTCACGGCATGAAAATGTCACAGCAAACACTGAGTCACATTGTATCATAGTGTTCACGAAATCTGTGTACGTTTCGCTTTGTGTGGCACGTGATGTGGCGAATGCGGCCTGCCAACACAAGTAACAAACAACATCAGCAGCAAGGAAAACAAAACAACAAATTGGCATTGTAATCTTGTCAGATTAGTACAGAAACAGCATCAAATGATCATTAATAGGCCTGTCGGCCATTTTATATACAGCCGTGATAGAGTGTGTGTCATTATTTCACGGGGTCGAAAATAGAAATATTCTTTGGTCCGGGAGCAGAAATGCATGTAATCTCTAACCAGCTGACGATTAATGATATTGCAATTGTTTATTCTTCATCGACTCAGTTTAGACCTCCTGGGAATAAATTCGTGATGCATGCAGAAATAATGGGAAGGAATCCGAGGGAGCTGAAAAAAAAATCGTTAATAATTTATAGAATCTTGCTTGCGTCAGAAGCAGCACACTCGACTCACCACAGCTGGCTTGCGGGAACACTGTCAGATCGCGCTTTCCTTGTCTACCATCTCTGTTTTGCGTCGTCAGAGCATGTTGTTCGATCTAATTGTGTAAGTTGCACCCAAAGGCAGTTCTTGGCACATTCTCTTGAAGTTCGAAGATGGTAATAATATGGTGACAAATGGACCGGCACGTTTTCTGATCTTTCAGATGATGTGTTTGTTCCAGAATAGTGCAATTGGCTTCGGAGAAAAAGAAATAATGATTGGAAGTAAGAAAAATACACACTGAAAAATAAATATCAGTATAGGCCTACATTTTGTTTCTTTTGTGCAACCTTATGTGTTTCTGCAGATGGGTGTGACCCCAAGCAATGTACCATAGCGTGCGTCCTCAGCATTCTCTATACGAAGATTAAGCTCAGTCATTAAGTTCGCTTGTCATTTCAGATTCAAAAAAAGGACACGACATTTCGTGCTGTTTTGGATTGATTCGAGGTCTGAGCGCCTGTTAGCGCGTTCTCTCTCCCCATTTTGTTTGTTTTGGTTTTATATTTTGTTTTGTTTTGCCATTCCCTTTGCGTTTGAACTTTTCAGGCGAAAAGGAACCGCAGCAGGTGACAGCAAAATCGATTTCCTGGCGACTATCAGCGGCAAATGATGTTTTATGGCCAGCAGAATTTGTCCTTATAGATTAGTTGTCAGAGACGTTTTGAAACTTCAAAGTCTTACGCTTGTGGATGAGAAGCTAGAATGCTATTGGACAGAACAAAATGAAAAGGATGGCCAAACAGACCTGTGCTATGGTAATTTGTTGGCCAGGATGGATTGGGCGCAGGTCTGAAATTAACCAGAGACATGCTTTAACCACCGTTTCTTTCCCATGTCACCCAAAATTCCTTCATCTTCCACTTTCTACAGGGACAGTTTTTTCTCTTAGCATGTAATGGGACGTTTCCGAAATTTGGCAACACCCGCCAGTGCGTCTTCTTGCTGTCTGTGCTGCCTTTTTATGGGTCAAGTCAATCAGATTTGCCCTTTACACTCCTGCCCTTTCACCACCCAAGTAAATTACGCTGAAGCCATGCCTTGTATCGTTATCCAGTGTCCTTGGCAGTTAGTGAATTCCGTTGGCGGCCTTGTCTTGTAATGATACTTGAATGGCTTTGCCGTTCCGAATCCCAGCCAAAACAATGTCACATTATAAAAATACAGCCGCTCGACCTTGTAAAGGCTCTGAACCGGCGACAAAAACTACTATGAACCTCGTGGGTCTTCTTGAAGTCGCAAGAAGCCATTTCTAGGCCGTAGGACTTCTCAGTCAGTTTCTTCTATCGGGATTATGTCGATTTTATTTTGTATTTCCTGCTTTCCTTGCTGAAGCCACAGCTATGGTTAAAACACTGTGTAGATTTAAATAACTTTATTAATTATACCCGGGACACAGGATACCGAGGCGAATTCATTCGTCATATTCCGCCCGTCGACTTGCGCGCGTATCATCGATGTCAGTGCAACAATTCGCACCATGCCTTTTCATAATTGATCGAAAAAGAGTGGTACTCGCCGTATTTACATGCGCGCAATTTGTGAATTATATAGTGGGAGAAAGAATGGTTCGTCTCGGCATTCTGTGTCTCGGATTATACCTTAGTATAAGGTAGGATAGATCAAATGATACGGTTATTTGTCGCTTGTCATTCTGTACGATTAACATTATATTGTCAGTTATGGTAACAAGAACGATTTTAAAAGTCATGATGTAACTTGTTTTCTGTTGGCCGTAAATCAGTGGATGTCGAGTGCATTTACAGAGCAATCTTCATGATATTGAAGCGGGGTTCAGTAAGCCACATCTAGAATTGATTCTGAACACAGCACCTCAATGATGAAGGCAGTCAGCTGCTCATACCGGGGCAGACCGACGTAATCGGATAAGTTATTTGTCGGCATTGTCAAGGAGCCTTTTCATAGTCCCTGTTTAGTGCACTCTATTTGTCACCCAGGTTGACTAACAGGTCGCAGTGGGCAACAATGGTGATTCATTGATATCGATACCCGCACTGCATCACCAAGGTACGGTAGTCTAGAGAGGCAAGGTTCGCGCTGGTCTAGAGGCAAGGTGCTCGTCTCTCATGCCGAAGGGTTCGAATCCCGGTCTGTGCAGCATGTTGGAATTTTTGGATTCTTTTCATATTTTCCTGTCCCTGATCGAGCTCCTAATCTTCTCGGATAAGGACGAAAAACTCGGAGGGCCCGTGTGCACGTTGTGCACGTTAAAGATACCATGGCCCTTGGAAATCGAAAAGAGCAGACCGAACAGGGAGCTGCCGGGGCAAAATTAAATAAAATTTATCCTTACCACCCCTCCACCCTCACCCCCCCTCCCCCAAGAAAGCCGACAGGCGCTGCACTGTGGCGACGACGTGTCTGCTCCAGTCCTAACTGGACTGCAATGACACTAGGGCCAATTTCCCAAATGGGATTCAAGAAGTATACAAAATACAAAAGATACCTACCCGTACATGATGGTATACATAGAACTATCTTTGTACTCTTGTATGGGTGTAAACAGAGCTGCTATATGGACGGGAATATGAACTCGGTAAGACGGAGATGATCAAATCCATCGTTTTATTCAGAATTAGGAGAGTTTCAAAATTTTATTCTATAACTCTATTACGTGCGGCAATCAATCACCAAAAGCGGAATGCAAGCAGGTCAGTTTGTGTGTGTGTGTGTGGGGGGGGGGGTGGAGAAAAAGAAGGGAGGGAGTGTACAAAAAATGCACACTTTTGATGCAGGGTCTTTGAAGAGGTGAAAGATGTTTTGCCAGTAGGCTACAAGAATATTTCTTAACCCCTGGTCGTCGAAACAAAGATTTCTTTATTTTCTCTTTTCAACATTTTTAAAACGTTTGTGAAGCTCTTCTGCCGCAGGGCAAACATGTGTGCAATTATGTATGTTGGCATTTATATCTTGGAGAACAGTCATTGTCAGGCTTTGCCATATATTTTTAAATATTATTATGTCAAACAAAGTCATGTGGAATTTCAGATAATCACAGTGTTTAATGGTATCTTGTGTTTCACGCGTTGGTAAATCTAAATGCTCCGTGAACACGGGGATCGATACAGACCGCCGCGAGGGCACGTTCATGGGTAAAAGGGGAAAGGCAAAGCTGACCCCAGTCACACGCTCTGCAGGTCGCTTGCTAATTCCCCATTGAAAGCTATCGAGGCAGCTTGATTCCTTGTTACGCTTGTATCCTACAGGAATCAAGAACCGCGAGATCGGCTTAGATGGTGTTACTTCCCCAAATACCTTTGGGAAAAGGGGAAGGGGAGAGAGAGAGAGAAAAAGAGAAGTCTTTTAGACATGAAGCAATAAGGTTAGAGTGCGTCTTTCCGACACCGTGTGAAGCCTTTAGCATCTTTGCTGAAGATTAAGACTTAGTGTAATGTTCATAACTGTACGCTTTATTATTTTTACAGCAAGGCGCATGATCCGAAGGAGGCATTCGTGTTTTTCTTTGGTGTGTTTTTCGTTTTGGTGTCATCTGAACTGTCAGTGGCAGCGTGTCCCACAAAGATTGATCCCCTTCTCTTGACACCAATATAACGTTTCAGTCAATGTAAGCAACAATACCGTTCATAATAATCTCTTGACAAACCGACTGTTCAGAAAACCACCAAGTTTTTCTCCGGGTTTTATGATGAGTCATAATATTATTCCTTACCTTACCTTGACATGCACCACCCTGGTTTAAAATGGAATGGGGAAAAGGGGGAAGAGGCTTTCAGATGGCTGGCGAATAAACATCAGCATCTTCATTCATTCGGCGTTCCCACGTGAATGGGTGTGACGTGACTAGATTTTGATAGTAATCTTTGGCCACTGCGTCGTGCTTGGAGGTTGGAAATGAAACGCAAAGGGCATTCATACTCCAGCTGCAATGGCTTCAGAGAGGATTTTTTTCAGCTTATATTTTCACATTGCTGTATGCATGCCGGACAAGCTTGCATTGTTCACTGTGGAACATCTCACAGAATCTGCTGATTTACTTGATTTTACTCTGCACATTCCATCATTTACGAACACTGCTTTCTGCTTGATCAATATTTGGTCGCTCATCCATTCAGCCCTAAATTTTTCGACTTTCTCTGCGGTTAGAGTTGTAGTAATAGGTTTCAAACAGAGTGCATTACAAGTGCAAGGCTTGCCATGGCATAACAATTAAATTTTATGGTATGGCCGTGCTTAAAGAAGACTTGTGAAGTGAATGAAAGTTGCGATAGACCACGGGAAGAGCATTACAGATCATTAAAGATACGAGTTAATTCCGTGGTTGTCGGTTTCAAAAACTGCAGCCGGGCGTTAACTTGGCTATTTTCATTTAAATCCTCTTGCAATGCTGTAATCGGCTCAGTGATGATATTTTGCTTTGTTTTGTGGGTTGTCTAGCTCTAAACTTACACATGTTCTACACATCGTGTTTGGTTTTGTGAACAAACAAGATTAGAGGTGCCTGTCGGATATACTGGGTTAAAGTGTACCCTTCCAATCATCAAACAGCATAAAGTGTTAAGTCTCTAATTTTACAGGAGAGGCGAGGGGAAACGTGTTTTTTACTTGAAATTCTTTCATATACATTTTCAGTTGTAAACATTTGAATTATTGTACTCTTCCTTAATCAATAGAAACAGTGAAATTCCTTCAAGGACTTTATGGAATATTTGACTAAAGAGAGTTGTCACTTGCAGATGTGTGAATACACTTGTGCGGTTCTATGAAAGAGACGGTGATTATCTCTTCAGGTTCCACTGATGCTTTTAAAGTTTACGGGCTTTGTTTTGTTCATCGTCTGCCTTCATAACGTCATGGTAATAAACAAACAGCAGTAACTTTTCTCTTCAAAATTATAAAATCGCTGATCACTGAAGTTCCGATTGAGTCTCGTCTTCGAATTCCCTTGCATGTTACTGGTTCATTCACATCATTTTCACGAAGTGAATGTGAAATTACCGAAGACCTAGTTTAGTCGCTTAGTATGGTCCGTGGGCTCTGGATAAATTCTCCTGGCCTCTTTGACCAGCAGTTTACATGCCGCTTGAGTGGTTCAGCTGTGAAAATTGGCATTTGACCAGCTTGGAGTAAGAACCACTCATCTCCTTTAAATATGGATTTTCCGCACTAGTCGGCTATGACTGAGCCACCAGGGGAGATGTTACCCGTGGATCTTTTGTAACAGCTTGTCGGTCATTGTTTACTTTATATCTTTCCAGAGCTTTGGCCTTTGGTCTGTATTGTTTTTATGGTGTGGCTGATCCGCCTTCAAGGTACTATGCAGACTTACATCAAAGCTAAGTCAAGTAGTAGGCCTACCTACCACCTCTATCCATTCATTCAAGCTTATTGAAAACTTGTCTCAACAAGTTCCAATTCCATTGGTGATTGAAAAAAAAATAAAAAATTGCGGGGTTCAAGCAGATGTGTAGTTATTTACCGTAAATTCAAATGAATTTGTAGTCAGCTTCAGCTGCATCACAGCTCTTCTGTCAATACGGTCACTTATTTTTCAATGCTCATTGTGTTCTCTACATACAACTGACTGTAAATTATTTAGAGCTGAGAATATCTTGTGCGTCAGAGCTATCCAGAAAGAAAACATCTTATTTTCTCCATCGTTTTCCATTATTTAATTCACAATTGATAAATCTAATAAAGAAATAACAGGAGAATGGAGACATGGATGTTATTGGTGAAATCTACGACCAGACACTGACTCAAATCCAGTTGTCGGAAGTTCGACAGTACCTGAGTACTGTGTTGTGAACGGTGCAGGTGTACTAACTCTGCGCCGTAAATGACTTTCATCAGTGAGCGCTTATTTAGGTTAGGATAGTCTCATATTCTCATCCTCTGTGCTGTATAGATGGTATCTTGCAGAACGCCATTGGTGTTTCATTTGTCTGTGATTAATTTAACTCCAATAGATAGTTCTTTTTTGCATTACGTCGACCATTTGCATTGTGGAAGTTCTTTTGACCTCTTGTTTATATTTTCCAGTTTTGTCTTTATGGACACGCAGTTACTGACATAAAAAACTAAACATTTGTGTAAATCTTATACCTTGTGAAACAGCAACAATTCCAACATAAGAAACACATACACACAAAAGGTTGTCATGAAAGCTGTGTGTTTCTCCCTGCCCCCCCCCCCCAACCCCCAACCCCCCTCCGAAAATCCACCCAGGAGAGAAACACTTTCTGTAATTAGTGATAAAAGAAAATAACAGTGGAGTGAAGAAAAATCTGGATAGGTGCTGGGGAAGCAGGTTTCACCTTATGCACCCCGTCAGTGTGTTTTCTTTACGTTTAGTTGACTCCTAGACCTTGTTTCCGTTCTGCTTTTCGATGTGCACGCAACCTGTTATAGTATGCTCTGGATGCGCAGGGAAAGTAATCATTTGTTTTCACGTCAGCCTGTACACCACTAGATTTTTACAGTTCGACGTCATGTTACTATCTGTTGACATTTCAGACACAATGCTCAAGAATAATGTGTGAGCTTTTCAGGTTTTCGAAGGGAAGGGGGAACAAAACAGGTTGATTTAAAGGGATATTGTTCTCTTTTGAATATGAAAGTTGATTACAAAAAAAAAAAAAAAAAAATATTTAAAGAGCTATGTCATGTTAATGGAGCCGATTCTTGTAGCAGATGTAATAGGCGGGACTATTGTATACATTTAAATGATTGCCAGAGGATGAGCAATGTTTGCTGTGGGCCATTGGATGTCGAGCGGCAGACATGGTAACGGCACTGTCAACTCCACTGGGAGTTCCAACGTTTGGGCACTTGAATTGACATTTGTGAGCTATGCATAATGCTCTTTGCACAGTCCAGATACTTGTAATGCTTAAAAGGTAAGGTGATCGAAGGCAAGCGTATCGCCAGGGCCGACATTTTTACCCTTGTATTGTTCATATTTATTTAATTCATCACACCACGGAAAACATAAAAAAAAGAATGTAACTGCTCTGCCTGCCAGTCCTCGCCGTTTCTCCAAAGCATATTCCAACTGATTTATACGTTGTCTGACACCAAGTTCGGATTCCCTGTATGCAAGTTTCAGAATAGTTTTGACAGTGAATGCAAGGGGCGTGGTCAGAAATAGTCACATTCCATGTGTCACAGTTTGAAACCATATTGAACTTTTGAGGTCTGTGGTGGATAGTCAGGTTATGCTGTCGTAGCGTTCAAAGCAGAGTGATCACAACTGAGGGTAAAGTCTGGCGATGAAGAAACGCGACAGGGCAAGGGGGAGATGAGCCGACATGTGATGCTTTATTAGCTTGATAAATATTTAATAATTAATTCTTGCCGAGCAACACCATCCCAGACTTGGTTTTGATCGTAACGACAGCTGCGACGTCAGTATCATTGTGTGTCACAATGGCATTTTTGACGAAAAGCTCTGGTCTCAAGGAAATGATAAACTAGGGTGAATTTAATTATCCTTCAATAATTTCTGTGTAGCTGCGGATTTTACCGCAGACTGTTGAATTGAAGTTCAAAAACAGACCTGCATGTTTATGTATCTATTATATGAATTTGAAACCAGCAACACAACAGTTGCATGGTAACCACGTCGTTACATATTATTTTTTTTGAAGCTGTTGAAGCAGGCGATACCTATTTGTGTTCATGTAAAATGGTCTGCAGTCATGATGTTTTCCATGCATTTTTCACACATAGCTAGCTCCCTATTACGCATAATATTTTGTATTTGTATTTTTGTATTTGTATAACTCTTTAATCCCATTTGGGAAATTTGCCTTTGTGCCATTGCAGCCCAGTTACAACTGGAGCAGGCACGTCGTCGCCACAGTGCAGCGCCGGTCGGCGGTTCTTTTTTTTTGGGGGGGGGGAGATGAGGGAGGGGGAGGGAATGTTAGGGATGAATTTTATTTAATTTTGCCCGGGCAGCGGCCTGTTCGGCCTGCTCTTTACGATTTCCAACTGCCAAGGTATCTTTAATGTGCGCAACTTGCACACGGGCTCTCCGAATTTTTTCGTCCTTATCCGAGAAGACTAGGTACTCGATCCTACCCCTCAATAGGGTCAGGGACACGAAAATATGAGAAAAATCCCAAACTTCCAAAATGCCTGCACCGGCCGGGTTTTGAACCCGGGACCCTTGGCATGAGAGGCGAGCACCTTGCCTCTAGACCACCTTGTCCCCACATATACGCATAATATGGTATTCAGTCTCACAGTATTATAATGCCTATTAATTGGACTTGAAAAAAAGTATTACTTTTATGGTATTATTTGTTGAATTTTCTCCCCTGTTACATTTTTTTCCCCTGAAGAAGGTAATAATACCGAAAACTTGACTTGTCTTTCCTTTTCTTTTGCATTTTATTGTATTGTTTCTGTAATATTTTCCTGCGTGAGGCTTTGCTACATACAACCTTCTCTTTTTACCATATTTTGACATTATTAGAGTAGTTGATAAAACAAGAGATATTAAATGTTAGAAATCGTGTAAATGCTGCCTGTCATGTGTCACTGACGCCTCAAGAACTGGCAGTTCAGCGAGCAACACTTGCATCTGTCTTTGGCTTGTCAGTAATGATTCACAGCAACGCAGCCCTCGCATAAAAAGGGTAGTGGAGAAAGGATTTATCTCGTTCTATGCATGCACGATCTCCCCGGCTCTAGCCCTCTCGTGTTTTCGTCTTACATAATTCTATACATCGGCAGACCCTGCAGCATTGAATCAGCACTGCCAGTTTTTTATACCGGGATATTGCTGTGTATTTGTTTAGCTTAAGACGACAAACAAATCTTTGCAAATAATGAACAAACCTGGCTCGCGCAAGCGGGAATGAACGTGGAAACTTATCTCACGAGAAAATGATGGAGCGGGGCTCTTCTGTTCTGCTTTCATCTCCTACACAGTAACATTTATCTTAGTAGTTGGATGGGATTATCATCAGTCAAAGACAACAGGAAGCTTTTATATCTTAATAATTATAATTATACTAAATTGTTGGTGAAGAGACACTAGTGACAAACTTTGTGAACGTTTATCAAGATCAGTAAATACAGGATGGGCCAAATGTTACGTTTACAGAATATCATTTTATTAACACAGCTATAATTATTTATATCATTAATGTTAATGGCTATTTTTAATAACACTTTTTGTAATGGAGACAAATATCGTGCGTTCCATGCGTAAAAAATAAAGTTATGGAAGTGGGAGACCTTTTTAATACTAAAAGCGTGTACAGGGAAAGATGATTGGAATGTGGTATGAAAAATTAATGGGGATACAACGTAGCATGCCTTATTTATAATGTTATTCGACAGCTCCCACAGGGAAATTATTATACTGAATAAAAATCGAACTCCCAAAGGAGATAATATCCTTCTGTGATGAAAGAAATATCAACCGCCACATGTTAATAGGAGGTATGAATCACAGCTCATTGTACAGGAAGCAAGCACAGTGGAAAAATGCTCCCATTACGCTTGCCTGAAAATGGCAGATTAAAATAGAGACCTCATTATAGCAGCGATCGGTGAAAATCAGTATTTCTCAACCTTTAATGCTCCACGCCCCACTTCAGTTTTCCCAAAAAAAAAAAAAAACCCCAATGTGCTCCCCACCATGACCAGATAAAGTTATTATACAGTAGATTTATATAGTATTATTGCTATGAAAATTACTGGTAACGTGCCTCAACGCTTTTATCGAGTGACCAAGAACGCGTATAACCGGCCAAGTTGCGCGTAACCATCAAAGTCGTACATTTTTGAAGTCGATGTTTTAACACGAGCCAAACGAGGAAACTACCAACATGACATAAACAAACAACAGTTTGTCTATTCAGTTAAGTTAAAATTTTAATACACTATGAAATTAAGATCTGTATGAACCACCATAGCCGCCAGACTCGGTACTTTTCTTTTGAACTTATAATCTCAGAAAACATACACTGTTCTTTTTGGTGTTGGAATGAAGGTTCGAGTCCAAGCAAGAAACCTTAGTCCCCCAAAAGGTCACAGTGTTGTCTTGTAGACGCTAAATGCGTAGCTTTCAGACAAGCTGCGGAAAGGACAGGCTGTGGACAGCGTTGGTATTCTGACAGTCAATTGGCATACATATCAGCTGCACTGAGTTGTGGATATCTTTGACATGCGCTACAGCTGTTTTGTTTGTTTGTTTGTTTGTTTGTTAATGCAACCAAATCACTGACCCTGTTGGATTTCGAAGAAATGATACTGTTTCGACAGGAGAATTCCTATTAGATGGCTGTAACCACGAACAAGACACTTTGGCACTATTCTTTAATTCGTGGGAGGTGTAATGTCGGACATATGTGTGCACGTAATGTAAATTTCTTCTGTTATTTAGGACGATGAAAACTTGTCTGAAAAGTTCTAACCCCCTAACCTTTTGCATTGCATGAGACGTCACTTTTAGCCACAGAGCCCGCTGTTCAGTGCAAACAATTCTTTTTTCTGTTTTTTGTTTTTGTTTTGTGTCTCAGGTCCGAAGCCATTTTTAGGCCTAAAAGACTTTTTTTTCTCTAAAATATCCTTTCTTAGGTTTCAGTTATTAGCATCAGTTGTCTTTCTCAAGTATTTCCCGATAATCTGCCCGTGCACTGAAGCTACAGACGCACACGGATATAGACATTTCATTATTTTTTTTCAAGAGTATTTCAAGGTACGCTAAATGAGCAATGACGCCAGAGAGTTTCTCCTTTTTTGTCTTCTTACTCTTTTGTCATTAGCGATCCGAATCGATGAGATGTCTATGTCTGTCGTGGCCAAACAATGAATCATCAGGGGAAATGAAGAGATAAAGAATCCGCCATTCCTCAGCAGAGCGAATTAGTGCTACATTCCAAGAGAAACATGGCAGTTGACAGTAAAAGGGTTAATAAATATAAGTCTACGTACAATCAAAATACAGGCAAATGACCAGGAGACCGTGTGATCTAGCGACATGTGTGAATCGATAGAAAAATAGATCAAACAGTCTGGTGTTTTCAGGATATGATTTATTCATATTGTGTGTAATCCCGAGAAACAAGAACGAGTGCTTATAAAATGTAATATGTTGAAAATATTGTATGGAAATGCATGAATCTTTAAGATGTCGTGAAATGCAATTTTGCTCGGAGAAGCTTTAAATTGAAAGAAGATTGTGCCAATTGAAGGACTTTGATATCGATCGGCAAGCCCATACTCTGGTGCATTTCAAGAATGATTTCTCTTTCAATCCTAGTGCTGAACGATAATTATCATATATTTACTTGTATTTTTTTTTTTCATCATCGCTCCATGTGAACTTGTAATTTACCATTGGCATTTTTCAACGAGACATGAAACGCACAAAGGAACAACAAGAGCTTGCGGAATAAACATACTCGGATATTTGATGAATTTATTGAATACCTGGTGAATGCATTGGGACGGATGACTTTTCTTCCAGGAGACATTTTAATCAGGAGATTGAGATTTTTATATATTTAGCCCTAGGAAAGGAAGGCGGTCTTGCAGAGGTTATATACGATATGAAAAAAAAAAAAAACAACACATGAAAATCAATGATTATATCGCAAGGAACTGAATATGCCCTCGGCGACCGGCAGCCCTGTTCTGTCGACCATCTGCCAACATATTGTTGGCATACGCTGCACTATAAAGAAATGATACACTGCACGTTTTTTAGCTCTAAAAAAATTTGAGCTTGCTTCATTCGGAATGCCATGTCAGGGCTCGGTTGATGAAGTTGATTGGGCTTACATGGACAGCTGTATAGTTTTAATGGAAACAGAATGGCAACCGTGGTCTTGAATTTATTGTTCGGGCAATTGCCATCAGAAATTATGTTTATGAGCATAGCACTTCGAAGTCTGTATTTCATTTTTGAAAAAAAAATCATTTGCCCAAAGTTGGACGTGAAACCAGGGCGGTCATAATAAAGGGATGTTTAATTCAATAGGACTGAGAGAGAAGCGTGCAAGGTAGAAAGAAGAAAGAAATTGTATGGATTTTGCAAAAGTCGGTGAGGTCACTCCTGTTGAGCATAGCTTCTTTGTATCTACCGCCGGAATCAAATTTCACAAGAAAAATAAACATCTCAAACATACGTAGGCAGACAATGAAATATTTAGAGCACATGACTGTAATTATGAAAGAGTTGAAATAAGTGAGTAGGTCAGAAGAAAATGAGTTAGATTGAAGTAAAACAAGAGGGGAAAAGAATGAAGGAAACTGTTATTTATATCTTCCGTGGTTTGATTCAATTTATCTTTTCAGTTTTGAACTATAAACGGAAACTGCGAAGTAAAGAAAGAGCCCCGGGCTAGTGAGTGTTGAAGATTGAAAGTCAGCCTGACTAGGCTGTTATTGTACCCTCTGACATTTCATTTCATTTCTCCACCCACTACTTTCCTTCAACATCTTCTGAAAAGCGAATTGATCACTGGAAGCTTTGAACAGGTAGGGTCTTCCGTCTTCCTACCTCTCAGACACCGGATTTCTTTTGAAAGAGATAGAAAAAAACGGCAGAGAATAAAAGAAGGCGTGTATGTGCAAGTGAGTGTTTGTATGTATGTGAGGGAGAATTTTTAGGGCAGTGATAGAACATGTCCATGAGCGCTTTCTTCTAAATGTAATGAAACGGTTGTAGAACAGACTTTGTTGGAAGGAGTAAAGTAACTAAGATAGAAATTGAAAGGGTAGGATGGTTAAGAAGAAAATATTGAGATTAAGCAAATACTTTTTGGTAAAAGACAGAAAATTATATTCTCCGAGGAATGAGAACTTACCAGAAAAACGCTTACGTCCATTTTCAGAGGTTGGTCCAGTAAACTGAACCCTTTTGGCAAACATACCATGATAGATGATTGCAACAAACAAACGGGACTTACCTGTTCGTTGACGTTTGTTTAAGGTTTTATCGAGACTTGTTGGTAGGAAAAGAGTCATCAAATCCCGCCCGTTCTGGTCAATAATCGAGACGCCCTTTACAATAAAGTTGATTCTTTTGTTATCGTTTATTTGTAATTAGAATTTGTAGAAAGTGTACAATGGAATAATCTTTGGTTCTCTTCGCTCTTGCCGGTATCAGAGGACAAACTTCCGGGCCGATTCGCAAGCAGGTGTGCCATGTATGTGTGGCTTTTAGCCTGGGTATTTCGGGAGGAAGTGTCGATCACTACTTGAAAAGGGCGTATGAATAGATACTATATCTTTCATAAGGCAAATGGAAAGAAAGCCCGAAGGTGTACAGGAAAGGTAACTTTCACTTGCATCAGGCTATATAGCAAATGGCAGGCGTGGTGACATTTTATTGTGCGGGTTGTGGGAGATGTGAGGATAAACTGTCGAAATGAGGTAAGGGCGGGGCGAGGGATGAAGGAAAAGACTAAAGATCGATGCCTTCCTAACACTGAACTTTTTATGCAAGGGTTGCGGCTCCCAAGAGCCCGAAAATAACAGGAAATCTTAGGGGGCTTTCATATGCAGCCCCAGTCGCTCGGCGTCTCTCGGTTTTTAGTCTTCCGTTTTAATTTGTGCCCGAGGAAATCTTCTCTGTACCTCGCTTTGTCTTCTCTATCTATTCATTTGGGATGTCCCTCATTTCTCTTCCTCTCCCGTCTTCCTGCACAACTCTCATTCCTTCGTGAGCTCCAGGTCTACTCTCCCTGCCCATCTGATCCATCAGTGTCGTGCTGCTTGTTTCAGTGTGTCTTTCTTCCTTCTCTTTGTCTCTCTCTCTCACCCTGCTCTTTGCACTCGTTGTTTTCCCCTTTCTAACAGCAACAGGAAATTGCATCCAGCTCTTCGGCTGGTTCATATAGCTTTGGGCTTCTTCTCGGGTCAGACAGGATTACATCTACCTCAGCCACTTTCTTTCTTCTTTCGTGCCTTTTTCTGTTCTTCTCGCCCCGTTCGCTTTTTTCATGTGGCAGAACTGTCTCATTCCTTTAATCTCATCCACTTATTGTGTGGCCCAGTCTTTATAGCTCTAATCCACCTCTTCTGAAATTGCGTATGAGATAAACGTTCGATGAACTAAGAGAGGATGCCAGGCAGTAAGCCTGCTTCCGTCTGCTCCCCCCCCCTGGCATCATCATACTATAATGGAGCTAAAGGTGAAAGTTCTGCCCTCAAATGCCCTTTTTGGGAGGGCTCCAAAACTCTGGAAGCATTCTCATCGCCTATAACTCGACTTATTATGATGTAAGGGGATAATATAAAAATACTGCAAACTCTGGGTAATTTGTTCATTTGGCATAATTCACACGTAAAATTCGCAACAAACACTTTCGACTCCATGCTTTTAGAATAGGGACACGCTTTTTAGTACCGTGACGCAGTTTCCCACATCGCTGAAGGAAGCAAATTGTGGATTAACGAAAACATAGATCGTCTGTAAACTTTAGAGAAAAAGGGTAGACAAACTCCAGAGTTGGCGTGGGATCCGAGTCGATACTGATTCTGTCATTGTATTTCTTTGTCTGTGAAAGGAACTTTACTTTGTGTCCGAAATCTAGATCATTATAAGTAATAAAGATATTTCTCCCGGGCAGGGCCGGGTAACTCAGCTAGTTCTTTCAATATCATAACATTCTTTATCCATATTACATTTAATTGATTAATTGATTAATTAATTATTTAATTAATTTACCTTGGTATGAAATGGTTGCTTACCCCAGGACCGGTGATAAACAGCAGTTGCTGCGAGGTGTGATGGTCCACAGTGTAGGTATGATGTTCCTCAGCGTTTGCTTTCCGTATGACCAGCGTACCGTCGCACGTTTATGAATACCATATTTTGCATGCCCAAGAGAAAAAAACAACAACAACACAAAATACCTCGTCCTTTGTGATGCTAATGAGCGCAAGGCGTACGTATTCACGAGGCGTAGACTAGCTGATTCTTTTTGAAAGCATGAACAGAGACATGGTTTACCTGCGGGATGTGAGCCATTCATTCATGCGTTGCTCATGTTTTTGAAAAGAAAAACGTGTTCTTTGTGTCTAGAACAACGGTATTGTTGTTCCTGATTGTTCAAAGATAATGCAGTGTCTTGTTTCATTGAGTGCCGTGAAAAGAATGCGGCAATGAAGTTTCCAGAGTATTGTGATTTCTGTTTACGTTCGCATTTCGCGCTAATGTCACGAGCATGAAGTAATGAAGGCGCGCCGTAGACATGCAAAGGGATCAAATTCAGAGTCTCCCTTCCATCCTGGCTGTTCATAATGTGGACTAGCATGCAAAGTATTAACTGACATGAACTGATTGGCAGAGAAGCGGATGAACATGGTTGTGAGTCGTCACAGCCCACAATAATTCTGATGTAGTATTTTCCTAACAGAACAAAAAACGAAAGCCTATAAGTTTCAGTAACTTTACGTTTACAGCTTTGCAGGACATAGTTGGTGAGATTTGTATCGAGGTGAATAGAGGCAAAGTTTCTGCTAAACCATGTATATTTTTATCTTGGATAGGTTGTAACAGTGTTGCCTAGTGACAAGTATGCAAACCAAGTTATACACTGTAGGCTCAGGTGTGAATTTATCGGTGAAAGAATTTTGAAGAGATGTGTGAAAATATCAGGGGCCAATATAGTCAGCCTGAATGTAATGGGTTCAAGTGTAGGATCTCTGTCTAAATCCTTAAATTTCCAGTTGAGAAGAATAAGCCTTGTCCGAAAGTATCTAAATGAAGAGACCACAAAAACATTAGTAACATCCCTTATCTTGTCTAGACTGGACTACTGCAATTCACTTTTAGCGGGTATTCATACAAAATTTTTGAATCGTCTACAGGTAATCCAAAATAATACTGCCAGGCTGATAACCAAATCCAAAAAACGAGATCATATCACACCACTCCTGAAAAAATTGCATTGGCTCCCCGTGAAGCAAAGGATAATTTTTAAGATCTGCATCCTGTGTTTCAAGTGTCTGAATGACTCGGCTCCTTCTTATTTACAAGATTTGATAAAACTGTATACACCAGGGAGAAGTTTAAGATCCT
Source organism: Onchidella celtica (assembly GCA_963931925.1). Lineage (NCBI taxonomy): Eukaryota > Metazoa > Mollusca > Gastropoda > Systellommatophora > Onchidiidae > Onchidella > Onchidella celtica. The sequence goes on from OZ007569.1 coordinate 64,803,803, forward strand.
CCACTGATTCCACCATGCTAGTGACACCTGTGAAATCATACAAATTTTATGGTGAACGATCATTCACATATCTTGGCCCCTTAATGTGGAATAAGTTACCTATGGAATTGAGACAAACAAAATCATTAGTAAGTTTCAAAAGGCAGCTAAAGCATTTTTTGTTCCAGCAGGCTTATTTTCTTTGACTTACCTGAGGGGAGAGAGCATGTGATGGGAGGAGAGAGTATGTGATGGGAAGAGAGAGGGAGGTGGGGGGTGGGGTGGGGGGGGGTGGGGAGAGAGAGAGTGGGAAAGAGAGGAGTGAGTTTTTATTACTTGTAAAGCGCATTGAGCATTTACTGGAAATGCGCTATATAAATGCAATTTATTATTATTATTATTATTAATCTCAGCAGCTTCAGATGTAGGTATTCATAATTTCCAATTCTTGAACAATTTTCATTCGTACATGATCGAAGTTTACTTACTATGGAAAGAGGGAGTCGGCTTTAATACCGCCCCAAGAATAGAAAGATAGAGCCCTGAATCACATGAAGAAATTAGAGATGACAAAGAAGCATTCTAATCTTATATCTTATAATAATGAGAGCAGGGGGTCTTTGACGCTTATGCATTTCATGGCCATTCAAGCTAGACACTTGAAAGTTTGCATACTACCGTTTTTGATACTGCCGAGTTCCATGGCTGGCTTAGTTTTTGCATTTGATCACGTCTTATATTTTTTTCGAAAAGTGTGAAACGCCTTAGCGTTTAAACCCGGACTAAATTCCTGGTGTAGTTTTTATGATTGTTAGTGTTGCGTATGGGTATCGGCTGTCATTTTGCGTCTAAGCATTTCGTGGCCTTTAAAGCGAGACACTCAAAATTTTGGTATATCTAGGCCTAGGCCTACTGTTTTTTTTTTATCCTGTCAAGCTGCATGGATGCCGTGATGTATGTTTACATGATTGTTATGGATGGCGATTCCGCAACCTCTTCACTGGGCGCTAGCAAAACCGATACATACTATCGAATATGCTGCGTGGCCTTGAAAGTAAACAAGACTTGTGCTCAGCATTAGAAAAAATTTGTCTAACCAGTTTTTGCTGTCTCTCAATTTCTTTTGTTTTGTTTGCCACTCACCGTTCGAAGAACGGGTACATTTACTAGTTTAGATTAAGGCAAGATTGCAGTGTACAGGTGTTAGCATTAGTCGTTTATCCATAGTGGCAGGTTCGGTGAGGACAAGAAAAGCCATTGGACCCATCAAAGCAATGGCAAAATATATAAAGATCTGTCATTGTGAACACTGTGTAATGAAACAAAGTGAAAGTATTCATCGACATTGGTTTGAAAATGAAAACAGATAACTAATTTTGCTGGTAATGACAACAGAAAGAACAATAATGGCATTAAAAAATTGGATTTATGATTGTTGCTGCTTTGACAATGATAACAATCACCAGCTGTCACCGCTGCCTTAAAAAAAAATGAAGTGTACCTGCCACAGCCTCCATAGGAACATACAGACATCCATACATAGACATGAACACACACATGCGTACGGGTAAGTGAACACAAACGTCGCAGCTGTTCTGCATTATTGTTGATATTCGTATCGATAGGAAGGGACACGGCAGTGATTCAGATTTTATCTAGAATAACAATAAAACAGATTAATCAAGCACAATAACCTGGAAGTAGCGCCTTCTCTATTTTAGGAAATTCTCCGCCATTGACTTTTACAACTCACTTTTCTTGTTCTGGTTTCTGTGTGTTTTTGTGGTAGGGATTAAGTTTTTTAGAATTTTGCCCTGACAGCGGCCTTGTTCGGCTTGTCCTTCTCGACTTTTAACTGCCAAGGTATCTTTAACGTGCACTCGGGGCACCGAGTTTTTCGTCCTTATTCGAGAAGGCTGTCTGCTCGATCCTAACTACCATAGAATCAGGGCCAGGATATTTTTTTCTTTACCCGGCGTGCTTATATATTTTTAAGCGTCTTCAAAGGAAAGTAAAATATACAACCTCATTCGAGCTCGCTAACGAGTTTGTGCTATGCCAACTAGCGGTGTGATGGAAAGGCGTCGTTCGCTGAGCGCTTGGCCAGATTTTATTGAGAAGATTGAGCCTCTATATCCATCGATCACAGGGAAATCAATACAAATAAAGCTCCACCCGAAAGATCAGTGGATTAGCTTGATTAGCTTCCCCCTGGAGTGGGAGTCACTTGTTCTGTGAGCTGAGCCTGGTGGCTTCTTTTTTTTCCCCCGTTCTTTATCCACACGCCACCTAAGTTGGTACATTGCCTAATGGGTTTCCGAAGCTTTTATTGTGTGCATCTAGTCAGGCAGTTGCTTCATCAAACTCATTACCCGCCTATTCACTCCCACGGAGAAAGGGCGGGAGGGGGGGGGGTGAGAGGAGCGAAAATGAGCGACGTGGGGGGAAAAAAGTTCAAGGAGGAGGAGAAAGAGAGAAAGAGCGAGAGTAAATGAGAATGAGCGAATAAAGAAGCAAGTTCGCCAGAAGAAGACATTGAGTGTCAGCGAGGACCCAGACTTGTGCACATTCTGAAGACAGTCCGAAGGAAAACAAGTTTGGAATATCATGTCCAGATCATCCTGTCCTACAAGCAATTAACGTTACAACACGACTCTCCCCTCTCCCCCCCCTCCCCTCCTCCACGACCCCAGCGCCCATCTCAAAATTCAGTGTCCTATAGAAGCTCCAAAAAAATGGCAGTCGGTTATGTGGTAAATGACACACTTTTAGCTAGGTAAAAAGCCAAAGGCAGAATTACCCTGGCAGTGTGGATCATTATTACAAAAATATCAGTAATAATAATAATAGTTCGTCCATCAGGTATGATGATGACCTTAACAACACCAGAGGAATAAAGAACAGAAATTGTTGAGAATTTCAACACATGGACAATAAAGAGAACTAAAGGACACAGAGGACAGAATGGAAAGACTGTTCTTTCATGACTTATGGCTTCTCATGTGACTGATAAGTCCTATTTTTGCCCTGCAGACCCTTCCGCATAAATGACAAGAGTGCTCCGTTGGTTCAGTACCACTGGGCCTTTTCTTGCGCCGTTCTCTTTTTTTGATAGCCTGCTGGACTCTGTCAGCTTCCCATGCTTTGCTGCCTCTGGTAAGGGCCGCCCTCCAATTTGCACGATCAAGCGAGAGCTTTTCCCACTCACTCACATCAATGGCAAAGGCCTTCAGTGATTGCTTGAGAGTGTCTTTGTAACGTCTCTTTGGGGCCCCAACATTCCTCGTTCCATTGGAGAGCTCAGAGAAGAAGATTTGCTTAGGGAGTCTGGAGTCGGGCATTCTGACAACATGTCCTGCCCAACGTAGCTGAATTTTTTTCAGGTGGCAGAAGATGCTCAATTCCTTGGCACGATTGAGGACCTCAGTGTCTGGAATTTTATTCTGCCATTTGATCCTTAGGATCTTTCTAAGGCAGGCCAGATGAAAGTGATTTAGCTTTCTGGCATGCGATTGGTACACTGTCCAGGTTTCAGCCCCATAGAGCAGGGTGGGAAGGACCACAGCATTGTACACTTTCAGCTTAGTGTCTGTGCGAATGCCGGCAACATTCCATACTCTCTTTCGAAGCCTGCCAAATGCAGAGCTGGCTTTGCTGATTCTTGAGAGAATTTCAGTATCAACACGAGCCGCGGAAGACAGTGTACTGCCAAGATAGGTGAAGTTCTCCGACACCTTCAGAAGACTGTCATGGACTTTGATATTTGGGGTCACAGGATACTTGTCGTCTGGAGTAGGCTGATGGAGCACTTCCGTCTTCTTTGTGCTTATTGTGAGGCCAAAGTTGTCACAGGCACTAGAGAACTTATCAACACAGTTTTGCATGCTATCCTATCAGTAAACTGTAAAATAATAAACATTACACGTAAATTATATCAAGTGATAAAGAAGAAGTGTTTTTGAAGGGAATACTCACTATTGGCATTGTTGATTCGTCGCCCAGTCAGTTGACTGTTCTCAGCTGCTGTCCGGGTCTTTGCTGGCTACATTGGTACTTTGAGCATGGCATTGTTTGGAACTCTTTTATATCTCTTCCTCTTCATCCCACCCGGTCACCACTACCTCTCCTTACCACTCTCACCTTTATTTCAAGGCTGTTCTCTTTTGACTAATGTTAACGAAATTTTCTTACGATGGAAACGATGTCGAAAACATTTGAGGCGGCCATTTGCTGTCACTGCTTCCCGCAGAGTAATGGGTACTTTTCTTGCGTGCTTGACTTAACCTTCCAATACAGAAATGTAAATACGATGCTCTTTCAACATTGTTGTCCTGGTTTGGATCTTCTGAATGTCGGCTTCGTCACTGCATAGGACAGACCAGGCCAGAGGTAGAAGCAATCCTTCATTTCAAAACCTCCATCTCTTGTGGAACAAGGCACGATAAAGTAGTGTAATCGGTTTCTGATCAAAGGAAGGCAAAAATCCCTTTGAAAATACACCAATCCTTGTGTTTAAAAAGCCAGGGGATAAATGATTTGGACGAATCTAGCCGGGCTTTGTTCTTTTATGGGATGAATACTTTTGTAGATAATCCACCATAATTGGTCATATTCCACATCACTTTGTAGATAAACCTGGGATGTGCTATAATTATTGATTAATGTAATTCGCCCTGAGTTTGTACAAGTTAGACTGAGAGTCCCATAACTTGGCAACGATGGAGCAAGAGTTAATGAAAATCAGGGGTATATTCCAGCGGACATTTCTGCTTATGAAAATAATAATTCGCCGTTCCTCTGTCCACGCTTTCTTTCATACTCTTTGAAATACAAGTGAAAATCTAACAATTTTTCTTTCTCTTCCCATTCCCACCACTTTCCCCAGCAATCACCGATGCGCAAATTTTAATGTAGGACATCGCTCAAGGAATCAAAACAAGACGTCCATGGCAGTGATGACAAATACAGCGGGAAGAAAAAAAAAGTAAAACAAAACCCGGCAGGTACAGCAAATAACAAGGACAGTAGGAATTACTTACGGTAGCAAGCATGGCTAAACATTAGTTTGGTGAGGCAGGAATCATTGTTCACCTGGTTACAAACCAGAATGGCCATTTCTCGTTGGTCTCTTGTGCAGTTTTAAGCGTCTGAACTCGTATGCTATAGGAGATATGTACACTGGACAACGGAAAACACGTATCTATCACAGTGAGAAAGTCATGTTCAATATAATCCATACATAGTTACTTGAAAGCATATTCTGACCACAGTCCTGTGTTGGTTTTTTTTTCTTCTGTTTTGTAAAGTTAGGATCCTGAGTATGGTATTTGCCTATCATGTTTCAGTTTTTGATAGGATAAACAGCTTAAAGATCTCGTCTTTCAGGATCAAGCCGGACTGACATGCAGTGTTTAAAGTTAGGATCAGGCATGTCATTGATCTCCCCAGCCGTCGTCTTGTAAACAAACATTGTATATCTGAAGGTCGTTAACATTTTGAAACTGATAGTTCTCCAGGTCATGCTAAACAACATGAGGCCAGGATATTCAGACTAATCAGTCATAACTTTAAGTAAAGTTATCGCCAGGGGGATTGACACCGTGTACACACTTGTACACGTGTTAGTTAGCTGAAATGATGTTTTTGTTTTTCAGTGTACTTTTGCTTTTATCGGAGATTGACGGATCTCAGTAAACAGTTTTTTCCCCCTGTTTGTCCCCTTTTGTTGCTGTAGTGAAAGAGATTTCAGGGTCCCCGACTTATTTTGTTGTGTCTAAGTGGTGCGGACCTGCTGTTACTTTTCATACGCACAGATAACTGTGTACAGGAGAGAGAGAGAGATACAGAGAGACAGGGACACTCACACACACACACACACACACACACACACAGAGAGAGAGAGAGAGAGAGAGAGAGAGAGAGAGAGAGAGAGAGAGAGGCGCTTTGTGAATGTCATTTCCTTGGTTTATATTGCTCGCCAAGCCATAGAAACTCCATATCCATGCCTGATCAAATTATTACGTGAAACCCCATGATGCTTCAGACTCGACGTGTTATAAATGGAAGCAGATTATCCTACTTCCGTGAATCTGTTTGCTTGTGGGGAGAAAGAACTAAGAAAATACCCCAGATGAGACAGATACGTGTGTCATCATGACGTTGAAATGTCATTTTTATAAAAGTAAAGGCACTACACAGAAACAGTTGGTTGCATACAAAAGTTAGAACTATCCTACTGTCTCTCGATGGTCACAACATGCTTATATCAACTTGTACACATTGGTGAAATAATCATTTTAATATTGCCACTGAGTGGAAGACAGAATATTTCTGTTTGCGTTTCGCTTTGTTGCTCGATCTTTCAGAACTACCAATTCATGGGTATTTCATTATCTTGACTGTACGAAAAAAGCTTTTATACATTTCTGTATTTCGGTAAGCAAGTGAATGGGGCAACAAAATGGACAGTGAAAATCTTTTCAGTGTCACACAATTTTACAGCTTATCATCATATAATAATGGAGCTTGGGCCCAACTTTGTTCCCGCAAAGGCTTTTTTACTACGCAACGTAGAGAAATGAAACTTGGCACATGTATGTAAAATTTATTAAGCCTGTACGCGTCGAGCTCATTTTTTCCCGAAACTCTTTACTTTTCCCAGAAATTCAGTTATAATTATCAGTTATCAATTCATGATTGCGAATACGACGTGATAATGTACTTCCGTCAATTTCGTCATTTCCGCCTCTTACCGGAAATGTAAACTAGAGTTCACGATCCAGCCACGCCAAGAAAACTTTGATACCGAGTATATTGTTATACAGATGAGACGAGTGCCATTCATTCATACCAAGAAAACTGTGTAGAAATATTTAGAGTGTGCTTCAAGCTCGGAAGGAAATATTTTTATTATAGACTAGATCTCGGAGTGTCAGTCATGCCAAGAAAACTTTGTCGAAAGGCTAGATCTAGGCCTCTCACGCCTCGAGGATCGAACTAGAGCTACTGCCGCTCACACAGCTCGGATTTGCTTGAAATTTTACATGTGCCTGCCCTTCGACCCGCAAAAGGTTCTCTTTTAGATTTGGAGTCTTGAAAAGGTGTGGAAGTATTATTTTTAGTTTGCTTTATGCCGCTAATTGACTACCTCTGATCCTTCATTTTGTACGAACACAGTCATGAGTCCATGACATCATCACTTCCTGAAAAATTCTCGGTGCGCACTACCTCGCACAATATACTAATAATATTATCCTATCTATCTGTTAATCGCCGATTTTATGTGGATGACCCAAAGTGTCTCGACATCAATGTCTTTGTGCTGATTCCTTTCGGTCTTGATTGGTGAGCTTTGTTTTTTTACCATTCGAAGAATGGGGCAGTTACTAGTCCGACTAATGCACAAAGAATGAGTGACCAAATAGAAAAAAAAAAAAAAAAGGAAATATTTTGTCTGCAAAGTACTCGTTGCGAAATCCGTCGATGAAAATGCAGTCGGAATGTTAATAATGGAGCCAAGTTCAGAGCAGTGTTAAAAACGCCGTGTACAAGCAGTGTTCCTGTAATGTTCCATTTATGGGAGTAACCAAGAGGATCAAAAGTGGCTGGCGCGAGTACTGATAAACCTCCTGGGATAGTCTCTCATAAGCTCATGGGTGGACGGGATTTCCCACAGATTTTCCACCGGGCCAGTTCGATCTCGAAGTCACTGAAATTGGAACTCGAATGAGGCGGTGATACATGGAAGACGAATTAGTGATCGTTGAGTTTTAATGCTTTCAGCTAAATAGTAAGTTTGAGTTATTCACAATTTTTTTTTTCTGTGAGTCACGCGAGAAAGGACCACCCGAAGAAAGGAACAAATAACAGAGTGAGAGAAAAGGTAACCAAAAAAAATGTCAAGGTAATGCCGATGATGGAATGAAAAGTGGACACGATGAGAGAGCTAATGGCAGGATGAAAAGACGACATAGTATGGCCATAGAATAAACGACGTTTTGGGGATGGATATAAAGAGGGCATCTGAATATTGATCAATTGGGAGGGTTAGTTAGGACTCCGCAGTAAGACCGGTATCGTGGCTGAAGGAATTCAAGTCTGTCAATATACGGTTGATTCAAATAACCATGTTTTACGGTACATCTGAATCGTATCGAAGCCGTCCCTGACACAGCCATCTTATCCGCATATCTGTGTCTTCTTCTAAATAGCTCACCGAATATGGACTATGATTACCACTATCCCATAAAAATTAATACGCTTATCCACTGTATTCTGAGGTTTTCACATTCCATAGACTAAAATAAAGGAAAAACGTTGTGTGACTGGCAGAATAGGGCTTAATGCTCCACAGTTCAAGGATAGTATCCACATAGCTTAACGATATCTTTGGATCCAGGTCAGGCGTCTTGAAGAGAAAACAGAGCACTTGTGTGAGGCTACGATCACTGACTTCTGAAGAAAGACCACTCGACTGGATCCATACGGATAAAACGCACGCTACACCATGCACAAAATGTTTAGACTCCTCGATTGTGGCCGTGGTGTTGGTTAGTCCTTATCTGAGGAATAGTTACTCTGTATATATCTGCAGTCATAGTTCAGTAACTGAAGCATCATCAGTCAAGGGAACGAAATGTATTTAATAAGATCTTGCGGCTTTCCATGTATACACTGGCCAAACATCATGATCCATGAGAGTTTAGGATTCAGTGTCCGCGGTTTTTCGTGTTGAATTCAAATCTTCAAGATGTAAAAATTCAAAGTGGCTTTAAAATGTGGCTGAATATGTAGCTTTCAAAGATTGAATTCGTGAATTTTACTTAACGCTTCAAATACATAGTGGCGAGGGCAGGAAGGGCATCAGCTGCACACTCTGGGGCTTTGTATTGAAATATAGCTTACTTTTATGTGAATTGCTCGCATAATTCGGAAAAGAAAGTTAACATTTTGGATAGTTTGAAATAGTTTCTGAAGGTCTCATAAATATGTCACAGCAGCAGTTTAAACATTTTCCTCTGAAGATTCTGCTGTTCATCATCAAGATTTGGAATTTTAGGTCGAGTCTCCCTTCAAGTCGTTCCTTGTCCTTCTAGCTGCAACACCCATCACTCTTGCTTGCATTCTTCTACTCAGAAATGAAAGAACTCCCCATGTTTAAGGGCGTGTCAAAAACTGCGAGGGCAAATATGATATACTATTATGTACTGGAAACTGTGAAATCCGTCTTCATTGGTTGGCCCAAGGATCAACGTCAGGAGCTAACTTGTGCGGTCACTGGCCTCACCCTATTGTAGTTGGAAACAGAGCCTTTTGTGTTGTCTGTAATAAGTAAGCACCAAAGTACACATGTATACAGTTTCAAATATAATGGGCAGTGGAGTGTTTTCCGCGGAAAAGCTGCACTTTCTGATCTTCACGGGGGCCTTGAAACACTTTCATGATTGTTCAACTGTTTTCCTCACGTCTTTGCTGGGCTGTCATTATCACAGAACGTAAAAGGGAAAATTAAAAAAAAACTATATTTTCTTACCTTCCATCTTTCGACGGAGGTGAAGTATGATTAAACTTCTTTAAAACGCCCGTTTCTCTCTACTCTGGAGTTGATGTTTATAATATATGGCAATGCTGTATCGTACCATGCCACAATATGCAGATGATGCTTGCTGTGCTTGGGAGGTAACTTACCCTTGTATGACATTTTCCTAATAGATCATTCACCATTAGTTTCTCTTTAAGGCAGGTCATGCTTTCATTAATCCCGGAATCCCTTTAGAAAGTGGTAACAGTCTATCTGAGACTGTCTGTGTATATTTTGTCTGCCTGATTGTCTTTTTTTTTTGTTTTCAATTTTTCATCTCCATCATGCTTGGTGCCTCAAATGTCAGACGATGTTCATTTTCAGAACCATTTCCCCAGGGACATGAGGAATAAACAGTGCTTCGAGTTCCACCATCACTGATTACAGTGTGCAGTGGAACAAAGAGAAAAAAACACACACTTTAATGTGCGCTGTTAAAATGCTTTCTCTGGCAAAAACGCTGCTAGAGTGCTCCGTTGGAAGATATGATATGTGTAATCAGTACACCGGAAGAAATTTTTTTTCCCTTTCAAAATGAAGAGGCTTTGAGTATTATATTTCCGAATAAAAGAATCGTTGGCTACGTGCATTTATGAACTATTGTAACTTTTAAATGCTTCATTTTCAACTTGAGACGCAATTAATATTGCGTCTGTTTTTTCTTTTATAACTCGTTATACCACAGGCTGAAGTACAGGAGCCTGAGTAAGCCACCCGGACAGCCATGTGTTTTTGACAGTCTGAGATTTCACTGAGCACATCCTGTATTGACATTTCCGTCAGCTAGTAGACCACTTGTGGCTCAAGTGACATTGTCCCTGTTCGGACGTATCTTGGACTCAATGATTACCCCCCCCCCCCACACACACACATACACAGTACAAAATCACATTCATTTGTTTAAACATGTCATTGGGACTTGCGATATTGCACGATGTTCTCATGGTCGAGGTCGAAACGAGTATCAATTAATATGTCAGTTTTATTGTGAGTAATGAATTTTTAGCTCCATTTCTCCTCTCTTCCTCCCCCTCCCCGGTTTTTATTAAGATAAGCAATCGTAGATTTGTTTTAGTATGGTGCAATCAAAAAAGTACAATTGATTTATGAATTGATGTCTACTTCGGCATTAGTCATTTTTTCCACGAAAAGAAGTTGAAGTTCGAAAAATGGGGCTTTCCGTGTTGTAACCAGAAACTTTGTTTCAGAAATGATATTGCTTACGCCGTCTTTTACAGGAATCTTGCATTATAGCTACGCATTAGTTGTATGGAATGTTCCCTGTGCTCTACGACAGGAACTCAACAGTCATGACAGTAAGTACTCGTGATCACAACAGTGCTGGTCATGCTAAAAATAAATGCAGCCTAATCGGGAATACGAGATCAAATTGCAACAGAGATCGCTCTCAAAAGGAAAATGTATACGGTCTTTAGTGTAGTAATCAGCACCCAGGACGATGTTTTACGTCAGTGTCCAGGGATAAAATGTAGTGCTAGTGAAGATGGAAGACGTGACCCAAGATGTAGAAGGCCACACAAGGGAATCCCGTAAGGAAATGGTTCATCTCGGTGATCGGGACAGATTCTTGAACTCGAAAGTGAGACATTCACGGTCGTAGGTGATTCATGAATGACTAACAACTCGGTGCAACATTTGACTGCTTGGCCACCGTGACATGTTTGTGTTGTTTGTAAACGTTCTCGGCCGTAGTTAACAGTTTATGTAATCAAGAACGAAGATCACATAGCCTGGGCGCGTTCATGCGTAGCTGTTGTGTCGCAGTCGCGTTGCATTTTTTTTACATCTAGGCGACTGAATGGAGATGGGCACACTTGCGACAGTCGGGCCAATTGCAGGGTCATCGGGAACATTAAAAAAAAAAAATTCCCGCTTCTTTTCGATTGCGCCACGAGGTTGATTAGTACTTTGCTGTTATCTGACAGTCCATAATATTATAGTAATTGTTGTTAAAATAAACGACCATACTTTTCTGTATCAGGGTTATCTTTTGGTTTTGGTCATAATCTCCTTGATGGCTGGTCTGAAACTGGGTAGACAGAGACTGGTAGAAGGAGGGTGAGGAGGGAAAGAATGATGTTAAACAAGACTAATTAATTAATGGTTAATATTAGTATCCTATGCTATGTCCCCTACCCATACAATCCCGCACCAGAGTGGTGCCATCCCTATCAAATCATTATTTTCTCGTCACCATCCTTTTAACACCAGCCAAAAAAAGTGAATACTGCAAGAGAGTCATCGGGAACATGAAACTGGACACAGCTGCAACTCAACGGCAAGCCGCTTGTACGCGCTTAGCCAAAGACATTAATTACTACTGGCGACTGACAACGAGAATGGGCTTGCTCAAGAAGGACTTCACCAATATTGCAGTCCAAACAGGGGCATAATTGTATCTGTTTCCAGCTGTGATAACAGTCCCGTCCATCTTCTCCTCATGTTATCCTTCCCCTTTGTTGCGACAGAACTGAAGTGGCAATAGCTACAATTGCGCAGAACAAAAATGTGTATTGTGAACTGATAACGATGTCTGTTCCTGTTGAATTTGTTGTTAAGGGGCGCAAGTGATGGGATCTCCCCGTGTTCTATTCATCTTTTACATTTTCATCTGTCTGCTTTTTTGTGCTTTTTTTCTGGCCCTCCGAAAGATCGTCAGGGTATTGATATGACTTATTAACAAACGGCATTCAGACGCACCCCTTTGATTTTGTTGCCATATGGCCGTACTGTTGGTCTCAGAGGCGAGTCGAAAAAAAATAAAAAATGGTGAAAGGCAAAAACAAAAAGTAAGTAAGAAATATCAGCGATCTGGAGTTACAGATCCGTGTTTTGAACTGAATGATCTGGAGTACAGATCCGTGTTTTGAACTGAATGATCTGGAGTACAGATCCGTGTTTTGAACTGAATGATCTGGAGTACAGATCCGTGTTTTGAACTGAATGATCTGGAGTACAGATCCGTGTTTTGAACTGAATGATCTGGAGTACAGATCCGTGTTTTGAACTGAATGATCTGGAGTACAGATCCGTGTTTTGAACTGAATATTATGATAGTATTGATTTTTTTTTTTTACCGGGGTCATTCCTGATGGGATCAGTCGTTTTATACGAAATAGCTTAATTTGCGTACAGATGACATGGTTGTATGTGGGACAATAATTTTCTCTAGTAACACCTTCAGTTTGGCCCTGACAGCTGACAACTTTGATTGTTTAGACGTGACTGGTGAATGGAACGGCACGAGAATGGCCTGCACGCGATCAATCCAGCATTGCAAAAGACATGTCAAATATATATAAATAAATCATCATTCAAGCAAAACCGGGTCATTAGCACTAATTAGCAGCTATTGCGCAGTTTGCTTCATTAACCGCCGCACTTGCCCCTCATCCCTTTTGTGCCTGTATTTCGGTAGTGTCACTCATCCATTTCCACCATTCGATCTCTGCCCTCCGATATTCAGCCATCTGTCTTCCATCCCTTCTTACTCCCAGGTTGCTGCCCTGCATCTCCATCTTTTTCGTCGAGGTTACTAGTTGGTTTTCTTAATGTGCTGCCATTTTGTTTGTTTGTTTGTTTGCGTTTGCCTGAATCGTTGGTTTAGAAGTTTTCAGTCTTATCAGCGCAGTTCAGGTTAATGTCAGCTTGGACGTCATCACCGCATTGGGGGGGGGGGGGGGAGGTGGGAGTGGGGTGGGGGGGGGGAGGAGGTGGGAGTGGGGTGAAGAGAGAGGGAGGGAGGGGATCCCTAAACTCTCCGCTAGATAGCTAATCTTTCCATGCTGTTTTTATTTTGTCTGTAACTATTTATTGATCTTCAGTCTAGGCCCGCAAGCCTTCTGTGATTTGTTAATGTCATTGGGTTATAAACTTGATAATCACCCTCAGTCCCGGCCATCGTCTTTTTTCTGTTAGTCAGTCTCATTGGGCGTCTCTTCCTAGCAAAATTATGTATATTTTTCTTTTATTGATTGCTTTTCTCGTAAGACTGACTACGTCATTCAACAAATTATTTAGTATTATAGTAAATTATAGGACTAGTCTTTCATTTAACTGTGAGAACAGATGAAATATTTGGCCAAAGATAGAAATATAATTTGTAACTCCACGAGGCGTAGTATATCTGTACCTAAATCACCGTGTTGGTTGCTGATCAAGACATTTTTGTCACACACACACACACACACATGGAGAGAGAGAAAGAGGGGGGGGGGGAGAGAGAGAGAGAGAGAGAGAGAGAGAGAGAGAGAGAGAGAGAGAGAGAGAGTTGTTCATTCTGAAAAAGAGGTCCGCGAGTCATGTACTGAATTTGTATGAGACAGGTACCGGGTCCACGCAACAGGCAGGTATTTTGTGAGGTAACTAAGTAATGGTCGGCACCATAGATTCCTGGCTGGTAAATATCTCACATGTCTGAGATGCCACTAGACCAGGTAGTCAGACTCTCGGTTACACAGTTGTGGTATGCAGCGAGCGAGTTTGTAAACTGAAGGTACTCACGCGAGTTTCTTGACTGCTCACCTACATTCTGGATGGCTGGCAATTTACGGCTTGTCAAAATGATGGTGAAAGTTGTTCTAAACTCTGTTGACCTAATTCTCTATACCTTTTATGCTTTCGTCTCCCGCCTTTTCTTATAATTATTTTGTAACCCATCTCCAACCCTTTAATTTGCCTGTCCTCTTTTCCAAGTAGATGGGTTACACTCTCCCCCCCCCCCCCCCCCGTCATGTATTTTATCTCCGTGAAATTAGTAAGATGTGAAAATTCAGTGAATTCTTGCGACACTTCCAGTGCACAGTTTTTGTGCAAATGTGCCTTCAGCTTATGGTTTTGCCTTTGTATACTTAGTTTCCTATTTTCCCTTCTTAGATTTCTTACGATCTGGTAAACAAACCTCCCCTAGCAAGATGCAGTCACTGTAGGGGAGGGTTGGGATGGGACAGAAGGAGGAAGAAAAGTGCCGGGAAGGGGTAGGGAACACGGGAAAAAAGCAAACAGACCGACCTAAAGCAGCCGATGAAAGGCAGAGATCTGTTTATTGGTGGGGGGGGGGGGGGAGACAAATATACACACTGTAGGAGACAGGCAGCAAATCAGGCAAAACAGTCCCTTAATGGACACGTGTAGAACTTGAAGCTTGGGTAAACTAATACGGAGAGAGAGGTGCTCATTAATCATGTTGTACATGACAAGTGGAAGCGCTTAGACCCTCACAAAATCCAGGTTTTGCCTCATTCACAACTCAGGTTTTATGCAGGGGCAATGATTGGCTTATCTCTACTGGATAGTGCGCTTGTTTGTTTGTGTCTGCGTTCAGGTTCTGTCTTTGCTTAGTTAGGTAACGTAATGCACTGCAAATGTATAATGCAGAGGCACAGAAAAGGCCAACAGAGACCTTTTCTATTGTGGCATTGCGTGCATTGTCCGTGCAGAGCCCAGCTCTAGACGAAGAGAGAATAAATTGTGGATGATTTCGAGAATGTTAAAGCCATCAGGATGTGTCTGTTTAATACCAGACGGCGCTTAATATGCCAGCAGTGATATAATTTATATGTTAAATATATTCGATGAATATGAAAGACGGCTAAAATGTCAGTAATGCGCAAAATCGCTCTATGTGTTTGTGCGAGAAGGAGAGAGAGAGAGAGAGAGAGAGAGAGAGAGAGAGAGAGAGAGAGAGAGAGAGAGAGAGAGAGAGAGAGAGAGAGAGAGAGAGAGAGGTGGGGGGGGGGGAGGAGAGAGAGAGAGAGAGAGAGAGAGAGAGAGAGAGAGAGAGAGAGAGAGAGAGAGAGGGGAATTATGGCAAGGAAACAAAGAGAAAAAGAAGATAACCTAATCAGATTGATTAGATAGTCACCGGGATTTAATTTGTTTTATTGACTATTTGATTGAAAAAGAGAAAGTCAGACAAACAAGAGAAACTGGATTAAGCATATAGACCACTAGGAAAAGGGAGGGGGATTGAAAGAAGAATGAGAGACAGAATGTGAGAGAGAAAAAACAAGAGATCAAAACAGTCTACCTTGGCATGTATGTAGAACACCTGCATTCTTTGGGAACGAGCCCGCCCGTAGTTTAACAATCAGATTGCGACACATAGTTACAAACGATAACTTAATATTACTTCAAAATACCTGAACTGTAAATATGCAGAATTACACCGTCATAGCGAGTGGATGGTACATTGAATTATTCCGGAGAGCCTCCACGCCATATCTCCTTGCGAACTCATACCCATTCTTTGTTTACAAACAAAACTTTGGAGATGCGTTGACGTGTAGATTATTTTAGCGGCGTGCCACAGGTGATTTTTGTTTCTGGGGCCCTGATAGTCCAGATCTGTTGTGAAGTGGCTCACAAGCAGGAAACCAACTTGGATAATAGAACGGTACTTGTGATGGATGCAGTCGAGGTCTCCGAAGACGTAGTGCAGATGTAATTCATACAACATTGGCAAGCGCCATCTGATGTAATGGTTGTTGTAGTGTTAATCTCAGTAAGTCGCCAGAGACCTCGACGCAGAGTGGTAACTGCGGCATGCTTAATGTGGCCGTGTTGTCTCTATTATGTAAAATCAGTTACGGTATTACTTATTATGGAGATACGAGGCATCACTTGCAGTAGCTTATTATTGATTTTCAGCGCGAATACAGGCATGCAGAGATACAGTCAATGAACGTCAGATAGTTTCAGGATGTTGGAAATGTTTAGTGCAAGTTTAGCTGTACTGGAAGTAGGCAGAGTTTAGGTTTTGTCCATTATGTCAGTAAAGATGATAGAGAGAGAGTTAGTTGAAATTTTGCCTGCCACGAAGAACAGGTCTACTTGATGTGGTCGCGGGTTTGCGGTAATTATAATTATCATTGCAAACAGTGTTCCGACTGGAGCATTTACAATTGCAACAGTAAGGACAGCAGCGGCAGAAGGAACAAAAAAACCCCAACAGAATAATCGTCTGATGTATTTCCCACTTCATGCAACACGAACGTCAAAAATTGGGTAATTTTTTTTATTGGCTTGACCACCCAGACCTCCTAATGTCATTTTCATTAAAGCAAATACGGTTTCCAGCCTAATTCCAGATCCTCTTTTAACCCATACTGGTAAAGACAGTACCAGTGCAGAACAAACAGTCTTTGTGAGAAAGCGAGGATAGGGTCAGAAGCCTATCCGTGTTAGCCTAATGAGTTAACCACTTACTTGGAAGAGCACACATTCTTCTGTCCGACAGGTGCAGAGTGTGGAGAGAAGCCGCCATATCAGAAATAGATTCTGGACATCCATTATAGATCTATATATTGAACTACTTTTAAGCCGATTTTCAATACTATAGTGAAATCGACCGCCCGATCCAATCTCCTTCACTGCATTTCGTTTTCCAGCACAGCCCTGAACAATCTCACATTGCTCGGTTAGGAATTGTTAATACGTACATCGACTTGAAATATCAAGCTACAGCATCGGCCAGAATCACTGCTGTCCACACCTGAAACAAAACAGCACTGGCAATATTTGGCATAGTATGTACTCCCTTAAAAGTACTTGCTTGTGTTTAAAGAAAAAGACCAACAAAAACAAAAATTGTTTTCGATATAGGAGGGGGAGAATTTCAAAGGGAACTACGTGAGGCTTTGCTAATTTACTGTCGTACTGAGTGCTCGGCGATTTAGGTTCTAAAGCGTATTATTGAACAAAAAAAATATAAAAAATTATAAAACTTGGCCTGTCTCCACCCAAAGTTGAAAAGATCCGATTAAGACGGACAAGAAACAGCCTATCAAACCAAAATCCACAAAAGAAGTGGAGAGACAGAAAAGCTGAAAAGGAAATTACATTAAAATTGTGTTGCATAAAACAATCGCATGAAATGACAAAATATTTTTTAAAAAAAAGAAAAGGAAGAAAATGTGTAGGGTTGTCTCCCTTTTCTCGCCACATTTTTAAAGAAAGAAGGATGACAGGCCTTCACACTTCAGATGTAGAAATGATTCCTTGGTCCTACTTTTGGATCAAACTGATATTCATTATGCACGACAGGACCTAGAACAGCGATAGAATTCAGAGAAAAGAGCGGATATCTAAAGAATTTCACGAGACTCGTGTTGTCGAATTCAGTCAAGACGTGATGGAATAATTCTGATATGAGAAAACGGGATATTCAAATGAGGTATTGGACCGAAGACCCTGGTGGCCACAAATAAAAAGGAACACGAGGATCACTCAAAACCACTGAGAGTCTGATGAATGGGTGTTGGCGCCATGAACGCTTAGCTTTATACAAATTTGAGAGTTAGACTTCTTTTGCCTGTAAAATAGGAATAGATAAATAGGACCTAAAACCCCCCATTCTTTATAAACGTATACTTTTAGACAGTGACGCGAGTTTGGTATCCAGAGAGAAAGTTGGAGGAATTTGGTTTTTATGACCGCATGCGCTTAGATGCAGAAATAAATTCTGAGTTGCCACCACACACTTGAATGCACTCATGCGAACATTTACTAATGCAATAAACATTGGTGATAATGGAACTTGTTTACCTCAGTACAAGCACATGTACATCAAACTCATACGGCACAACCCATATGGATTGTATTGCACTCATTCAGTTTTCATTCTCATTCCTATTTTCTACCAATTCTTCACCCACCTATTTAAACATTATAAATTCCTCAACTCATAACGTAACTGACACTTACTTGTATACAACGGCGATTTCCCTCCGGTATGCTGTCTATCCTGTCTGGCAAGCAGCTGAATGCCGAGTTCAGTGGCACTCTGTTATGCTTATTCCCACCAATTTCTTCAGTAGGTCTACCGGGATGGAATAATTAATGTAGAATTTCATCTGTCGGCGGCCCGGGTTGGCTTATTGTACACGTTTCCAGCATCTGCTTCTTATGAATAATACACAATAAAAAAAATTAAGAGATTCGAAATTTTAAACATAAGTCATTCCTCGACCTCGACACCATGGGTTTCCAACAGTGTGGAGAGAAGGGATTTGATCATTTATTTTTTATGGGAAGGACTGGCGATTAAGGTGAAAGATGGGAGAAAGGGGTAGGTGGGGAAAGAGCAGACAAGAGCTCATGAAATAGTCCTGCTGCATTCTCAGCACATGTAACAGAAATAGAAGAATATCAGCACAAAATTGCTTGTCTCGTCACTTGCAATCTATTTCTGCTTTTCTGGTATCATTACCACACGTTAGGCTATATTTGGTCATTAATAAAGCGAAGACAGGAAAAATACATAAAAAGGTGGTGACACTCTACGTCTTACAGCGATGGTGGTCTGTGTGGAAGATAAAGTACCGGCGGATGAGGCGCGAGGGCAGGTTGGCTACAGCACATGTACGCTAACTTCTTATATATTATACTGTAGATTCACGAATAACCGCTGCCAATTTGTTATTTTTTTTCCCTGTCTGGCTTTCATTATCACTGATGTATAGTCTCATTTCCCTTCCACAACGTGAGTCTGGTATCCTTGTCTGTGCTGAAGAAAATAAGGAAGGCAAACTTGACACTTGAAATGAATGTTTGGGAGGTTACTATGTAATCAGTTCTCACCGTGTGAGTATGGAGATACCGCACGATAAACTGGCTTGCCCACGGAGAAGACCCAACTGGAAAGTCACGGTCACCATAACTTGAGAAAACATAACCTGGGCCACACACTGAAGTCCCAGTAAGATAACAAGAAATTTTATCGCATTTATTTACAGAGACCCCCAGTGCACCGAGTTGACTGCCTGGTAAAAAGTTGATGGCGATGTAATTATGATTGATTGACGGACTGTTTTATCCAGCGGAGCAAATCGCATCACTGAGTCAACAGAAAACTGTTTCGTATGCGGGTAATAGAATTTGAAAGTACATCCGTCTCGTGAAACATCAGTTTAGTTGACATTTGTCTCCTCTGCGCCCCCCCCTCCCCCCTCTGTGTGTCATTGCAGTGGATGGTCACCGTTGTGGAACAATTTATAGCCGTAAATTTCATAGGCAAATTGGCCAGGTAGACAAATGAAGTGGTATTTTGACAGTTATTGAGGCAGACTTAATGAGATGGAAATTTGACGACTAATTTTCAATTTGTAAGCTGTCTTCCCTCCGGGAAATTTACCTTTTTTGTTTTGTTTTGTTTTGTTGCACCAGTGGTGGTCTACATATTGAAACAAATACAGTGTTATTTGGATGAATTGAGGATGTATTATAAATCTGGCAAAATCCATGTTCATCAAATCGTATATTATTATGTACGGCTATCCTTTTATGTACCCTATAAATATGATGTCGTATATTCAGCTGACAACAAGAATTGCATAGTCCGTTGCGAGTTAGATTCAGCTCATAACCTGCGGCATTTAGGTTTTGTAGGTGGTGTTCACTAGCCCGGGCTATTTATTTGTTTACTTTTGCTGGCCCTTATGTAAGTTTGTTTATGTAATATGTGTGTATTTATACCCCTTTTTTCCCGATCCGCCTAGTATCAACACTGTTGGTTTTCGTTATTAGACTTCATTTCCAAGTAACCTTTCTCTATTGGTTTGCCTCAGTTGAAGTCATAGAATGTTTGCGCTTCTCCGAAATTTTACACTGTATTTGACCCTTCCTTTGATGATCCAGTGCATTTTGAGCATTCATAATAATTATGTGTGTCGATTGCAAAACGTCAGCCTCAACATCACAGTATTGGGTGTGTTTTATTGCTTATTCTCACAAACTCTATCAAAACCCTGCCTGAACCTTCTCCCCGCTGTCCAGCGTGTAAGAAAGCTGCAGCCCCCATCAAATGAAAACTCAGTGTCTATCCGAATCAGCCTGTTTATACCCCCTGTAACCAGACTGCCCGGTCACCTTTTTTCCCCCCTTCTACCTCTCTGCCCCAAGTCGGCCGCAATATATAAAACAGTCTCGTCACCGCCGGCTTCCACTAATTCATTGTGGCTGTTTATTGGGTAAACTCACTGTCAGGGAGCTGAAGTAGATAACTAATATAAGCCAGATTCCAGCGTACTGGGATTGATTCCTTTCCCTATTATGACCGCCACCACCGTCATTGTAAATGGCTTGATGGGTTTTTCGTCAGAAATTGAATTTCCGTGTTTACGTTGTTGCGTCGCTGGGTCAGTTCAGGTCATAGCGCGGCAGTACGCCAGTCTCTCAGCATCTCTATAAATAAGGCTTGATTCTTGCCTGGGGCGCGGTAGTTAATGTTGTAATAACACAAGTTCCACTACTACATACGTTGTATCCCAGACATACCTACGAAATTCCACGAAACAGCAGCTGCCCCTGAACTTCATGTCGAAAAGTGTAGCATTAATTTTCTTTGTTTCTTTCCCTTCAGCAACGTTTTTTAAATTTATTTTTAAACCTGTCTCCAATAAGATTCACGTCTTGCTTTTCTGTTCGTACCACACTTAAGTGCTGCTACACTGTTGATTGTCGTATTGTTAGTTATATAATCTCTGTTGTTTGAGATTCAAACGCCCATATAGACAAACAAACAAAATAGAATGCATGGCTGCCCTATTTGTCCAGTGAAACATTGAGTTCACAATATTCCACAGAGCAGCTTACTAAAATCTCATCGAACGTTAAATGCCATGAACAGATATTGAAAGCAGGGGCGTTTAATCAGATGTACGCAGGATCGAACCTTTTTTTTCCCTCTCTCTGTTTCTCTCTTTCCTCCCTTCCCAGGAGTAGGTAAGATGTAGAAAGATACAGTTGCATTTCGTCACATCTTTTTTCTTTGTTATACATGTAGTGCATCCTGATCAGATGATCAAATAAACAGATACTTTCCACCCTTTCAAACATTCTTTTTTCTCTCAAATCGGCTCATTTTGTCTTTGTCAGCCCCTATCTTTTAATTCATCTCTCTGTCATCTTCAGACTTGGCTTTTCCTTTAATTAAATTATGATCATGAAAGGGCACCTGATTGCGTGCTGTTGAGTATTCTGCGGCCATCGCCATGGCGCGCCGAGCTTAGAGGCGAGTTCCATTGATGAGATCTTCATCGGACCCTGTCCTTTGTCGGCGTTATCATTGATGCCCTTTCTCGTGGCAAGAAATAACGGAGGGATTGAACATAAAAACCCATTCGTGTATAAAGTTCATACTTGTGGAAAAATGTCCACAAAAACATACTGCTTCGTTTCCTTTGTGTTGCAATGTGATTTCATCTGCATATTTTATCTTTTTAAAATTTTATTTTGAAAAACGCAGGCGCCTTTAGGTTTCTACATTTTGAAGTGGAAGGTAGTATACGAAGGCTATTTGGCACCGACTTTCCGAAGGGTCATCTATCGCTGGTGAGGTCAGATCACCACTTAGTACGTTTTGATCTACAATTCCTTTTATCGTGTCACGGTGCGATTGTTTGCAGTAAAATCAATCTCTTCTCCCCCCCCCCCCTAGTTTATCTATCTCCCCGGGGGTGCCCACATAAAGCAGCTATTTATCATACCGACGATTTTAATGCTATACTGTCCTTCTCTTATTTTCTTCCCATATCTCGAATATTCTGGATCCACCGGTTTCTCAGTTTCTAGTAAATAATTATGTTTTGCAATAACGCACATTTTTAGAGATTTGTATTTTTCCCAGAAAGAAACAATCATATTCAACCCCCTTTATGACTGGTCGTTCCTGCAAGTTTCGACTCTGCTGTTTTGTTTTGGATGATGTTACATTTCTTTGGAGTAATAGCCTATATTCTGTGGTTCGTGACTGACAAATTCCCCCCATTTGCATGCTCCACTTCACATTCGATGAAGATTTCTTGCACAAATCGTGACCTTGATATTGTGGGGTTAGAAATGAATAAAAATACAGAATCATATAATCTTTATGGGCATCGATGAGAGCTCGGAAAGTGGCAGGTGGCCGAGGCAAACAGATATCTCGACAGACTAGCTGAGCATGAAAACAGATCAGTGGGAGATAGACAGTGTTCCGAAACAGGCAGTTTCTCGACAAACGAGTGGAGCAACCTACTGATTGTGAGATTGCTGACATGGACAGACAGGTAGATGGGCAAAGAGATAAAGAGAACTTCCAAGAAAAACGGATAGTTTATATAGTGAGCCAATGTCAATTAAGCGTAAATATGATGTTATACAACATCCCCCCTTTCTGTGTTTTAACACGATTTGTTTTGTTCTTCAACTACTTTCTCAGCTTCTAGAAAGAACTGAAGTGTTGCAGAGAGTGGGGACATCTGTACACTGCATCGGAAAGTTTTTTGCTACTCTGTCAGCAACCACATCTCCCTCTCCTTCTCACTTTATTCTCCCTCCTCCCCTCTTTCTTTTTTACTCTTTCCTCCCCATCCCCCCCGCCCCCCGCCCCCCGCCCCCGCCCCCACCCCACCCCACCCCACCTTCGCGTCCGAGATATCTCCACCGAAAAGACGTCGTCCCCTGAACTGCATTCTAAGAGTCTGGCCAATTTTCTGGATTTTCGCCTCTGCTTTAAAGTACTGACTGCTCCCGATTAAAGTTATACACTTTCCGCCACTGTGCACTAAACTTGTTACGAACACTTGGGTGCCCGTACAATTAGGGGCTTCTAGTGAGACGTTTGCACTATGGATGCGCATGTGGAGCATTTTTGTGTTTGCCTGGCTAGAAGACAGAAAGAGTCCAAGATCAAATCTCCAAGTATTTCTGTGGACACAAACTGGAGCAAAACAATGAAAATTGAATCTGCTGTTGGTTCCATGTTTCCTACCTTGTTTCGTTCTTTTGTTGGCAGTGTAAAATATTTGAGGTGATGGAAGAAACAACACAGGTATCATCGCAATTTTCACTCTTAATTCGTTTAACTTTTGTTGTTCCTCCATTGCATGTCATGTCACCATAATCATCATATCCCTCATCACCTTCACTCCTATTATAGCTCTACTATTAATATCGGTGCCGCCACTGCGATTAGTACGATAAGTACGGAAAAGAAAGAAAGAATGGAGGCTGTCGTTATGGAGACATATTGTTTTACATTGAAACCTACAGCCTAACACTGAAGTATTTTCTCCATTTGGGTGTGTAATTCGGCTACGTCCCCCTAATAACCTGTAAGAAAAACAGCCCTTGGGAGAGAAACTTTACAAAAAGATTTAGGAAGAGAAAACCCATCAGGTAGGTTTTATTAAAGGCAGATCTATTACGAATTTGATTCGTACTATAGATGACTGTTTGACTTTAGCAAGGGAGGGAGAGGGTGGGGCAGGCATTTTGGTCTCACTGGATTTCCAAAAGGCCTTCGATAGTATTGAAAAAAAAGCAATTATATATGCACTTGAAACCTTCAACTTTGGTAATAACTTTATTCAATATGTCAAAACATTGATACGGAGTACAGAGAGCTGTGTAAAAAATGGGGGCTGGGTCTCCAAATGGTTCAATACAGAACGTGGAGTGAGGCAAGGCTGCTGTGTCAGTCCTCTACTGTTTATTTTGGTGGCAGAAATTATGGCCATCAAGATAAGACATAATCCAGATATCAAGTGTATACAAATGGAAAATACTCTGAATCATAAACTGCTCCAGTACGCAGATGACGTAACATTGATGTTAAACCATACTGATGACCTCAAAGAAGCTCTCAGAGACATCGCAGCATTTGGAGAATTTTCAGGGTTGAAATTAAATAAGAACAAATGTAAAGGGATGGAAATAGGAGACGGGAATATGAAAACTTGTGATATGGGAATTTCGTGGGTCAACAAGGGAGATAACATGAAAATACTGGGCATCTACTTCAATGCTGATAAAGAAATATCCTGTGTGGAAGAGAATTGGAAAGAAAGGGTAAGGAAACTTGAAGAAATCATCCAAAGATGGAAAAGACGCAATTTATCATGTTATGGTAAAGTAACTGTGGTAAAGAGCTTACTACTATCACAATTGAGCTATATAGTACAATCAGTAAGTCTGCCACAAAACATACTACAAGAAATAGACTCTAAGATATTTAAATTCATCTGGCAGAAAAAATATTCAAATAAGAAAGCATTTGAGAAGGTAAAAAGAACTGTAATTTGCAAAGAATTGTCTGAAGGAGGATTGGGTATGATTAGTATAAAGGACCAACAGAAAATATTCCTAATGAAGTGGATGAAATGGCTGACATCGAAAGGCAATAGGACGAATGAAAGCCACATAAACACCTCTGAACATTTCTTCTCACAGTTTGGGGGTAGCAAATACTTTGTAGAAAGTAATTTCAGCCTTAAACATAAGGCAAAAATAAACACTATCACATCTTTGTTCTGGCGAACTGTAGCCAGTGCCTGGATAGAAGCAAAGGACACAAAAGTAATTGTTAGTGACACGGACAACATGTCACTACAGGAATTGTTAAATCAACCCTTGTTTAATAATAAGTTGTTCCAATATAAAAGAAACCTCCTTTTCTTCCCGAAATGGATCAAGGCAAATATAAGATATATACACGACGTGTGGAGCGAGAGAGGAATAATCGGAAGAGAGACCATAGAGGAAAAAACAGGAAATTACCCAAGCCTAATGTTTGAATATAACGCAATGATAAATGCGTTCACAGAAAACCAGAGAACGCTTTTAGGCAGTGTTACAAGGAACATGATTAGGGAAGCAAAAGAGACAGCTTGTAAGCTTCCTGAATATATTGAATGTTTCTTTGCCAAAACTAATAAACAAATAAGAAATAGATTTCTAAACAGTAGAGAAGGCACTAGTTGTGGAGTTGGCTTCTGGAAAAGAAAGCTTGATATCGATGTCACAAAATATTTTATGGTAGCAAAAAATTCATCTAGGGACAGTAGACTTAGGCTTCTTCACTTTAAATTAATCCATAATATCTACCCTACCAATATTTTACTTACAAGAATAGGAATAAAATCATCAGAAAATTGTGCTTATTGTAATGAAAGAGACTACATAGAGCATTTCTTCTTTTACTGTAAGAAAATCAGGGGATTTTGGAATCATATAGCCAATGTCATTCTTATGAAAACGGGCCATAAATTAATCATGAACGAGGTGACAGCACTCTTTGGAATAGTGAAAAAAGATTGTAACGAATGTACAAGTAAGAAAATAAATACTATAAATCATATTATATTAGTGGCCAAGCTATGTATAAGTAAGCTGAAATATGGAACCATGAATAATATTTTCCATATCTTTGAAATAGAATGGAAGCATAGAGAACATCTCATCGAATAGTTATTATTTGTACGCCACGAGATGTCTCAGTATCCTTAACTCATCTCAGGCTCCATTAACGTTAAATATGATGGAAATTTTATTGTATGAGCGAGTGAAATAGAGATAAAGAAAAAAAAAAAAAAAAAGGGCAATGACGAAAAGATGAAAAATGCAACAAATTTTGGTATTCCAATGTGCATGAAAGTAAAGTTATTCCACGGTCACTTTTTATTTTTTATATTCTGGTACTGATAATATTATATTATTATTATTTGGTTAGAAAATTGGCAGACTTTTTTTTTTTTTTTTTTTTTTTTTGCTGTTTTGTTTTCCTTGTCTCGATTGACTCTATTATGCATCATATTTGAATTAATTATTTTATAGATGACTCATCCTCTTAGTATTTACAACCATTGGGAACACACGTAGCACATGGAAGACAGATTTATTTTATTTTATATTTTTTCTGAAATGTCTGTCTGTTCTTTTAATCTGTATTTTTAAAACTTCTGCTCAGGTTTATTATATATATTTACTGATTATTATTATGATTGGCTTGTGTTTGTATTGCTACAGTACCAGCTGTTTAAAACTGAACTCTAAAACTGATCAGCTGATAATGTTAAAGACCTAGAGGGTTCGAGAAGGCCGACAACACAGAATTCAGTAGTTAACAATTCTGGGATATAAAAGACTCAAGTTGGGTCCGATCCCCAGGATAGTCCCCATAGACAGCTGTGTATTCATTTACTTGGTTATATTATTATGTTCTCTCTTACTCATCTATTTATTTATTCATCTATTTATTTATTCATCTATTTATTGACCTTAGTCTTCACTCTTAATTCCACCGAGTATCTACATATATGTTCAAACACACCTATATGGGCATCTATATATATTTTTTAAAAAATTAAAAAAAAAAATTTGAAGTTGTTCATGTCTGTTGGCTTAATTAGGTACCCTATTATTTCTTTATTTAGTGATCACTGAGTCATGCACTGAATGAATACATTCAAAATCGCATTTCAATCTGAGCTCTTAAAAAAAAAAAAAAAAAAACCCGCTCGAGTGTTGTTGCTGAAGAACGGCTCTCTATGACTTTGAGAATCTTTCTAGTGCTACTCACGGACAGGCACTGCTATCCGAGACACAGAAGCACTTTTTTGGGTTCAGTCACGTCACTCCGTATCTAGAATGACCAATTTTTTCATTGCCAGTTTCCAACCATTTTTGAAGCTATAAGCATCACAGGATGTCACCTGTGGTAATTTCCACTAAATATTTTACATAGACATGGCTTGCTTAGTGTCAGTATAGCCTGAACAATCTGTGACTTTCGTTTCCATGACAACGGATCAAACTATCGGCTTGGCGATTGAGGCTACAGTGATTGCGTCGTTGAGCAGGCAGGGACGGGTGTCGATCGTAGCCTGCCCCTTTAATGATTGTGAGGAAGTCTCGTTCTATTTATCTGTAGAGGAGAAAAAATGAGAACAAGAGTAAGAAAAGTAGCATCAGTGTTCGATTTTAACGGAGGCAGAACCGCATTATTCTGCTATTTTGATGGCATTAGTGGCTTGTGTAGAGGTCTGTGTTTATTTCCAACTCACTGCCCTAGAGCAACTTTGATTGTCTTGTCCACCGTTTGTACTGTTGCTCTGTTGTCGAGATGGTTCAATGGAATTCATTGTATTGATTAAAAACTGCCTTTGTCTCACAGCCATGATGCATATTTAATACTGTGCCTAGCACTGGAAGATTGGTTGCGAACTTGCTTTAGGATAAGTAGCCGACCCCAGCAAGATAAAAGTTTTTATTGTGCCAAACTCAACTGTAGATCTAGATCTAAGTCACATTAATAACGGCACTTGGATTCAATGCAAAGACTAAAAAAAGCTATTGTTACACCACAATTTCATGCTGAAATACACAGATGTGATAAAGCCGATTTTTGACCGGCAGTAAAATTTGCTGTTGTACTATTTGATTTCACTCGATGAAAATGCATCTCTTGTCTCCGTCTCTCTAGCTCTCTTTCTCTCTCTTTTTTTTTTTTTTTTGTGTTGCGGCTCCAAGAAAACCCACAACAAACGTAAACAATATAAAAAAGACTGAATGGATGGATACATGTAATTTATTCTCAAAACTGAGGCGGTATACAAAATTTTATTATCTTTGGTCACGTGTCCATGAAGTTTTAGGTGCCTACACGTTCATCTTTTAGTTCCAATATATTGAGATGTAAAACAAACAAACAAGCAAAACAAATAGCTGAAATTCGCTGCTGTATTAAGCTGGAAAATCACACTATTACTATTGACACAAGCATTCAATCAGGCTCTATTTCCTCCCCTTTTCTCTCTAGCGCTGACTTGATTTATGACGCGGTGCTATACAGACACCCGTCTACAAAATTGATGTTCTTATCTTATTTATGTTTTATGAATAAGTGGCTTAGACATCACGTTTCCTTTTCAGATCGTTGAACGCATGAATAGTATAGACAAGCTTAAAGATAGCCCAACACTACCTCATAATTATTTCCGTCAATACAGCCAGCTATGACGTACCTAAACACCCCATCGTGTAGAATTATCCATGAAGGATACTCTGACAGGCTGGACGTAATGGAATTACTGCACTCCCATCGTGGGTATTTTAAATGTATACGCTACAGTGTAACACACTAGGAGGGTAAAAGGTTTTTTTTTTTTTTAAATGTTGAATAATACAACCCTTTTCTCTAGTCTCATCACTGCGTCGGTAATTTTGAATTGGCATTCTCAGAGTAAGTCAGTTCGCAGGAATGTCTACCCTGTAGTATTAATTTTTATATTGCGCAATTGTATAAAGAGACGAGCCACATGTTAGTAACGTCAATGTGTACAAAACAAAAACAAGTACATGATAACCCATATGCATCATTGAGATACACATGCACGCTGCTCCAGAGTAATTTAGCTGAACAGCACACTGAAGGGTGGAGGCATTCTTCTGGGTGAGTGTAGGGCATACCGGTAGATGGTCACTTCTGAACGGTCTACGATAGCATTGTCTGTGTAGTGAGATAAACAGGCCCACCAAAAGGCTGCAACCTTTTGACTACTGGTCATGCATTGTTAATCGGGTTGTTATCGCTTTCCACAAGGCCAAGCCGGGATGTATATATTCTATATATAAAACAAATCCTCTTGATGTAGTTTGTCTGAGGAGTGTCGGGGAAATTTGATTGATGAAGGGAAAATAATATTTTGTCCTTTTTATTTGATCCCATAACCCCCCCCCCCCCCCAAACACACCCATCTATCCATCCACCCATCCATCCATTCACCGACCTACCCACCCACCCATTCATCCATCCACCCACCCACCCACCCACCCATCCATCCATCCACCCACCCATCCATCCATCCATCCGATTTCGAGCCAGTTTGTTCCTGGCCCAATTTTTTAGCTAGTCCTTCTCTTTCCTTCATTTCACCCTGTCCTCTCCTGTCCTCGTCGTCGCCACTCCAGTCTGGGATGTTTTCTACTCAGAGCGGCAGTCCTGTAGCCATGGCCTCCTAACTCTTCACTTCCTGCCACTGAAATGGCGTCCCCCCCCTAGGAACATCTGTTCTTCCCACTGTGCTAGTAGAAATATGCGCATTATCTCAAAAAGCAGGAACAGCAGGATTCACAACACTGTCAATATTAAATATTTTGCATCTTCGCCATCCTTATCATCGACATCATCGACTCATCATGAGCAGCATCAATCTGGGCTAGTATTAGAGGAGTGACATAACGAAGGAATGACAAACAGGAAATGAATTGAAGTGATACGGCTATTATCGCAACGAAAGATCGACGAATTATAAAAGTAACAGTTGTTTCTCAACCCGCATGCCTGTATCCCGCTTCGTTTCATCGGCATACTATGAGTGTGTTATCTGATTAGCTTCAAATGTCTTTGACAGAATAAATAGAAGACGGTGACCAATTTTGATGCGAGGGGACCAGGAAAGATAAAACCCGCAGCCAAGACTTCGCTTTGTTCCATCAGTGTTCTTTTCAATCTGATACTCAGATTAGCTTTGTAATTAGTTTTTGGGATATTATAAAACAAGGGCGGTGACTGGTAGACTTGTAACTGCATGCGGTGAGAGGAGAAGCTGGAGGAATTTGAAAAATAGACTATTTTGATGGCGGGAAAACAAGAAATCTTGCTCTCAATTCCAACCATGAGCAGGACAACAAAACATGTATATTACATGTTTTTCACTTGGATGGCGGATGTCAAACTTTTCTAGTCCATAATGGACGAGTGTCAGTTTAAGATCTCAAAATTTAATGACTAAAGATAAGTTAGCATTCAGGGCCACATGACTGACATCAACAGTTGGTATTGTCTCGCTGAGACACTTGTATTACCTCTCTTGGGACTTTTTGGACAACAATAAGTAAAGCTTTGAACTTCCGCTCCTTTGTTAATTATGTCACGCCTTTGAACTGTCACTTCCATGAAATACCTTTTCCTTTTTCTTGGTGTCACTCCTTCGAAACGGGATTTATGTCACTCCTTAGAGCTGTCACTCCTTTGAACAGATCTGCATTGATAATCTATCTTTATGCACAGAAAAGAGAGGCTAAGGAAGGCTTCAGACCAATAGAAGCAAGAACATAACAGTGCTAAAGCGGCCTATGGTCAACAGACATTGCATGGACAGTAATAACCAAATAAGGTTGAAAGCAGTAGCATTCAGTATTAATAATGATATTCAGTACTTTATCACTCAATTTTTGCAGTGGCAGATTTAACACCCACGAGAGCGCCAATTCTGATGAGAACAATACACCCAAACGAGTTAAAAAAAAACACAAAAACAAAACAAAACCAACAAACTTTATGGAAGTAACAATTTAACAGGCACAGCACAACTGTAATTTAGTGTAACGGAACAAAGACCATGCTAAAACAGCATTCACAAACAATATTGAAGCAATACACTTCAAGCATTTACTGGCGATTATGGCAATGACGCACGCTTGGGGCCCTACTGTTGTCATGACAAGGAAATGGGCATGGAATAAAATGCTTGTAAAACGAAAGATATTTTTTTAAGTGCGCTTTGCTGGTTTATGCCAGTACTTTCTCACCTTTCCTTCCATTCTTACCTTCCTATATCTCTTTCATCGTACCGATCAGCTCTATAGTCTTCCTCCACCCTTCCTTAATTTTACTCTCTGACGAAAAGACACTAACTGCAACTTGCACCAAGCCCTAGAATGGGTGGTGAGGAAGTGTTCATTGAGAAGCAGTCCTCTCTGTTTATCAGTTTCCGGCATTGCATTGTGTAAACAACTCAACAATTTTGTTAGTGTAATTCCGGCCAGGCAGATTGTGAACACGCCTTGCACTCGTGAGGCAATTGGAGACACAGGGGTTCTTGGCGGGGGCTGCCTACGGTTTCTTTGGCACGGCTAGGACAGGGGGTAGGGGGGGGGGGCGGTCCGTACAGTTCATAGCAGCAAGTCCATGTGGACAAAGTGCAAAAATGTTTTCCTTATGTGATTTGACATGCATTTCAGAGGATCTAATTGGATAATGCAAATGAGGTCACTGGCCTTGAAAAGCGGGGAATCCCCGATGTAATGGATTATGCGTCTGTTTGAATGTCCTTTTCTCTGTCTACCCCCTCCCGGCCGGGAGGGAGGGGGGTGTTATTATGATATGATTCTCAGTCTTGTCACAACTGCGATTGTTTTTCAATGTATTTTCATCGCCCAGTGTCCCCTGGCTTCCAGTGCAGCGTTTTCATTTTCTTGTGCTTTTCCTTGTTTTCTGATTTACACGGCCTGCTCTCCATCCTGCGGCTCCCCCCCCCCCCATTATCTCCCTATCGCATAATATTCGATCAAGCTTAGCACATCGACAGACAGTGTAGAAGCCTCATCCTTCTCTCTCCCGCCTGCTCCACTGCCCATCCTGCCGGCATCCTACACTCGAAGATAATATTATTATGATATTTGGTGAGATGGGAGGGGGGGGGGCGGCTAGTCCTTTATCCTGTTTCTTGTTCCTCCTTTTGTCCTTTCTTATGTTCAGCATATTCATCCATTATAACTGTCTTTCATTCCCTCATGATCTCTACTCTCTCTAATCCCAGTTCCGTCGTCCTCTTTTTGTTGATTTATAGAGCATGGTTTGGAATTACCGGTATATTGGTTTGCGAATTCATGGCAGCAATTAACCATCTTAATGACTGTCTTTCCACTTTGTGAATTGGTTAAAGTGCTTGACCCGGTGTGCGAGTCGTCGGAAGGTTTAAATCCTGCTCAGCGCAGGGTCCACCCAACCAACCTTCATTAACCTAATTTCATGGTTGTGAAGTCTTTATGTGAACAGTTGTCCTTACGTGAACCCTGTCAAAAGCGCCAGGAATATTCATTTTGGCTTCTATAACAGTTTCTCAAACTTTCATAAGCATGCCTTTGGTCTTTTAAGTTCTGACGTGGACCCTCAGCGTATCTTGTCATTTCTGAAAGAGGTCGAACTCTGCAAGTTGATTTAACTGACTTTTGTCATATTTACAAAATTCATACAGACATACTTTACAGTGCGGGCCTTTTCCCCGTTAGATTTCTAAGTCGGGCCTTTTCCTGTTAGAGCTTTAACATCACTTTTATCAGATTTTTCCTATAGGCATCAGCTGAGGGCTGAAAGCTACCCCAGAGAGAGATTTTTAAAAAAACCGCGAGAGGCGCAATGCGGCTGTTATTGTGTCCACACGCCGTTAAAGCTAAATTCAGATTTAATTTAAACGGGTTTTTTAAGTTCAAGACTGGCGTTACATAATGATCTTTGCTCTTCACACGAGAACTGTACGTTCACATAAAGACATCCTACACGGTGGTT
Organism: Onchidella celtica; assembly: GCA_963931925.1. NCBI lineage: Eukaryota > Metazoa > Mollusca > Gastropoda > Systellommatophora > Onchidiidae > Onchidella > Onchidella celtica. The sequence continues at coordinate 64,836,493 of OZ007569.1, forward strand.
TGAAAGTCGACATTCGACGACGACAGCCTGTCAGGAGCCCCCAGGCCTCGTCTTTGATATAGCCTTATTATGCTGAATGGAAAGGCGTAGGTCTGCGAAAAACTCTAACACAGTGAAAACAAAACAAGCGCCATGAATAGGGCAGGTTTTCGTTTTTGTTCTTTTAGTATGTTGTGTATTTTATCAGTGTAGCTCATGCGGTTTGCCAGCTTCCTTCTATCCTTACCCTCATTTTTCATAGCTTTCTTTCTTGCTGTGCTGTCATCTGGTCTAATCCTGGGACAACAACGGGTGTTGCGATTACACACTCATGGCTCCGCCCAATTGTGCAAGTACCCTCGCTGTTATAGATTTATATATATAATATATATAGATCCCACTCATGTACCAAATTTGTTCACGTTAGACCACTGTGCCGCGCCTTGTTTCCTGAGTCAGATCTATTCTTTCCGCTTACCACCTGCCCCATTTGTAAGCAATCGTTTATTTAGTTATTTTTTAACATTTATTTTATGTGAATGTCTTAGATGGACATCAAAGATTCTATGCTCCTCCCGGCTTTTCCTCTAAACTTCCAGATAACTCACGAAGACAGCTTGTATTGAGATAGGGTCTTCGCGGCAGTCAGCTATGTTGCGGTTTTTTTCCTCGGTCTGCGTTGAGAATTTAGTTCTAAATAAATATCCTAATTAATTTTGATCCTGCATAATTATTATCTAACCATGTTTACCTTTTCTTCCTTCTTCCTGTTATTTAGTTTCTATCTTTTTGTCCTTTTTTGTTCTTCGAAACAGAAACGGCACATTTTATTTCTGTGTTTTGTACCCCCAGTCTCCCAAAAATAATTGCATTGTACTGTTTGTCGCCCCATTCCTGCATGTTTGAGTGTATATGATTGCTTTTCACAGCTGGGGCTAACGATATTCATGTTTTTTTTTTGTTTCTTTTTCTTTCCACAGAACTCGACCATAGGCACACCTGTCACTTTGAAAGCCGATGAAAAGGGTTATATTCTGTATTGGAAAGATCAGAATAAGGTAGGTATAGGCGTAGTAGAAACGGTGTGTATGGAGGAAGGAAGAATGCAAGAGAAAAAGAAGAAGAAGAAGAAGAAGAAGGAGGAGAGAGAGAGAGAGAGAGTAAAACAGTCACATGAATAGAGACAGATATTAAACATGGAGCTCCTGTCCCCCCCCCCCCCCCCCCCAGAACCACGGAGGCACCCCCCCCCCTTTTTATTTTAATATAAAAACCAAAAAACCAAGCAAACAAAGAGTGGAAGAAATCATCATCCAGTCTTATTAATGTGAAGGTGAATTGTGACTGGGAATTGGAGGAGAAAGTAAAAGTAAAAGTGAGAGATAGAATGAGCAGTCGGGAAAGAATAGAAGGATAGTAGGAAAGGAGGCTGGCTTCCAGACATAGTCGTGGGGAGAACTTCACTAAATGACTTCATATGTGTGTATGTGTTTGTGTTGCGGAATGAGGGTGGCGTTGGGAGAGAGGGGAGGTAAATAGACGGAGCTTTGCTAACGTGTCAGGGGCTGGAAAGTCACCGAATGACCTTGTCAACTGACACGGTTTTCTTGTGTTGCAGGAAATGGATTTCTTGGATATTTCTCTGATCAAAGACACCAGGACAGGCATGCAAGTGAAAACGCCAAAGGTAGGCTGCCGTGTTAGTGGATGTTTAGTCAGAGTGAATGGTTAATGGGGGGATGAAGGAATGGCTGGGACACTGGGAGAGAGAGGGGAATTTCTAAGTTGAAAAATAAGGGAGATTGTCTCAAAAGATATAGGAATGAATGAATGTGTGAAAAAGTCCACGGACAGACAAGTTTTCAGATAAATGAATGGTTTGGTAGATAAGCATGGTATGATATGGAACTGTTGCAAACTTGAACAATGGCTTAATTTACGGTGGACGATTTATTAATGGAAAATGGAAGAAAGAGAGGGGGAGAGAGAGAGAGAGAGAGAGAGAGAGAGAGAGAGAGAGAGAGAGAGAGAGAGAGAGAGACAGAGAGAGAGAGAGAGAGAGAGAGAGAGAGAGAGAGAGAGAGAGAGAGAGTGCGCGCATTTGTGTACGTTAGTGTATACATGTGTCTCTGTCTGCCCGTCCGTCTGTCTGTCAGCCTATCTGTCTGCCTGTCTGTCTGTCTGCCTGCCTGTTTGTCATCTTGTCTGTGTCGAAGGAACCCTGAGGACTTTTCTGTTGTAACATTAGCTCTCTGGTCCCCCCGAGTGCAGGAATTTTGAATCAGTTGAAGTGTTGAAATACCTATGTATAGTTTGTTTTTATGTGAACAATAAAGTGGAAGAAAATTCAGGAAATTGTCATACGCATCAGAGCTAATCTGCGTACCGTGTGCGTATCTCACGTGTAAGAAAATTACGCAACTGACAAGAGTCCCCAGACAATTAATCTCCCCCCCCCCCCCTCCAAGCAATAGCATTTAAAGAATAAAATATGAACTGGCCCTCTCTCATATTCTCCTGGAAACAAAGTTTTAGAAATAGAAGTAAAAACTGCTTTCGTCATAATGTAAGTTTTAACTGTTTACAAGCTAGGGAACAGCATCTCTGTCACCCAACACCCCGTAAGACGTGTTGGAAAAATCATTGTAGCACAAAATGCTCGGCTGCCCTAAAGTGCACAATGTATAAGTAATTGTCTGTACAAGAACAATTCTGAAATTATTTCACTTTCTAACATTAAGGTTGTTTTTTTTTTGGTTTGTCTTTAAAGAAAAATCTCCAGAGGTCATTAGAGTTTTAATTCTGCATTTCTGGTTGTATTTAGCAGTTATGAAATTATGATGGGATGGGGGGGGGGGGGCATTGTTCTCTTCTCACTCCTCAATCCGGGTCATGGTTAAAAGCAGGGCGTGTTGCACTACGGTTTTCAGTCGATCGCCTTTTAATTTCCTACCAGTGAAAATGGACACTTTCTGATTTCCGTCCAGGGAGGGCGATATTTGAACAGCTTGTCCACGATGCACTATATCTCTGTATTGATTTCCTTCGGTCGTGACTTTTTATATTATTATTGTTACGATTTTCTTGATTTCTCCGGGAGTTGACAGTGGTATTGATTCAGTTGTTGGCCCATCGTGACATTCTGATTGCAATTTGAAAAAAGGAAAGAAAATAAAAGCACCCCGCCGGGATGTCACTTAAGGTGAGGAAGCAAGAGAAGGGTAGAAATTAGCAGAGCGGATCTACTGGAAATGCATCTATTTCTAAAAGCGCTCAAGGGAGAGATGCGTAAATGGTGTTTTCTTCGATCATGAAATGTAAGCTTCTGTTTACCAGTTGGTATTTCATTGATTCCATTTGAAAGTGGTCGGGGAGTGGCGGGCTGGGATACGCTTTACCAGTATGTAATTCGTTCTGACCATGGTAGAGAAATTTGACACAGGGAGGGATAAGCAGACTATGAATGAGAATAATGCAGAATCCTAATGACTCACATTGATTGTAGTGGCTTCAAAATGAGTGACGCGCACCGGAGCAGTTTTTCATGCATCCCCCCCCCTCCCCCACAGTCCTATCTTCTCACGAAACTTCTTTTGATGTATATCTTCAGCAGAAAACTAACCCAAGTAGGATAACGAAAAAGACCTTGTGAGCTGCTGGTCGTTACCCTGCCGACGCGCTGTTTAACACAAATTCTGAAACTCATACACTCCCGCACCAACACTCACTCAAATGTACATGAGGTAGCGAGCTTTGTTCTCTGCATTCTGTAAAATTGTGCCTATCGATAAAAGATTTTGCTTTAACACCACTAAAGTATTTTTTGAGAAATTGAGTTTGAACGCTTTTTTATTTTTTTGTTTACCTTGGTTTCAAATGGCAGGCTTAGAGAAAAAATATGGAATAGTTGTTTCATTTGTCTTGAGGTATTTAGATCATTTCCGCAATTGGAAGAGACGAAAATATTGTATACTGTTAAAGAATTGTCTCAGTTTCTTGGAGCTAGATCACTGTTGTATTCATGGTAAAATTAAATGGTTGCGCTAAAGTTAACATCAAATCGTGAGAGAGCGCCGTGAAGCCAAAAGGGACTCGCACTGAACTGGAGGTCGAAATAAAAGCTGGTGCTGACTGGAAAAAACAACAACAAAAAACGAGAGTTGTAGAAACAGGTTTTAAAAGAAAGATGAAAAGTCGTAAAAACAGTTTTTCCCAGTTGAGGACTCGGTAACTTTGATTGAAATGTGCGGACGGCAGTGTTTGTCTATTGATCGGCGATCGACATCCCAGTCACAGGAAGTCTTTTACCCGCGTAGTCACTGAAGAACACGATTTGTGGATTTTGTATGATTAGACTGCTGGTCCTGAAAGTTCAGGGAATCCCACGAAATCTCAGTATGACTCGAGTGAAACATGCCTAGTCGAGTAGCAGTATCAGAGAAAGTTAACTTCATGTATATTATTATAATACCCGATGAGAACATTTTAAACAAAGCTCGGAATGATTCATTCTGAGTCACCGACACCAATATGAAATCAGCTGTTGCATATTGGAACTTAACAGGGCATGTCATTATAATCTCCGAATGGAAACTGATCATCGTAAGGTACATACAATCCACTGTGCTTTAAAAATTCTCTACTCAGAAACAGAAAGTCAGTACACTTTTTCAACGGAAAAATTATCATTACTCGGAGTTGCATTTGGCAAAAAAAAAAAAAAGGATGGTGGCTTTCCCAGGTACAACTGTATGGTAGCCGTTACGATTGTTTTTAACACCCGTAATATGTATTGGTAAAGTTTTGTCACATTTATTATAGGGCAAACATCTTCAGAATTTGATGGAAAACACTGGCAAGACAGGCCATAAATTTATGCTGTAGGAGATCTATACAGTTGGAATGGGAAATCCAGGCAAAAAATGCGCACATATCCATTCATATGCCTGCACATATGAACTAGAGAGATATTCTGCAGATGAAAGGATTGGGGGGGTGGAGGGAGATGTCCATCAGAGATTCTTTTTTTTTGCGTGTAAAGATGGGGGAAAGTTCTCCTTTCTGCCTTTGCCAGCCGGGTTTTATATACTCGCCTTTGCCCCTCATACTGTCGTTGGTTTCAAGCCAGAAATCTGCTTTTATAGCTTAGAGAAGTAAATAAACATTGCATTCCCCCACCCCCCCCCACACACACACACACGTACACACACTTCTACATTACATTTTTTATCTACTGTTGCTAACCTAGGACTGCTGTAGATCCACAGCTGATAAGCCAGCTCTGTGCATTGCTGTTCGCCTTCGGTCCCCTGTCTTTGCTCATGTTTTGCAAACCTTCTGTACAAACTGATTATCAAAGCATTGATAATAATAAAATAATAAACATACGTACAGAAGTTTAGTCTAGTATTTTACAGAACCCAGACTATCTAAGACCTTGACCTAAGCTGTACTGACTGAAATCGGTGTGTTTTCCTTGCTACATGGGCGGAAAGCCCAAGGACAGATACTTTAAATGATAAATTTAAATCGTTGCACCTGTAAATGTAATACTGTAACTTTGCAGATGTGTTTATTTTTAAGCATGTTTGGTATGGGGAAAGAAGGGCTTTATTATTCCATGAAAATAGTCGTTACTTTCGAGCACAGTGAGTGTGGAGCACTGTTTTATTTTCATAGTTCACTTGAGCTTGCTAACACTTCACTCTATATTCCATTTCTGTGGATTTTTAAGAGAACTCACAAACTTTCCTCGTGGCACCATTCTGATCTTGGGATGTCTCTTGTGTGGCGAGTGACAGCTGAATTATTCAAGTAAGGAGTTGGGGGTAGGAATCTTTGATTTAGATCCGGGGCTCCAGAGGGGTGAGTGCTGGTGTTTGGCAGGCAACCCGGAGAGTTGGATTAGGAACAAGAATTGATTTTCAGTACATACAGGAGATTGAAAAGAAAATGTCCGCTGCTCAGCTATAGCTTTCTGTGTAAAATGTTGCGGTCCTTCAACAAGAGCCCCATGTAAAATATAGCGAAAAATCCGGACCAAGTATTCCAGCAATGCCTGAAATACCCGGGTTTGCGCTGGTGTTCTGGTGTTAGAAGGGTCACAGTGGACGCAAGTCTGACCTCGGATCAGATTTACCCAGCGGGTGCTGGAGGTCAACCCGCAGTCATCTGTTAAATTGTAGTCAACGACACTATTGATTTCACAACGTCTGTAGTCAGTACTGGCGTCCTCTTTACACAGGGGGAACATTGCTTACCCATTGTTGTGCTGCAGGGAAGGCAGGAAAAGGGAGAGACGGAGGGAGACAGTGAAAGAGAAGCTGTAAGATCTCTATCCTCCATCGTCATTTGGAAAATCCTGTTTGTGGAGAGGGGGCGGGGGACACAGGGGCCTAAGTCGAAGACAAGATGCAGTAAGTGAATCGATCACATCAGATTGGCATTGAAAGCTCACGGCACGATTTTGCAAGTTCACACAAAAAGGTTGTAAGAAGCAAGCCAGGGCTGAAACCACTGTAAATTTTCCATCGTTTCAGGGATTAAATCCTCTAATCATAAGCCCTGAGCACCTCTTCCTCGTTTAACTGTGCACGAACCCAGCTGTGGTTTGTCAATGTAGAACGTTCATGTAGTCCTCTGTGCGCGTAAACAGCTGTACCAAATCATTTTGTAGGCATGTAGATGTCGAAATACAGAAAAGACGAGGAGAAAGAGAGAACATTTGAGAAAGACAGTCAAAATGACGGGAAGAGATAGGAAATAGCTTTCTAGTCGTTGTTTTTTTTTTTTTTTTGGTTAGATTTTATTTAGACTTTCATAGTACCGAAAGCGTTGCAAATTCAAGATTTAACACTTTTATGTCTATGATGTGTGGGCATTCATGGACGCGAGGAAAGAATGGAGAAAGGGGACACTGGATCGCTTGATTAAGCACCAATGACATTAATGGGAGATGAAGTGGGAGTATATCCTCTTGTCGATAGTGGCTTGTGTTAGTTATTGATGTCCTCACGCGAGTTTTAGTGTGGGCGTTGGTCCGTTTTCCCATTAGATCTGGAATTTAACGTCAGGAAAGGCGATCATGCAAATATCTCATTAACTTCCATTCAAATAGCTCAGTCCAGCTAAAAGTAAGAACCACTTTTTCCTGTAAAAGACTGTGAAGCGGGAAGTGAGAAAAAATGTGAAGGAATTGAAAGTTAAGATGCAGGGTAGTGTGTGTTGGGGTAAAAAGAGAAATTGAGAACACCAGGTGTTCATCTGAATGGGGAGGGGGTGGGGAAAGGGAAGGTCTTGTGAAATTTTGGATATGTATCGATCGATGTATTTATGAATATAGTTCAGAGTGTCCTCTTGTGCCTATCTATCAGATTCTCTCTATTTTTGTAAATTAAAAAAAAAAATCGCCCCTCCCCTGCTGAATTTTTATTCGCAAATGTCCATTCTTTTAGCAAATTATTATTATCTGCCTCGTTATCCCATAAATGGCTAATTAAGTAGTCTGGGCTAGGATTCCTGGCTGGAAAAGAGTTGATGATTCAGCACATTACATTTATCTTTCATCCTGTCGTTTTTTGGTTTTTTTCTTGCTTCATCTGTGGGCATGTGGCTATATTTGATTTGAGCAAAACCAGTCTCAGTTGTCAACTTTGAAAGGTCGCTAAAACATTTTTTTTAAACATCGTGATCAATACCAGCATGTCTGAGACATCAAAATGTTTCAAATGGCAACCTGAAAATTAATGTAACTGCTTTTTCCCTGCGGGTGCATCTCATGTGGTTTGATTGTCAGTAGCCTACCCAGTCAAACGTCTATTTGCGTGCTTGTCTGTTCGTTTGCCAGAACTGTCTGTCTGCCTGGCTTGTCTTCCCTAACTAAATGTAATGTTTTATCAGTGTGTCCGTCGTCTTGCACACTTGTTTGTCTATGTGATGGCTGTCAGAAGTCTGAAGCAATATCCCTTACTGAGCGCAAACGCCAGCCGCTGGATGCTGGGGTTTTCCCTCTCTCTGTTCTGATCTCATCAAGACAGCTCTTATTAAAGTTGCCAGCACCCGGGTTTCAGAAGATTCAGGGGGGGGGGGGGGAGAGTGGGGAGAGAAAGAACAGCAGGGAGGAGGAATAAATTGAGCAATCGCCAGCAGTAGGAAGCGCGTTTTTGCGTCACGGATATTATTGCAGGAGCGCGCCATGCGTTAATTGTCATTTAAAGGGTAACGATCCCTGGGAACAGGCTCATTCTAGATTTGGGAAGTTGATTAAACCTCTGATTGCTCACAGACTCACAGGGATTTCTCACGGTCTGTCAGGAAACAATTGGTCCAGCAACGTCCAACATTTAGTAAAGATTTTATAATAATTTTGGTTTTTACCGATAGGTTGATATGAAGAGAATTGATGGATTTCATCAGTATTAAATAGAATTAAATACCCACATCAATAAATGATGGCATTACCACCAACTGTGTAGTAAACGGTTAGATACACAAGTAAGTGGAATGACTCACTGGGATTAAATTGTCGATTGAAGTTTTCCCTTTCCTATGATGGTATGATGGGGTGTGGGTAAATAGATATTGCGAGCCAGTGATTCGGGACAGATAGTTTGCGTGTGTGTGTGTGTATACATTTACGGTCAGCAGCAAAAACGTCAGTCAATCACATAAACTGAGATAAACTTTGGGATTACTAGTGTTCCAGCACATTGAAATGTCATTGTATAGGGGATAAATTATTAACTCGCCCAGCAGCTGTGCTGTTGCGATAACAGATTGAAATCATTCGTCGAGATAGCTGTGAGGCAACGCGCTTTCCACTGCTGGCGATTGCTCTCTCGCTCCACCACCTTCCTCATGCCCAAGCAAAAGTGTTTCTGAGGCCGCAGCGGGTTTGCAGAAAACAAACATAAAATACGGCGCCCATTTTCGATGTTAACGGTAAAAAGTGATAATGGCTGCAAGGGTGGTAATAATGGTTTTTAAAACTTCGGCAGCGGTTACAAACTTGGGGAAATATTTTAAAATATATTATCATCACAGCAACAGTGATATTTTTAATGGCCTTTATGACGATGCCAACGATGTCATTATTCTTACCATTTTAATTCAAAAAAAAAAAAAAAAAATCGCAGAAGATGAGTTAAGCCTGTATTCAGATTGATCTCAAGTATGTATCGATCTGACATGGTGATATTTTATTTTTTATGGTTTTGGAACCCCCCCCCCCCCCCCCACACACCTTTGGTGGTACTCCAGGAATAGAATATAATAATGAAGAACAGTCAGTGTGGCCAGGATTATCGGAAAGCGCACCAAAGTACAAAGTTACACATTTCATTGCGGTCATAATTATTTTAAGCAGTCAGCATTTCGTCCGTTCTAAATATGGCGGCCAACGAAGTATGGACATCTCCGTTTTTACAAATTTACATATTCATGACTTTAAAAAAAAAATAAATAAACTAAACGTTGTAGCATACATTGGAATACGTCAGTGCATGTCAACGCAGTGTAGCCCGCAGTTTTTATGTGCAATATTTCCAAACCTGGCGGTATCCAAGTTTCGGACTTGTGACGTCGTGAGTAGAAAGACGGGAATGGTCTTATGATGGCGAAAACATTCAAAACTGCTGAGAAAATAAAGCAAAACCAAACCAAGCCCGGAAGAAATGTTACCCGTGAAATGGAATTCACAGAGCCATTACCCAAGTGATGTGAAATCTATCCTCATCTGGGCGGAGAGACACCCCTCCCCCACCCACACACGCCACAGTAGTCAAGAGTAGTCTAGACTTTCTCATTTGGGAAAACTGTGGCGTCAGTAGAGTCATCGTCTTGATAGGGTCGCTAGATTGACATTTGACGGACACCTAAGTCGGTTTGTTTCTTTTTCGTTGCTTAATACCAGTCCTCTTCATACATAATTGTCTGGAGTGGCGGTGTGGATTTCTTATGGTCCGTTTACAGCCTGAATTTTCGTGTTTTGTAATTGTTTTTATTTATTTGTTGACAAATTCTTTCACAGGTCATCTCGTTCTCCTTTTTTGAAGTATAATAATACTGTGTCCACTCGGTATCAGTTATAAACCGGAATTTTATCACAGCCGCGGGAGGACTGACGCGGTTTTCATGAAAACCTTTGGAGATCGGAGGGAAGGAGCATAAGAAGTGGTGTAATGAGGAGGAAAGTGGAATTTACTTCACTTTCCAACACCGTTCTGTTTAGTGAGTGAGTGAGTGTGAGTGAGTGAGTATGTGTGTGTTGTGTCGTATGTGTGTTGTGTGTGCTAGTTCTAACAATGAATTCATTTGTGGTCACGAACGTGTCAGTAAGTACACGAAATCTAGAAAACTCATCAAGAAAAAAATATCCATTCCCAGATAACAGACTCTAATTTCAACTTTATAGTGTTTTAAGGTGCATTAGAATTGGGTCGTTCTTTGTTTGTTTTTATTTTCCTTTTGCCTTGATTGATTGATTGATTTTGTATTTTGCTTTTTCCTAATTAAAACGAAAAAGTAAGGTGAATATTACTACAGTCGTTGAGAGCAGGCTGAACTGGTTTGCAACAAGAAGACTGTGCTGAAATCAGCAGCTAGACTTGAGCAAGGTTTTGTTTGTCGCGTTCTTCTCGGGAGACGGAAAGTTACTGTTTGTCGGGAGCTGTCGTAAAGCATTGTTTTGTACAACTGTCGAGAATCAGTATCGCAAACAACAACAACAACAACAACAACAACGACGACGGCGACAACAACAACAACAGCAGCAACAACAACAGTGGTTTCGCTCTGACGGAAGTATTTTTTTTTCTTTTTGTCGGTCGTTGGCATGTGATAATTTAACGTCCTGATTTCCGCTTACATCATCATCAGACTTGGTCAATATCTGCAGCATGCATGGAATGTGTCATCATACACTGTTCATCAACGAATGTATGTCAGCTTATAATGGATTGAATCAATTGAAGGAAGTTCTTTTTTGTACATGACACAGTAATATACGTGCAGTGACAAAGAAGTCCAAGTGAAACATCGCCGGCACGACTTTTTTTTAATAATTATTTTCTGAAATGAATGTCAGTTTACGGATTAAATGCCAAACCGACATTGCGCAAGATGTCGTTCCTTGGACGACATTTCAGTGTATTAACGCCGACCTTTATCCGTGACCTGAATTGAATTTTTATTCAAGCTTAAACAGGAAGTAAACGAGTTAGGAAAAAAAAAATTGGTTGGGTCTATACCAGACTGATTAGTTTGTTGGCACAAAGAATATCCAAGATCTAAACAAATATATTGTGGGATTACATTTTTATGCGGAGGTTTTGTGGCGTATTTTGATACCCCTGTCACACGACGAAAATAGTGAGCTGTAATTAATGAATGAAGTAAGGGACTGTGGTTTAAACCATGCACAATACAGTCATGTAGATTGTTAAGATTATACGCCAGAATAGCTACATTTTTGTTGTTGTGGTTATTGTTGACATTCTTCAGATGAAGCTGTTCGCAACTGTGATGTTTCCACTTTCTCTCACTAACTTTCTTCTGACACCAGCCGTGATGGGCACGGCACAAACACACTAAATAATCGACTATCTCTCTTCTATAAGTTATAACAAACGATATCTGTATTGCTTACATATATACAATAATTATTAATTCATTCAATAATAATAGGAACATAGGTCATACAATTTCATGTGAATTTCGATGGAATGAAGTTGATGCAAATCAGTACATGCTAATTAAAGGGCTTCGTAATATTCAATTTCTAGCACATTTTATAAAACACATGGGAACATTCAGCATAAGGAAACCTCTCCTTTAGGGGTGTATGGCGCTATCTGGGCACTGGTTCTTCCTCTCTACCCTGGCTTGACTGCGCAGTTAGATCAACAGGTATCGGCAGGTACCAATAGGTCGGGAAGCCAAGAAGCCACGATGTCGTTAATCAAAGTACAAGAAGTTGAGAAGCCAAGAAGGTGTTGTTCTTCCTCCTCTGTAGAAAAACAATCGCAAAGTCCTAATCTACTGCTGGAAGGCATGACTTCCATACTTACTCCATGACGGATATTCATCATTAACACTTTTAACCGCTGACACTGTTATCAGTCAGGCTGCAGCTCCCATACTCCATAGGCTCCCATATAGGCAATAGAATAAACGATCAATACAGTTTTAATGATATTTACACGTTCCCCATGAAGAATAACGCTCTCTCTAACGGACCCCATCCTATAAGGTTTCGTAACATATATATAACGGCGTTTCCGTGACTCTCTCAGAGGCAGTAGTTATACCAAAGTAAACCCACTAGATTTAGGTTCTACAATCATGAACATTAAGTAAAATACACATACATCGTACAATTAACTTACCACTCAGCAACAGCCCAAATGCCGACAAGATACCAAAGATACCACGCTCTGACAAAGGATGTTTGCGGGTTCCCTGACCTTCCCCACTCACAAGACTAGTACAAAGTTACAGTTGCAGTTGTGGTCTCCTCTTCGGCACGAAGCTGGTGAGTGCTCTCAGCGGTCTGAAGTTGGAAGGAGCGTTCGGGGATTTATACCCAGTCAGGTAGCGTCCCAAGACGCTCACCGAGTGTACATTAGTTATCCTAATAGCCACCCCCGTCGACTCCACGTCAAATACTATTGAAACAGCTCTACCCCCCAAGCAATTCCCAGGTGATCTGATCGGCAAGTACGGCGGTCAAGTAAACACTACCCTTTTCGGGTGTCAAAGCGCTTCAGTTGCATCGGCTACTTTCCCCCTCTGGCCTACAATAACTCTGTCTCCCCGCCGTTAGCTATCTTCCCACGCTAGCTATACCTTGCCTGTCTGTCGCCCTGTTACAATCGCCCCCACTTAAGTCGATTTTCCCTGGCAAAATCGGCTAATAAAATTATTAATCTACTGGTAATCTAGATAGAGTGTCGGCCCATAGAGTGTCTCGCCCCCTGATGTTGCTGACTCGAAAGTTATATGGTTGCAGCGCCAGGTTCCATCTAGTTACCCTCGCGTTCTTCTGGTCTTTAGTTCGCATCCAAGTTAGAGGTCGGTGGTCCGTCTCTAACACGAAGTTTCTCCCATACAGATACGCCTGCAACTTACTAACGGCGAAAACTATGGCCAGGCATTCCTTTTCAATTGTTGAGTAGTTCTTCTCCGCAGGTTTCAACTTTCTGCTAACATATACAACTGGATATTTCGTACCCTCGTCTTCTTGAAGTAGGCAGCCACTCACTCCAAGGTTAGATGCGTCTGTCTGGAGAATCAGTTCCTTGTTCCAGTCTGGCATCCGTAGTATCGGCTCGGAACTCAAACAAATTTTTAGGGCATTGAACGCGTTCTCCTGCGCGTGTCCCCACGCGAACTTTGTGCCCTGGGACTTCTTTGTGAGGTCTGACAACGGCGCCGAGATTGCACTGTAATTTGGTACAAACTTCCGATAGTACCCCGTTAGCCCCAGGAAACTCCTCACTTGTGTCTTGGTCGTCGGTCGGTCACAGTCGACAATGGCTCGCACCTTACTCTCCTGCGGTCTTACAGTCCCCTGTCCCAGCTTATGGCCTAAGTACTCGACTTCTGTCATCCCTATTAGCGTCTTGGTAGGTCTAGCTTTTAAATTTGCCCGTCTCAGTCGCTCGAAGACATTCCGACAACGTTCCAAGTGGTCAGGCCAATTTGCACTGTGTATAAGACAGTCGTCTACAAATGCATCTACCCCTTCGCCAGCATCTTTTAATACTTTCCTCATGAGCCTGTTAAATGTGGCGGGGGATCCCTTCAACCCGAACGGCATGACCCTGTACTGGTATAGCCCAAACGGTGTGGCGAACGCCGTCAGGTGTTTATCTTCCTCGGCCATCGGAACTTGATAAAAGCCCTTTGTCAAGTCCAGCTTGGTGAAATATTTTGCCTCCGCTAGATTGGAAATAATGGCTTCTACCTCAGGCATCGGTTCGGCGTCATCGGCAGTCACAACATTTAGCCGCCTGTAGTCGTTGCAGAAACGATGTTGACCATCGGGCTTCTTAACTAATACAATTGGACTATTGTACGGGGACTCGGACGGTTCGATGATTCTGGCCGCAAGCATCTTGCCTACCTCAGCATTGACAGCTTCTCTAGTTGAGTACGGTAGTTGGTAGGGTCTTACCTTCACAGGTTTTTGATCTAGCAATGGGATTTTGTGCTTGATCAGGTCAGTGAGCCCCGGTACATCGGTAAATATATCTTTGTATTCTTCCATGAGCTCTTGCATCTGTTCTCTCTGATCCTGATCTAGCGTGTCCCCTAACTGTACATCCCTGTAGGTTTCGGTCTGTTCTAGCTTAGGCATGACTGTCTCCAGAGGCATCGAAGTCGCTTCCTCTCCTTCATCGGTCTCGTCAATTATAGCTGCAGCTATTGTCTCTGTGTTTTCCTGTTCGTCTTCCCTCTCAATATACTTCTTCAGCATATTCGCGTGATACAATCGTCTCTTCCCCTTGACGTTCACCATGTAGTTCACTGGCCCTCTCTGCTCTTCTACTTTGTAAGGCCCTTTCCAAGTCATCTGTAGTTTCGATCCGTCACTTGGGAGAAGTATGAGGACGGAATCGCCCACTTGGAATTTCCTCTGTTTGGCCCCCCTATCGTAGTATTTCTTCTGCCTGTGTTTTTCGACGCTGCTGTTCTCGGCTACGACTTTCATGGCATCCTCCAATCGTTCCCTCATATCTACCACGTATTCCTACGATGACCTCGTTTCTGACTCCGCTTCCCCAGTCCACAGATTCTTCAGTATTGCAAGTGGTCCTCTCACAGGGTGACCGAACACTAGTTCAAACGGCGAAAAACCTGTACTGGCCTGTGGGGTTTCGCGATACGCGAACAGCAGTGGACACAACATTCTGTCCCAGTCCTTGGGTCTGTCATGAGCTACTCGGCGAAGCATATTCTTCAGCACTCCGTTAAATCTTTCACACAGACCATTGGCCATCGCGTGGTAGGGCGAGCAGAATATCTGTTTCGTTTTGAGAAGTGCACTGACCTCTCTCATCAGCTCACCGGTAAACTGTGATCCCCTATCTGAAACTATTTCCTTTGGTATGGCTAACCGAGAAAATATTTCCATTAACGCTTCACTGACCTGCTCAGCTGATATCCCCCTTAAGGCTACGGCATCCGGGAAACGCGTGGCATAATCTACTAGCGTCAAAATATAACGCGATCTCCCATGTTCCGTACGCGGAAGTGGACCAACCAAATCTATGGCGACGCGCGAAAAGGGCGTGTCGATCAGGGGTGTCGGCACTAGGGGTACCTTTGTCACCCTACCTTTATTGGATGTCCTTTGACACGCGTCACACGATCGACAGAAACGACCTACGTCCGCACCTATCCCAGGCCAAAAGAACGACTGCATTATTCTGTCCTGTGTGCGCGAAATTCCTAAGTGTCCCCCGAACACTCCTTCGTGAGCTATCTTCATCAGCTCACTTCGGTACTGCTTAGGTACCAACAACTGCTCCACATCAGCACGTCCAGCCCCGGCCTTCTTTACCCGATAGTAAATTCCCTTACTCTCCTTTATGTGAGTACCTACCTCAGCCGATTGCTCCAACGTGGCTCTCTCCCTTAAAACTCTCAAAGTTTCGTCCTCTCTCTGGGCCCGGGCTATCTCACCTGGTGTGAGTTCCCCTATCTTGGCCCCTACCCTTACCTCCTCCGTTGAGTTGCCCTTGGCCTCCTCATTATCTGTGGTCTGACTCACTTTCGCACTCGCATTCTCACACTCATGCTCTTCCTTGTCAATCTCCACCTTGCGAGATCGCGTGAGTACCACACTTATCTTCTCAAGAGACGCCCCCTTTATGTTTCCTATAATCAAATCGGCCACTGGGTCTTCCACTACTAGCGCTTTGAGAAGCCCAGTATAAAATGGGGTTTCTACCCACATTTCCGCGACAGGAGCAGACCTTCTCGTCCCGTCCATCAGGACATAACTCCTGTTCTTCCCAGTTAAGCTGTTAGGAGGCAGTTTGTCCCTTTTTATAATCGCACACGTGCATCCCGTGTCACGAAGGATAGTAATCTCTTTATCCCCTATCCTCCCCTTCTCCAAAAATGGAGCGGATAAATCATTCTCCGGAACATCGTCTTCGGGCTCATGTTCTGTCGAACCTTCTAACTCAATACTCTTACCTTCCGTCTCCCAAGAAATGAAGGTCTGTGGCCCAACACTCTGCTCAGCCCCTGGTTGAGTATTCGCCCTGCCCGATGACTCCCACTGACTGTCATCGGCTTCCTCATCGCTGGTTAGTACAACTGCGGTCGTCTCTTTCTGTCTCTTCCTACAGAATCTCGCAATATGGAGAAGTGACCCACACACAAAACAACCACGCCCACTCTCACGCTGGGACTTACCTCGGTTGTCCTCGACAGTGGCAGCAGCACCCTTCTTCGTCCTGCCCTGGTCACACTGCCTACTCAGGTGATTGGGAGAGCCACAGTTGAAGCATACCGGTTTACTCACTCCTAAACCCTTACTTCTGCTCTCCTCAACCCTCTTACCTGACTTCTGCTGTTGCTCCAGCCCTCGCTTCGACTGATGAGCCTCACTATACAAGTCCGCCATCTCAACTAACTCATGCACGGACTTGGGGTCCCTCTCTTTCAAATATATGGAAAGATTACAGTCGACAATCTTCAACATCTGCTCCCTGACTAACAGATCCGTAATCCCTTCCATAGTTCTCTCTGCCTCTGAGAGGTCTACCCACCTCTCAAAATATCTCTGCAATCTCACGGACAGCTGCGTATAAGTTTCGTCCTTATCTAGACGACTCTCCCTAAACTTACGCCTATAACCCTCTGCCGTGAGGTGATACTTCTTGAACAACACCTTCTTTACCTTCTCGTAATCCCTACTGTCTTCATCGCTGAGACCGGAATAAACATCTAACGCCCTGCCAGTTAACAATGCCCCTAACATGTCTGCCCAGGTGTCTTCTTCCCAATCATTTGCCTGCGCGAGCCTTTCAAATCTTTTCAAATACGAGTCGAGATCCTCGCGCGAGTCATCAAAAATGGCAATTTTAGGTACCTTCGGGGCAGCAGATTTTCCATTCCCTTTACCATTGTGACACCCGTTTTTGGCTAGTTCCCGTTCGCATTCCATTCTCTCCCTTTCAAATTGTCTTTCCTTCTCCTTTTCTTCTCGTTCGCGCTCCTTTTCTTCTCGTTCGATAGCCCTTTGTTCTCGGTTTTGGGCTTTCTCTTCGTCCCACCTAATTTTGAATTCCTCATCACTAATGCCTTCTTGTCTGGCAGACTTCAGTGCGCCCAGATAGTCCATCAGCAATTGACCTGTAAACAAAGCTAACAATAAAGCGTGGATCGTAACTGTGAAGTTAACAACAATATTCCTGCAATAGCAAACAACAATTTTCTCTGTGACAAAAGATAAAATTGAACAGTCAATGCACAGGTAAAATCAGAGCATGTCGCAGGCACTAAATGTCAATCTCTCTCACTCGCCTCAGGGCAGATGACCTGTCCACACAATCACACAATAGCCCCTTGACACGACCCAGATCAAAATTAAATGTTATTTACTAGCAGGATCCCACTTCTGACACCATTGTGATGTTTCCACTTTCTCTCACTAACTTTCTTCTGACACCAGCCGTGATGGGCACGGCACAAACACACTAAATAATCGACTATCTCTCTTCTATAAGTTATAACAAACGATATCTGTATTGCTTACATATATACAATAATTATTAATTCATTCAATAATAATAGGAACATAGGTCATACAATTTCATGTGAATTTCGATGGAATGAAGTTGATGCAAATCAGTACATGCTAATTAAAGGGCTTCGTAATATTCAATTTCTAGCACATTTTATAAAACACATGGGAACATTCAGCATAAGGAAACCTCTCCTTTAGGGGTGTATGGCGCTATCTGGGCACTGGTTCTTCCTCTCTACCCTGGCTTGACTGCGCAGTTAGATCAACAGGTATCGGCAGGTACCAATAGGTCGGGAAGCCAAGAAGCCACGATGTCGTTAATCAAAGTACAAGAAGTTGAGAAGCCAAGAAGGTGTTGTTCTTCCTCCTCTGTAGAAAAACAATCGCAAAGTCCTAATCTACTGCTGGAAGGCATGACTTCCATACTTACTCCATGACGGATATTCATCATTAACACTTTTAACCGCTGACACTGTTATCAGTCAGGCTGCAGCTCCCATACTCCATAGGCTCCCATATAGGCAATAGAATAAACGATCAATACAGTTTTAATGATATTTACACGTTCCCCATGAAGAATAACGCTCTCTCTAACGGACCCCATCCTATAAGGTTTCGTAACATATATATAACGGCGTTTCCGTGACTCTCTCAGAGGCAGTAGTTATACCAAAGTAAACCCACTAGATTTAGGTTCTACAATCATGAACATTAAGTAAAATACACATACATCGTACAATTAACTTACCACTCAGCAACAGCCCAAATGCCGACAAGATACCAAAGATACCACGCTCTGACAAAGGATGTTTGCGGGTTCCCTGACCTTCCCCACTCACAAGACTAGTACAAAGTTACAGTTGCAGTTGTGGTCTCCTCTTCGGCACGAAGCTGGTGAGTGCTCTCAGCGGTCTGAAGTTGGAAGGAGCGTTCGGGGATTTATACCCAGTCAGGTAGCGTCCCAAGACGCTCACCGAGTGTACATTAGTTATCCTAATAGCCACCCCCGTCGACTCCACGTCAAATACTATTGAAACAGCTCTACCCCCCCAAGCAATTCCCAGGTGATCTGATCGGCAAGTACGGCGGTCAAGTAAACACTACCCTTTTCGGGTGTCAAAGCGCTTCAGTTGCATCGGCTACTTTCCCCCTCTGGCCTACAATAACTCTGTCTCCCCGCCGTTAGCTATCTTCCCACGCTAGCTATACCTTGCCTGTCTGTCGCCCTGTTACAGCAACCAACACCAAACTAAGGATGTCTGTCTCCGCTGATGATTGCATAAGGTTGAAAGTATGTGTGTGTGTGTGAGAGAGGGAGAGGAGAGCGAGAGAGAGAGAGAAAGAAAGAGAGAGAGAGAGAGAGAGAGAGAGAGAGAGAGAGAGCGTGCAACGACGAAAAGAGCTAGTTTGGAAAAGGATATGGTTCTAGAAACCTGCAGTTGTTCGGACGAAAGTAGTCATCAATTGCGAGCCTGTAAAATATGATATTTCCTAACGCTCTGAAAAATGGACATTTCTGTACCTCAGAAATAACTCACAGATAGATCGCCCAGACTGAAGAAGGTACTCACAGACAAAACATTTTTTGAAAGTCAGATCCGAAATAAGAACATATTTGAAACAGCCACCTCATGATCATTGTTATCGTTCATTTCGGTGACATGATCTTTGGCATTGTCGTTGCTGTTGAGAACTTCAATATTATCTGTGTATGAATCCAGTTTAACAGCTGACGAGCTGCTCGACAATGTTACTTTGGCCGAGGCATGTACAGTTGACATTTTTTTTTTTTAAATAACAGTAATCAGTTTCCTTTCTTGGTGACTCCCCCCTCTCTCTCTCTTGTTATTTCCTCCTTTATGCTGCTTCTGACAAGGAATATTACAAAAGGATGAACACAGGAGGAAGGATATGGAGACAATGCCACCACTGTCATTACAACAACAATAACAACAAAAACAGCACCTCTTCTGCTCCATCTCCCAGACAATGTACCTATTGAGGAAGCCTTATCAGCCCGGATCCCCGTCAATGACCTTCTATTGTAAGCAAACAATTAACGGATGGGAAGCATTGTGGAGCAAACATGGCTATCCATCACTGTAATTAACACGGGCACTCATTGGCCATCCGTTTAGATCAGCTTTTATGTATTACCAGTAAGTAAATTTTACACAAGGTTAGCTTTCTGTGCCTGGTTTTATTTTTGCTGCAGAGATATGCCGGACAAGAGTGTTACTGCAAGCCAGAGCAGTTCGATTTGGGTCTATGTTGAGAGCTTTAATTTTGTTGAAGTTATGATGCTTCAGATGCAGTCACTCTTTGTATGACAGCAGTTTCGCCATGGTCACTGGTATTATTATCTTCAGCAAAAACTCCACACAGAGCGCAAGGATGACGAACAACAGCGTGCCCAGTTTCTTGTGTTTCAGTTTGTTTTTTTCTTGTCCTCGTGTTTCAGGATCCTTCTTATGCTTCTAATGCCGAAAAACAATAATATGCCAGGATCTCATTATCAGAACCTATTCGGACCCTTTATATTCCGATCTCCCCGCATGAATCAATAGCTCATCATAGAACAAACAGCAGAAAGATGGAGAAATAAGAGACGGAAGCGCCGAGGCAGCCTGACCTTAAGTTTGCCCGCAATAACCACCCACCCATCCATTGGCGATTGCCAGATCATGCTAAGGATGGCCAGCGCCTACGGCCAGTACGCTTGAGTTGGTGCTAATGACAGTGCTAATTGGCCGGCCGGGTGAAGTAATTGACTATTTTTCTCGATTGTATGGCAGGTAGCTCTGTAAAACGTTTTATTTACGCCAGTCAATCAGGAATGGGCTATGTGGAGAGATAAAGTGACCTTCCATAAAGAGGGATAGAGAGAGAGAGAGAGAGAGAGAGAGAGAGAGAGAGAGAGAGAGAGAGAGAGAGAGAGAGAGAGAGAGAGAGAGAGAGAGAGAGGGGGGGGGGGGAGAAAGACAAACAGAGAGAGAGGGAGAGAGACTAAACATGCGCATGCTGGCATCACCATCATCTAGAATCGCCTTTGTTTGCCCATGAACACAAGCAAGGAAACTAAACGTAATGGCAAAGGCGGAAACAAAACCTAATAATAAAAATGCTTCTCTCTCTCTCTTGTAAAGAAACAGTCGGGCAAAAGATTTGGCACAAATTGTGAACCAGGTTTATGAAGCAGTGAGTAAGAGTTAATTGCAAAGTGTCAAACGTCTGAAAAGGAGCGGCTGCTATGACCATTCGAGCTCTTAATGCAAGTGGGAAAGGTTCCAGTTAGGAATCCTGCTCGGAGCGGGGTAACACCGAACTGATTACAGTATTTTTCATGCAGTGTTTTAAAGCCTTCGCTGTACGGTGGAGTGAACAAAGCTTCATCTCTGATCTCTGATCTCTGTAGCCTCATATTGTGGGGATTTAAGAAAAAAAAAACAACAACTGTAGCAAAACAAGCAAACACATTGCAACAACAATGAGATGGTTAGAGCTTTTGATTGTAGAGGAATTTTGAAAACTGAGACCATGATTTGTGTGAAAGCGGTTTACGCTAGGACATAGGTATGTGTAGAAAAAAAAATATTCAAAAGTAAATGTCTACGAATAAAAACCAATTCATTTCTAGATTCATCGCGCGTGTTTGGCCATGCTAAACGGTTGCTGTGGTTTTGTTAGGGACCGTGAGATGCAAGAGAGGTCAAATCATGATGCAACTTTCTTTATGTTTTTTTTGTGGCTGGTTAATAAAAATGAATAAAAGATTTTCATTCCCATTGACCGAAGTGTTTGGATTTTTTGTTTGAAAGGACCGAGTTAAGTACCATATTGAATTACAACACTACACAATCTTGATGTAAGGAAAGCATGGTCTACCAGTAGTGGCTATGTCAGGCTATGATGACTGTCATAAGCCATTAATATTATATTATTATGTATGAATGTTAACCTCTCCATTTGTCCCCGCACTCTGTGTCGATGTCAGGTTTGAAGAGTGCGAGAAAAGTTCAAGGGATAGGGAAGAAAAAGAGGGGGGGGGGGGTAGAAGAGGAGACAGTAAGGAGAGTAAACATACCGTTTGTGCCGTTCCATGTCAAAGAACAAGAGCTATTCTAACCAGATGGACAAAACATAAATATACACTATGTAACCTTGCATTGCCACCAGCCTCTGCAGATTACCGGTATTGTAGGACATACGGACAGAATTACCATTATCAGGGCATTGGGGTCCATGTATTCCTCAGTAAATCAGCCAATGCTTCGGGCAGCTTTTAGTCTCTGGATTCGCCATAAATGTCGAAAAGCCCTAATTCCCCCACTTGAGCTTGCGGGCTCACTAATTTTAGTGCTAGACGTGACTAACATGGGTTGCCTTGGTCTCTGTCTCCGGACCCAGAACGTGACCCCTCATTCACCCCACTCTCTTAGCACCCCCAGGAAATTAAATGGTGTCTTCCACTTTTGGGGGACTTGTCTAGACTTGGGTGGAAGAGGACACGGCCAAGAGTCGCTTTACACGATTTGCATTGACAAGAATAAGAACTTAATCAACCTGACTTGGTAACGGATCTTCCCTTCCATCGATGCAATCCTGGCCCAGTTAAAACTTTCTCAGACACAGCAAGACTTCTCTAACACTTAAAGATAAGAAACCTTGAGAAGTGACACGTGAAGAAGAAATCAGGGGTGACATCAAATTGGATTGGCCCAGATTTCCCGGAGAGAGAGAGGGAGGGGGGGGGGACACCAATGTCGTAATGATTTTGATGGTCAGTGTGTTTATAACAGCTTAAAAGAGCTGAAAATTGTCGTCATGATTGAATGTGTAATAATCAGTTTGCAGAAATTAATAACACTCTCAAGGCCACCATTGTGTCTCAGTATATGCCTCATCCTTTATGCGAGTATTAGACTCGAGATTATTCTTGGAATCCATTTTAATTCAATCAGATGTCCAATGTGTTCAACTACCATTTCTCATTTACACAGTAATATTCCATTTTGTGTACTTTACTCGGTGCAAAAAGTGTGCTCAGAGTCATTTGTAACAAATTTGAAAACAAGATGCGGCTGAGCAGGTTGACCATGAAACATTTAAAGGGTTGTCTACACACATAAGTTGGGACCCATTGTTTTTGTTTTCTCATGTGTGGATTATGTTTACTGCTTTGTTGATTTCTTGTCTTGCATAGCCGCTTTGTTCCTAAGGTTGGTGTTAAACGGGATATCTCAATTGTTGTTTCCGTTAACGAAAGAACGTGGGCGTTAACAACTGTCCTGTTGTTATTGTTGTTTTCAGGATTATGTTTGTGGGTTTTTTGTATTGTCCCCTTCATTGATGTGCATATTATATTATGCGCTAGGCTCTTCAGTTTTCATTTACAATGTTCGGGGCAGCCAGTACTGCTTGCATTGTCAATAGAATGGTGTTGCAATAGAATGGGGTTTTTTGGTGGAGTTGCAAAGCAACTCCTCCATCTTTCTTAGTACTCCTTTGTCGTCTCTGTGTTCTCAATGACAAGATAGATTCTGTGGATGGGTTGCGGTCTGGCAGTCTGTACTGACAGTATTGTGTTCTTGAGCTGTCTTGGCCTTTTTGGAGATCTACATCGTCGTCAGGTCCTTTCCCAAGACAAAGTGACACTCTAGTGGCTGATGTATGTTCTGACTATCTCAGACCTAGTGATGAATGTCGTGGCGATGAGCACTCACGGCTTGCAGGAAAATTTGCAGGAGACATCTTTGGTGTGCGTTCACTGCAGAAAGTAAATTATTGTCCTTACGGTTTGGCTATGTCACTTGCACCATCCCTGTCTTGAGGGGACCTGAACAACGTTCTACGAACTTTATCTATCCCTGCTTAGTGTGTACATTTGAGTTTACGTGCAAGTCCCCGAAGCAAAGATAGAATCCCCATTTCAGTAACAACAACAGCCTATAAGCGGAATTATAATTTCTAATGGGAGTTTAGGGGTACTCTGCGATTAGAATAGGCAATAAATGTCGAATTCAACTCATTTCAAATGGAACTCTCCCGGCAGTGCAGTGGCGGATGATTTGCATTATTTGTACTGTACGAGAGAGATCTGTGTGCTGGCAAGGCGGAGATGCAAACGAAGATAATATGATTTCCTGAAAATAAATGAGAAAAGGATAGAGAAACGACGGTATGATCGATCTATGTCATCATCACTAGCACTATCTTTTGTTCATTTCTCATCCTCACCTCTCTCTCTCTCTCTCTCTCTTTCTGCCTTTCTTTCTCTCTCTTTCTCTCTTTCTACCTTTCTCTCTATCTGTGTTTTTTTTCTTTGATCTTGAGGAAATGTTTTGCAGCCTGAGCATCATCCACCAAAAAGTGACTGTTTGTAATGTTTAATCTCCCCAATGTGTAGAAAATCGGTTTTTACTACTGCTGGCCCTGCATGAGCAGACAGAATACTGGACCGGAGGGGATCAATAAAGAGCATCCACCAGCTCCATCTTGGCCTTTGTCCATGGACAACATGAGCTGTGAAAGAGAAACCATGGGCGTGGGGTGGGGAGGAAAGGGAGGAGGGCTAATTTTGGAGAGAAACAAAAAGAAAACCGGAGATGAATTAGGGCAGAGGTTGGGGTGGGGGGGGGGGGGGGTTGAAAAAGGTAAAATAAATTACCATACATCTAGGCATAAAAGAGAAAAAATAAATTAATGAACTACAGTGTTAGAGCTACATTTGAAATCGGAATACTCGTCTATTATCTGAATGTTAGGCAAAAGATAACAAATATCTCCGTGCTCAGGCATCGGCTGTGTTGAAAATCGAAGAGAAGAAATTTATGCCGAGGGCTGTTAGACGGAATGGTAAAGAAAATGACAAAGAACAATAACAACAACAACAAACTGAACAGCGCAAGTTTGATCAAATCACTGCACCATTTCAAGTGATTTGCTCGCTGTCCACTCTGATAGTCCAAATATCAGTCCAGAATGACCGATAAAGATTGTTGTAAGAGGTGTCAGGTCTAGGGATTAGTTTTGTCAACAAGGAGAATGATGATTATGGCAATGAAGACAACTGGGTATGGGCTTTGGAACCCCACTATCGTCTGAAAGTGCTACAAATGAAAACAGAACTATTACTGTATTACTGTATACCCGACAGCGTTTTTTTTTTTTTTTTAGGTCGCGTTAAAAATAATTGTACTCGCTTTGAATCACTTTTCTATTAAAATAGTATCGGGACGCTCAGATGAACGAAAAGTTGTTATGTCTGACTATCTGGTCGTCTGAGAAGTATGGTATTGGTTTTGTTGGAAGCCCTTTCCCATCCTGGCCTCTGAAAATACAAACGAATGAAGAGCTGTTATATCTGGCTGTCTCTTTTGGGCGACGGAAACGGTATAAAGTATCGATTAATATACTCTTGCCAATTGCTAGTGCGTGACATTTGCCGGGTAAATGATGTTCGCAAATGAGCCAGGCAAACGTTGTTAGTGTCTTCCCTGGCACTGTGGTTACTGTCCGATTGATCGGGGGGGAAAACTATGAAAGACCATCTGTTCTCGCGCTCCATCATGTCACGCGAGGGCGTGAAAATCAGAAATCGGTAAATTGGGTTTGTCTATCGTCTTCTCCTGTGTCAGGTGCCGGTAAAAATAATGTTTAAATGAAAATACTGGCATCCAGGAACTATTTAGAGATGCTGTAGTTATGGAACAAAAATAAACAACAACAACAACACCTCACAGAAATAACAACAGTAGCAACAACAACAAAAAAACCTCACAGAAATAACAACAGCAACAACAACAACAAAAAAACCTCACAGAAATAACAACAGCAACAACAACAACAGAAATAAGAGTGACGTAAGAATGAAGCACTGGTTAAATGCCCGCGCCCTTGATTGACAGAGGGACGGAAGAATGAAGCACTGGTTAAATCCCCGCGCCCTTGATTGACAGAGGGACGGAAGAATGAAGCACTGGTTAAATCCCCGCGCCCTTGATTGACAGAGTGACGTAAGAATGAAGCACTGGTTAAATGCCCGCGCCCTTGATTGACAGAGGGACGGAAGAAAATGCATTCCTTCACTGAAAATCACGGTAAAGGTTTTGTATATAAATATTTTTTAAGCGATTTCAAATCATAACAGTATAAACTTAAACCCTTTCGTTCTCTGTCTGTCTGTGTGTCTATCTGTCTGTCTTTTTCTTTCTCTTTCTCCCCTTTTCTCTCTTCTCGTTCTATCTTTGTCTGTTCTCCTTCTCTGTCATTATCTGTCTCAGCCTTCTTTCCTATTCAAGAGTTAATGATAATTACGTGATATAGCCTGGTCATTATTACCTGTTGACGTCTTTCTTTCAGACACCAGTGTCGAGATAGGTTGTATCCGTTAGAGTATCCATAAACGGGCATTTCATGCTTTCATCTTGTCAGTTGTTCATAAATACGAGAACACAGGGAAATCCACATCCCCGCATTTTTTATAAATGGGTCAAGCCGATTAACTTACAGCCACACAGACAGAGGTATACTGATATTTACCACCGATACCCGATAATGCTCCCGAATGAAGTGGTAATTTCCCATCAGTATCAGCTTTGCCTAACATTATGTCGAGAGAAAGAAAACTTGATCTTGAACTTAATTTTCTTTCATTTTTGTTCTAGTTTCATGATAAGAAATTTATGTCGTCAGTCATCCTTTGTCAGTTTGACGGAATATTATAAAAACCGCTGGCGAACATGCTGGGCTCCGAAAATCCAAGTTTGTACTCGCAGATAAGTGTTGGTATTGATTTAAGTTCCTACATTTTTTTGAATGGTTTAATTGTTTTGTTGGTTCAGTTTTCCTATCTGTTATCTTTCCTTTTTTTTTTTCCTGGTGAAAGTTTAAACATAGAAAACTTGATTTGTCTTCCCTTTTCCTTAGCGTTTTATTGTATCGTTTTGGTATTATTTCTTACGCGAGGCTTTGCTGCGTACAGCTTCTTCCTTTTGGCATATTTTGACCCTTTGTCAGTTTGGCAGCAGTTAAAAAATAATTGAAGCTGTTGTTTGGTGGAGTGCGTTATAAATTTGGAATCCATTGTAATTCAATCGGATGTTCAATATCGGATGTACTAATATAAATCCCCCATTCCCAGCGGTGTGGGCGCACATGCGGGCAAGCGTAATCGTGCACACACCTACACGCACGTTAATCTCTGTTGATAAAGATCACTATTTCAGATGCTTTCATAATGTGGGTTTTGAATTTTACGTGTTGATGGCAGTGATTGGGTCGGCAAAAGAGGAAAGGGAAATTGGAAAGATAGAAGAATAATGAGTGCTGAATAATTAATGAAGATTCAGAAAATAGGAGCCTAAGAATTGGTGCAAGATTTGGAAAGGGAGAGAGAAGAGGGGGAGGAAAAGAAGAACAAGAAGAAGAGATAACAAAGAAGAAAGCGAGCAAAAAAAAAAAAAAAAAAGGAAGAATTATTGAGGCTTTCTGGTCGCATCAGGACGCAGAGTTTTTTCCCCATGGATTATTCTTTTCTTGGGTCATAAACAGAAAAGGGAGAGGAGATGGAAACCGGAGAGAGAGAGAGAAGGAGAGAGAGAGAGAGAGCGGGGGGGGGGGGGGTTGAGGGAGGGAGAAGAACACAAAAAAAGCCAACAAGCACAGAATTGTAGATTTATTCGATGTCTGTGAATGGCATCAATTCGTGTTATCCACAGCCACTGCGAGCCGTAGTGACGACAGGCGTTGAGGGTTTAATCAATCAGTCCAGATCGATAGACAAAGTCGATGGACAGTCCCACCTATTATCGGTTCCCAGCGCTGGGCGATGAAGTGACGGCAGCTAAACCATTGACATTTGCCCCATCTTCCACGAGGAGTTTGCAATTGTTATTCCTGTCGCGACCAGCGGTTCAAGGCAACTCCAGCAAATCACATAGCTTGCTCTTGTCTGGGGTGTGTTTGTTTTTAAAAGGAATTGGGGGGGGGGGGGGGGGGGGAGAGACTGAATTGGAAACATTTTTGAAAAGATGTGTTGGTGATATTGGTATATGTTATTGAAAGTGGGATAGATCAACATGTATTCAAGAATAAAGAGGTCTGGCATAGGGTAGGTACAAGTTCAGGTTTATTGTAGACCTTGACGGCCAATTCAAAATATACAGATGAATCACGCACACAAGCTAGGCATGTTTTAATCTGATTTTTAGACCGGACGCATGTCATTTTCTAGGTCAGTATCAGGCCGTTCTTCTGCGTTAGCATTTCTGAGGGCCCATTTGGAATTTGGTATATTGGGCGGTCTAACGTGACAGCAGATAATTATACTGCGCTGCACTGTGCGTCAATGTCTTGGCGCCGAAAATGGGATCAGATATGGAGGAACTTTGAATAAGGCTTAATAATTATGGTTGTGTGTATGTATATGTGTGCATGTATGTGTGTGCCGATGGGCGCAGAAATACATAAATGTACACCACTGTGTGATTTTAATGCTTAATTCTGTATACGGGTAAAAAAACGAATAACGTATTTAAGATGGTTACCTGTGTCACAAATGTATGTACAAAAAACGCACCAACTTATTTAACTGATCTTTTGACTCCCTATGTACCATCGGGACATCTTAGATCATCTACAGACACTAAAAAGTTAAAAATCCCTAAGATGTCCCCGAAGACCATGGGTGAAAATCTGATTCTTTTCAAGGGTCCCAGGTTTGGAATTCTCTGTCTGTGAGAGTGCTCATCCCTGGCCGATCGAGTTTTCACTCCTGACGGCAATGGCAAACATGGCAGTTTTCTTTAATTGTTTAACGTCCCCATAAAGGCAATTGGAGACTGTCGGGGTATCTGGGAGGTGGCGGGATCTTAGTTGTTTCAGTCCTTGGCACTCCGCGAGTATGTGCTCGACAGTCTCCTGCGGGGACCCGCAGTGCCGGCATACTGGCTCACGGAGTGGGTTGAAACGATTTAGATGTGCTGTCTGTGAGAGAGACTGAACATTTTATGACTTTTAAACATCAGCCCAAGAGTCATCTTTTTACAGTCTGAATGTCCAACCCCCCCCCCCCCCCCCCCGAGTATGCTTGTGTATTGTGTGTGTGATTATCTGGTATAAATGTTGTGAAGCGCTTAGAGCTTTGTTGTTAGCGGAATAAATGCTGTGTATTAATATTATTATTAGATGTTTGTATGGTTCTTGATAACATCTATTGTTTTTTTTTTGGGGGGGGGGGGGGGATTTGTTTTCTTTCCTATGTTTTCAATTTTTGTTCAGACAACGAAAATTTACGCCCTTTTTCAGTTTATTTTTATCTTTGAAATAACACCTCGTGCTTACAAACCACGTCAGCATGACCCCCTAGCGAATGGGCAGCGGCGATTGTTCTTGAAAATTTAATGTTCTCAGCCAATTCAGAGTGCATTCACAAGATGCCATTTAGAGGTTGTGGCCGCCTGGCACGCCATGGCGTAGTTTTAGACAAGTCCAGACAACCAATTAAATGAATGAAAATGTCGGCGTTGTTAATCAAGAAGTATGCCGAGGGGTGAGAGTCCAACGGGAGAGCTCATCAGTGGACGGTGTTAACATTGAATTTTCTTCAGTTAATATGAACACTGGTGGCGTTTTGGATAATTTGAATGTCAGTGAAGGTAGAGATTGTGGTCCAATCTTGTTCAGGCTTCGTACGTAGATTTGTATGAGAGATACATTACGGCATTCTCACATTGAATAATAAATATCTCCCCACCTGCCGCTATTTGACATTCCGCATTTTGCAGAACCCACTCAAGCGTTAATGAACATCGTTTCTTCATCCCTCTTTTCGTTTCCCACTTCATTCGCGTCCCAGCTGCAAAAGCATAGAAAATTACATGGTGGGCTTGGACATTCAGTGACGGGCAAAAAAACGTTCTGTGTGTCTTTTACGTCTTTCTTTTTACTTATTTATAAATTTCCTTATTAGCCCATTACTTAAATAATAATAATAATAATGTATAGCATTTATATAGCGCATATCCATTTAAAATGCTCTATGCGCTTTACAGAAACAACATGTCAACCACAGAGCAGAATGGAGCTGCCTGCGAAGCGCTCAACACACTGCACTGTGTATCACATACGTTTTTTTTTATGCAGGTGGAGCCAAATTGAGACTGTATTAAATTAGGGGGGGGGGGGGTGTCACAAAACCCAAAAAAACCAAAGTGGCCGGTTTTCAACATATTGCTCCTTTATGTGGTCAAATGCAAATTGTTGATCGAAAAGAAAGTTATCGTGGCTGTTTCCTTTTCCGATCACCATGAAAGAAAAAATAATGATGATTACTGTCTTACATGACCGATTTTGAGAAAAAGAAATGGGCAAACATGAAACCCTCCATTATTTTTACGCCTGGGCATTTCTCCTGATTGACATTGGTTCAACGAAGATATTGCCGAGCAGTGCACAAAATAAATTCCATCTTATGCAGTTGCACGTTTTGTTACATATTAGTTTCAGGACGTGACAAAAAATTGGATGGCATTTAAACTCATTGGCTTTCCGAGACAGTGTCTATTTTTTGTAAGATTCAGAACTCTGGGTTCCTATAAATATGTACCATTGTGTGTTTACTTCAAGTGAACTCCATTATGTTTAAATAACAAACTATAGGTTCCTGGTCTCGTCTGTCGTCAGGAAACACTCAGCGCTTGTTGTTCATCTTATCTTCAGGTCATCTCTACTTGACTCCGTCAGCCAACTGTCCTGATGTAAACACGGATGTTTAATTTTGTAAACATATTATTATTTACTAAAATCGTCCAATTTCAGCGTGAGGTTATCTTTGAATTTGCCACGTACAGCATGGACCCTTGCCTGCATTTTTTGTCTAGTCTAAAAAATAATAAGTCTGAGGCAGTTTAAATGGTAACTGTACATTTCTTTTCACTCGTATTAGAATATTTTCATATGTGAAATGTTACAGATTGGAAGCAAATCAGATAAGAGATACAGAGATTTCATATTGAGCGATCTAAGTTGAACTGAGAGTGTTCGACCCAAGACCTCAAGTTGTCCCACTTTATTGTATAAGGAAACTAAATTCATGTGGAGTTCGTTTGGATTCCAGTGGAGCGAAATCTCACACATGGAGAGCAAAGCAAATACTTGTTCAGTGTACGCGAGTGACAGCATACAGCAATCGTAGTTTCCCGTGCATAGGGCCGCCCTTCTTAGAAATGCGACAGTTCCTTAAATCATTATTCGGCGATCAACATCCCTGCACAGGAATATAACGAGATTGAGTTTTGCAGCTCCAAACAGCTGTCAGTTTCTATGTTTCTTGAAAATGTGATCACCCTTGAAAATCAACGTTCACAATGTTCATGGAAAGTAGTGATGAAAGAAGGCCCAGATATAATTTCACCTGCTAATTTCAAATATATTTTAGGTCAGAATGTACAGAAACCGTCTGTCCCATCCGTCGGAAATGTCACTAAATGTTCTAGGACACGTAGATGTGGCTAAGCAATTGCTTCAGCATTGAAAAACCAAGAGGGCGTGACTGGCGAAAAGTTAAGTGCTGAACGAATACATAACGCGGAAAAAGTCTTTAATGTGATGGCGGGAGAGGCGGTAAACGATGTCGGATCTGCGGAAGGTTAAGTAACACGCAATTTAATGGTCATCAAACTTGTCGGGTCAAAAGCCCGCGCAGATGTTTAGTGCATATAGGTCATCTGTCTCGAACATGAAGTAGTCAAGGAGGTGGTGTGGATAATTCAAATATAAATGATGTCGACGGGACGACGTTTGTAAGAACGATATTGCTAGTATGAAACAATACATAATAAACTTTAACTCTTTATGAACATTTGATTTGAAATGTTCGTTCGCCCCACAACATTTAGTAACACCACAATTAAGTGGTTCACGCTTCAGGCGGCAAGGTTCAACTATCAGCTGACCCAATTTATGTCAAATTCATCATTTACTTTGGAATTCCTCTAATGGTGGATGTCCATTAAGTGTTAGAAGCTTTTTAGTTCAGTCCAGATATATCATCGGTTTCATTGTTATGTTACATGCTTAATCTTTTGACTGAAAGTCATTTCATAATTATGTTTAATAACAAGACCAACCATTTTGAAACACGTTTTCTACGCTTTGGGGGACAAGTTTGAAAGAGATCTACAGTTTGACAGCGCGGTTTCGCAATATGTAATTATGCAGTTTCTTCAAGTACAGATTTGATCGAAAGTGAAATAGCACACGGAAGTATCTACTTACTCCATGCTTGATAAGCCACACCGTTTAGTTACACTCAGACGCGGTTTGGAAAACAGTCTGTTGTCAAAAAGGATGAGGGTCACAAGTGAGTAATAAAGTTTTGATCTCCTTCCCATACAATCAGCGTGTTGACACTCCAGTCTGAAGTGGTTTCAATCCTTGACTGCTCACACATTGTGTCACACTTTAGTTCACACACCCCGCCCCCAAAGAGAACAAATTAAATAGTTCTGTACCGGATTTCTGGGAATAACGAGAGTGTATGAAATGCTGGTAGATAATTGGAAAAGGAGTGTAGCACAGGAGTGAAGATGTATTAAAATCTTGGTCATGCTTCCTGTAATGCACACGAGGAAAGCATTGGATATAAAGTTAAATGTGTAAAGGGGACAGTGGCGTAGAATCAAGCTCCCTGAAGCAGGCTAGGCAGTTAAATAGACACTGACTGTACTGATTAATTGGTTGACAACTGTCTTGCTGGAACCCCCCAACTGAAAAGCAGGAAATTGTCCTCAAATATTTTAATTAATAATTCAAGTTCAACACACTTCCGAGCCTAGATTTTAATGTCACAGCACGCATGGCCGCTTGCCAATATCTGGTTTATTTATTTGTTTGTCTCTGTGTCTTCACGTTAATCGATCTTCGTCCCTGTCCCAATATATTTTCCCGAGAGCTTTCCTTCTTTCTTTCTGTCTAGAGAAAACCACATTTGATGTCTCTCTTTTTTTTTTTTAATTTGTTGGAAATAAACGTTGGGAAGGTTGTTTTTAAGGCTTGGGTACTTTCAAGAGAAACTTCTGCTGGATTTCAATTGGAGTAACACAGAGTGCTTTAGTTGAACTTAGTACAGTTTTACAGCTTGGCTTTGTCGTCGTTAGGAACAATGAGGGGCTGAAGCAATTTCCTGACTGGTTGTGGCTGCTACATAATGTCTGGAACATTTTGAATGGAAGGAGAGAAGGAGTGGAGTCGCATGGAGAGAAGGACGAATGGAGTTGAAGAGAAGTAAAGTTACAGTTTCTGTAATGTGGACGCATTTTGGATATGGAAGAGCGAAAATAGAAAAGCGACGGGATATAATTATAATTATCATTGATGAGAGGAGTATTTCCTGATTCGGTCGTGCAAACCCCTTTTTTGTGTGTATTAAATAAACAAGCTAACTCATTATCCAACGGCTAGCGATTTTACCCCACACCTATCAGTAGATCGACATACCAACCAACCGATAAGCCCACCAACAATCGACGCAAAATCTCCAGTGGTACAGATAATGACCGTCAGTGTGGGCTTCCCCGACCGATGGTGAGATTGACATTAATTTTGCAGTTGGCATTAATCCTGGATTACTGGTGATCCAGACATAACAAGCATCCGATTTTGAAAGTACTCATTTTACTGTCATTATCAGCATTTTCCTAGGAATTTTGCCAATTGAATATAGCAGAGACTGCTCGAAGTATGCATTCATATAGACATAATTTACAGTATGGGCCTTTTGTCGTTCGAGTTTTAATACGAAGCTTTTCCCGTTAGATCTTTAACTTCACTTTTATCTGATCTTACCTAAAGGCATCTGAGGGCTGCAAGCTGGCCCAAAGAGAGATCACAAAAAAAAAACGTGAGAGGCGCAAAGTGGCCGCTATCGTGTCGACGCGCCCTTAAACCCGAACTCAAACTCAAAGCTCTAAGTATGCGGGAATTATGTAATTTGAGCAATTTTTAGGGATGAATTAATGTAGTTTTGATCATTTATCATTTCCAGTATCTGTTCATCTGTCTGCCACATACAATGATCAGGCTTCCCTGTCACTGATCTGTGACCCCTATTTGCTGTTATTGAAACCCGCCGAATTATGTAGTTATAAATCATAACCACTTGACACAGCCAGGCATCTCACATAAGGGTAGATAGCACATCGAATAGCTCAACAATTTAAATGAACTTTTCCTCTTTTTTTTGTTTTGTTGCGGTTGCGGTCATGTTCTTTCACAATCCAGCACACCCGAACTACCTCATCATCGAGACTGGTTGAGTTAAGTTCTCCGCCAAGGTTAAAAGACTGCTACAAATGGACGGAGATTTATTGCCATCGATTGACATAGCTCGTGTGGAGTCTTGGTGTGTTATTTTAACCCCAGTTCATTAGTTATGACAGCTGCCATCGATTTGTCTCAAGGCATTTAAGTTCTGGGGAAAGCTGTTGGAAATGTCACACGCAGCATGTTTTTATTTTAACCTTCAGTCTGAGAAAATTTCCTTTTTTGTCCTCCCGCCTGTATTTCTCGCGCCATTCCTCTTTTTCTTCCCTTTTCACACCTGTTCGCCCATTTTACATTCTGTCACCCCCGCCTCCTCTGTCCATACATTGTCAGTTCATCCAATCACCCCAGCGTTCCACCCTGTAAATTCATTCATCGACAGACACATCCATTCATCCGTCCGTCCGTCGGTCCATCCATCCGTCTGTCGATCCGTCCGTCCTCCCATCCATCCATCCTCCCATCCATCCATCCATTCATCCAAGCGTCAATCCATCCATCCATCCGTCCATAAGTCCTTCCGTCCGTCCATCCATCCACCCTTCCATCCATCTTATACGGAATTTCCAGCTTGTGTTATGTTAGTTTGTCCAGTTGTCATGCTCGACCCCCATGCCCCAACCACACACACGTACAGACTCTCATCTTTCCCAGTCCTTTCTTGAAGTGACACTAGATGACATATCCATCATTGCCATTCTAATCTACAGTCTTGCTCTAGATCCCATGTGCTCTAAGGAAACTGGGCCAAATCGAACGCTTGTCAAATGGTCTCCCAGGCGCTTGGTTTATCAAAGGAAAAAGAAAATAATTGTATTTTACAGTCACAGCAACATTTTTCAAGAGATTGCCTGAAACTTCAATAAATGCAATAGGTCGATACAACGAAGACTGGGTCAGAAGCTTCATTTCGTGGTTTTTGAAACGGTCATTCAGACTATTGAGTTGGGGGGGAGGAGGGGGGGGGGCAAATTGGAACGTTGTAAAATACTCCCGCCACTATTATTAAATAAACAAAATTAAAATATAAAAAAAAGATTAGTATTGTCTGTTGTAAATAGTATCCAGAGTATTAGCAAATAGTATCCAGGGTATTAGCCCTTTTAATGTTTCATCGTCAGCAGTCCATGAACGGGAACAGTGATGTCAATATTTATTGACCGCCTTTCGTAAGAAGGTCGATATGCCTGTTGATTGCTGTAAAAATCAGTGCTTATGTAATTTGTTATCTCGTGTAAAAAAGAGGGTGGGGGGGGGGCACAGGGTCTGGCAACTACAAATGAAACGTAATTTCCGATGACCAGGAAGACTCTAATTCAGTTAGAATTCTAGATAAGCATGCGGATAGACCGGTAAATAGACAGACGAGCGAGCATTTGGAGGAAAGAATGTACTGATGAACAGATGGATGTAAAGAGACAAAGGAAAAGGAATTAAGAGAAAGGATTCCAGTTTATTTATTATTAAGACGAGCGGCATGAACAATGCATGAATGGCGCCCATTATTTTATTCCTCTTGACACTGTGATGGCGTGGATTTCTGTCTGGCTCTGGTGGTGGACAGAAATGATATGTCGCTATGGGAGGACGCAAGATCTTGGCGTCAAATGTGCAGAAACCTGGACAGATAATTATGTGGTATAGGCTCACGGGATCTGAAAATTTATGTAGTGCGTTTCATTGTTGTTGCTTATTGTCATGGTTACAATGCCAAATTAAATAATGAACTGTTACATCAGTTGGCATGGGGGTACTTGGGAGGGACCTTGGTGAAAATGGCATTCTGTGTTATAATGATTCTCTGGAGTGAAGAGTAGGCGTGTCTACGGTCATTTATAGCTCGGCAAAGGACTCATCCACAATAGAATTGTCAAAATCGGGGTTGGGGGAGTTTGGGATGGGGGTGGGGGTTTGGGGGGGGGGGGTGTGAAATATCTAATGGATTATAGCAAGTACAGCATGTTAAACCCAGGGTATATAAATTTTACACTTTCAGAGACACGAGAGGTTGAGTACCCGCATTAGAATATAGAGTTTGGCGTCAGGCTATGAATACATCAGTGAAATGATGGGGTTAAAATTGAGACGGTGTTATTTTTCGTGTGGCGGCCTTAAATTACAGTAAGCTGATATTTGCGAAGCTTCTTTTTTCTTCACATTGTTTTGTTTTATTCCTGTGTCCACAGCAGTGTCAGTTTCTTGCGGACGAGGTGAACTGACTTCGAAATTTATAGATAAAATGTTAACAAAGGTTGCGCCAGCTTTTCACGGGCTGGGCTGATAACTATTCTTAGAATGTGGTCCTTTATCGTGAAATTTGGAATGGGGTAGCATCCAACTTGAATCGGGATAATTTCTGTCATCAAACACCCCGTTGCACTTTTCATTATGGCTAAAATAGAAAATCGCCAAGTTTGTCATTCTGTTTTTTGCATTCTGCCGAAGTTTCCCACTTCCTCATTTCTGTCTTTCACACTCTTTAGTCTATTCCTCTCAGTAGATTCTATCGGATGCAAAGGCAGAGGATTATTTTTTTTCTTTAAAAAAACAACAACATGATTCTGATGACTATTGTGGAGTTGGTGTATTTTGCTTCCATCAAAATACAACCACAGGTTGTCATCATTTTGTATTCCGTGCACGTTTTCTCTCCCCAACATTAACACCCCCCCCCCCTCCCACGGCTCCTTACCATTTGCGTACACGTGACTGCACTCGTGTAAGAGCACACATCTGCCCAATTTGTTTATCTTTGCGTACATCAGAATCTCCCATAGGAAACCTACCTTGAACACCCGCTTTTGTGGTTTGCTTCACATTCACTGCGAAGAAACGGAAACGTCGGGAAGTGAGTGGCAATTATAAGAGAATCGATGAAATCGCCAACTTCAGAAGCCATAATTCTAGTTATTGGCAGTGGTAAAAACCAGAGGGAAAGATAACTGCGTCACTAGAGAAGGGAAACAACTTGCCAGTGTGATAATGAGAAGATGATTACATAGGATTCCCCGGTCTAGAAGAAGAAGAAAGCTGATCACTCGATGTGCATGTTTATAGACATGGGAAAATCTGATTCTTCTAAGGAAGTGAGTGTCAGATGACGCTCCATTTTGTTTCCGTTCGGGGGATAAGTAAACATTTCATTTATGTGTTGATCTGTCCATTTTATAGTCAGCATTGCAACAGTAGACACAGTATTTAATGAGTCAACAATAACAGTGAGGAGAAGAAAGATATTAGTATTTTATTGCTCATGTCATATATAACACAGTTCATTGAAATCTGGATAGGTAATAGGTAATTCATATATACCACTGTTCATTGAAATCTGGATAAGTAATTCGTACATATAACACTGTTCATTGAAATCTGGATAAGTAATTCATATATAACACTGTTCATTGAAATCTGGATAAGTAATTCATATATAACACAGTTCATTGAAATCTGGATAAGTAATTCATATATAACCCTGTTCATTCAAATCTGGAAAAGTAATTCTTTCATAACACTGTTCATTGAAATCTGGACAAGTAATTCATTATATAACACTGTTCATTGAAATCTGGATAAATAATTCACTCGTATAGAACATTGTTCATTGAAATTTGACTAAGTAATTTATATATAACCTGGTTCATTGAAATATGGATAAGTAATTCATATATAACACAGTTCATCGAAATCTGGATAAGTAAACAGTTCATTGAAATATGGATAAGTAATTCATATAATAACACAGTTCATTGAAGTATTGATAAGTAATTTTTATGACACGGTTAATTTAAATCTGAATAAGTAATTTATATATATCACAGTTCATTGAAATATGAATAAGTAATTAATATATAACACGGTTCATTGAAATCTGAATAAGTAATTTAAATATAGTACAATTCATTGAAATCTGAATAAGTAATTTATATGCAACACCATTCACGGAAATCTGAATAAGTAGTTCATATAGAAGGCGGTTCATTGAAATCTGAACAAGTCAAACATAACAGGGTTCATTAAAACCTGAATTAGATTTTTTTTCCGAAGAAACCCTCACTCTCTTCCACTGGAGGCGCAGCCAATGTGTGCATAACTGTACAATCCACAACACAAAATGATGTCTTAAGAGCAGTGGTAGTGAGGAACTTAGCTGTATGGAGCTGTCCTACTGTTCATTCTTCTTATTTTGTCGCCGCCTGCCTATTTACAGTCTGTCTACCAGCCCGCTTGTCTGTCTACTTGCCGCCTGTATGTCTGTTCTGTATAATCTGTCTGTCTTTCTTTCTCTCACTCGCTCGCCCCCCCCCCCCTCGCGCCTGTCTGTCTGCTAGCACCCCCCCCCCCCAAGAGTTCATCTCTGTGCCGTGTTGTTTATCAGCATTATTTTACTCCATCTCCTCCTTTCACGGTCAATCTTTCTCTCCGCTCTTTCGATCACTGCCATTTTCATCCACACGTACCCGTATATCTCCAGAATATCTGAGCTCTTATGCCCTAAATATTTTACTCGTACGCTGCTGCAGCACCATTCACCCCCCCCCCCATCTCGCTGGAAGTACA
Organism: Onchidella celtica; assembly: GCA_963931925.1. Taxonomy (NCBI): domain Eukaryota; kingdom Metazoa; phylum Mollusca; class Gastropoda; order Systellommatophora; family Onchidiidae; genus Onchidella; species Onchidella celtica. The sequence goes on from OZ007569.1 coordinate 64,875,113, forward strand.
CCAGCACCCTGATTCACAAACAACTGTTTTTTTCCACCCGATCTTCAGTGATTATTACATTAGTATATTGTGTAATGCGTTTGGCCTTGGCAGCTTAAAATCTGTTTATCCGTTTCTAGACAAAACAACTTTTTTTTTTTTATCGTTATTATTTTAGCCATGAATATACGGTACATATATAAACATGTCAAAGAAACGTCTCGATAGAACAATTTATGAGGGTGAATTAAATTGAATAAGGGCCGTGAATCAGCTAGTTCTTGCGAGAATGGAGGAAGAGGAGGGGGGGGGGGGAGTTGGGGGTGAGCGAGAAACTGGCTTTGTCCCCCTTTAAATTCATAGTAAAAATGCAGCCGACATTTAGAGGTTTACGAATTCAAAGGAAAACAATTGGGAGGGAGGGAGAGAGGGAGAGGGGCAGGAGTGAAGGTGGAAGGATAAATTAGATTGAGTTTATAGGTGTCTGAAAGATGGATTGAAGAACTAAAGAAGAGCTTTAGGGCGGCTTTAACTCCTTCCCTAGGGAACCCTTCTCCACGTTCTGGCGCAACTCCAAAAACCGCCCAGAAGAAAAATTATAGTGAGGAGAGAAAATGAGGGCTATAGACCAGGGAATTAGTGCAGACCAGAGTTAAGGTAGAATAATTATGTATGAAATCAAATAAAAATTGTCAGAATTCCACCAGGAGATACGATGCACGCATTATGTATGTATGACCAAGTAACAGTACGATGTATCGATGAATTCATGGATGGATAATCCACGGCCAGTTCATTCGTCAATAGTGGACGGTTGGATTTCAATAGAAGGGATAAAAAGAATAAAGGCCAGAACTTATGAAGTCACGGAGAGAAGGCCGAACACACCGCGACTTTAGTTCTTGTTTGTTCCAACGCAACTTTTTGAACAGTTGAAAACTTCGACGTTAAAATGTTTGCAGCTTTAGTTATTATGATAAGGAGTTGGAATACATCGGAAATGTGAAACAGCCTGATGAGTGGCACAAAGCATTTTAAGTCAGTGTCAAAGTGTGCATTTGTTATACCTCTTTTACATACTAAAAGATCTCCAGTTTTTTTTTTCCAGAAAATTGAGATAGATAGAACAAACAAGATCTACTTTGTACTTCATACTTTGTATACTTCGTGATCCCATTTGGGAAATTTGCCTTAGTGCCAGTGCAGCCCAGTTATAACTTGAGCAGACACGTCGTCGCCACAGCGACGGTTTTTTTTTGGGGGGGGGGGGTGGTAGGGGTAAATTTTATTTAATTTTGCCCGTGCAGCGGCCTGTTTGGCCTGCTCCTTTCGACTTCTAACTGCCAGGGTATCTTTAACGCGCACACGGACCCTCCCGAGTTTTTCTTCCTTATCCGAGAAGACTAAGTGCTCGATCCTGCCTACCTTAGGATCAGGGACAGGAAAATATGAGAAGAATTCCAAAATTTCAACATGCCGGCGCCGGCCGGGATTCGAACCCGGTACCTTCGGCATGAGAGGCGAGCACCTTGCCTCTAGACCACCGTGTCCCCATCTACGGTCGTGACATGTCGGCAGAATTTGGTCAAATGACCCAGCTGAAGTTTCGCTCTGGCGAGAGGTTTCGTGTTAAATCATTTTTTTTTAAAAACTTCTTTTCAGGATCACAAGTTGAGAGAATCTCTGATGATAGGCCAGCAGGACGTCCCGTTAGAAGAAAAGATGATAACCATTGTCTATGGCACAGACATGGTCAACTTGGAGAATGTTCACTTCGTGTGCTCACAGAGGGAAATTGCGCAGGTAACGTATTTATTCCGCTATATTCCGTACAGCTATGCTCTCTAGTTATGCCATGAAAATGTCAGGCAGCGTGTTTTTCTGCCTTTTGATTTCTGTCTTTATCATTTTGGTTTTCCTAAATCTGGATGCCAATAAAATAGGTCGAGCGTTGGCATAAATCACACTCGGCAGTGCATGCGTGGAGAGTGGGTTTGTGGGTGGCTGAAGGTGAGCGAGTGTATAGGATTGGGAGGGGGGGGAGGTGGCGGGTGGTGGTTGGGAAGTTGTTGAGAACGAACAAATATTAGTGTAATTCCTGCTGTATAGTGAGGGAATATGTCAAGGCATTTGTCTGGGAATAGAGAAGGCGAACATTAAGTCCATTTGTCCTCGCTAATGGTTTCAGTTGTGTGAGATGTTTATGCATCTGGTTTTTTTTTTTTGCTTTTTTTCCCTGACTTCTTTTTCCTTTTGCGTTTAAAATGCTTAAAGGAAAGAAAGACGGGCGGACATTTAAAAGTAAACGGCAGTCAGAAATGCTGAAGAAGAAAACTCCGGTGGTGTGTGTGTGTGTGTGGGGGGGGGGGGGAGAGAGAGAGAGAGAAGGCCTTTAAACAGTTTTTTGTTGTAAAGAAAGAGAGAAAATGAACAGTTTTTTTATTGTAATGAAAGAGTAAAGGCCTTTGAACAGTTTTTTTTTTTATTATGTAAAGAAACACTCAACAAAAAACAGTGAAGAGGAAGAGAAGTAAGAATCTGATGAAAAGAGGTCCTAAAGGCAACTTAGGAGATACGTTATAACGAGCACAGGTCCCAGCACCACCAGTGACCCGATCAACAGTAAGAAACTAGCGATTTGATTCATTCTATTTGAACTCGGGGATTCCCCTCTTTCTTACAGGAATGGGCGGACGAGCTTCTCAAGTACTCCACCAACCTGCTAGCCTTAAACAGCAGTTCACTCACCTACCTCGAAAAGTTATTCACGCGCTTTAACCTGGTTCTCAACAACGAGGGGAAGGTCTCTATGAAAAAGTAAGTATAATTATCTTCAAGGAAAATCGATATATTGTGTACTTAGTTGACAGGGATGATAATAAATCATGTATGTCATCAAATAGTGTCATGGAAGCTGGGTACCTGGTTTTGCTCGGGTTAGAGAAATGAATGATGAACGGGGCCTGGACTCAAAACTCACTAAGGAATCAGATCTCGTGTTTGCAGTACCAGGATTTTGTGTCTGTGGTGAATCAAATTAAAGTCAGCGTTCCACCGGAAATACTTCAAACACAGCTATGACCCATGTCATGATAAGTTTGGAGATTGGTAATGATAACAGTTAAAACAAAAAACAAACAATAAACATACGGTGACATGACCTCCCACCCCCACCCTGCCCCTTCAAAAAATTGGTCGGGGGAGGGGGGTCTGAAAACATTTCCAAATCTGGACATACCTCAGTATTAGAGCTACTTCTTCCGTTTCTTTTGCACGACTCATGGCGACTAAAAACTAAGATTCGGCGTATCGCTTCTCAAGTGGAAACACTCGAAAAAGCACATTTTTGAAAAAATCGACGCCTTGATTAAGTTGAATTTCAAGCTCGCCATGTGGAACTTTGAGTATTTTGAAATCTTCATGCCAGTTTTGCAAGCTTACTCAGAAAACAAACGTATTAATTTTTTTCAATTCTTCACAGATACACATAGTTAAAGGTATCCATTTTGTTTTGGTGCAGGTATCATTATCGTATATTTTATGTCATGGATCTGTTGTTCGAACTGATTCATCACATGGATAACCTATGTTTGTAGAGAACTAATGCTCAACCTACTTAAAACCGAACTTTGTCTCACATTTACACTGGAATGCACAGCATCATTCAATCCTTTAGCCACAATAAGCTGTAGGCGGCATAGAACGGGAGATAGTATTTTTGTGGCAAGATTTCTTGTGTAATATGTGGACCAGCGATGCCTGGCCATGATGGTTGAAAGATAGACTAAAATGATTTTAAAGTAGAAAGGAATCAGTCACATAATAATAATAAATGTAGTAGTAGCAATAATCACTATAATAACGGGTAATAGGTGTTTCTTTTGTTATAAATGCCAAAGGCCGCGAAACGCCAGAAAGAAAGGTCTTAGCTTGTTTTTTAATGCATAGAGTCGCCATCACTCAGATACGACATTTTGTAGGTGGGTAGGAGTGTCTTCGCTGATAATCTTATGCATTCGTGCACGCAGATAGATCTGAGGTATAAAATGAAGAGCTCGCACCTGCCATGTGACGGAGGTGAGTGTATGTGTTGAGGAGGGGGCGAGTGAGGAAATGCGTTGGCGTGAAAACTGCACTTAAACATTTTGCCTTGTTTTTTTCGCCCACACTTAAAGGTGAATAATTGTACTTTCAAAGTGAGCCGTGTTTACAAATTGAACACTGGTGAATGTTTCATGTGCTCAAATGGCATGCATCTTGACAAAATAGGGAAGTTTATTGGAACAGAAAAGATGAGGCGGAAAAGAGTGTGGCAGTGTTCGCTCCAAGCCATTGGTAAATAATCCCGTGTTTAAAGTCGTTTCGTCCTAGAGTGGGTTGTATGTTGGCTGTGTTATTCACTGTAATTGTGTATGTTTTCAAAATGATAAAAAAAAATAGCAGAAAAGATTACTGAAAATGTTGCCTTTCTTTTCACTTCGAAATGAACTAATAAAAATGCGCCTTGGTTATATATATATAACTTATATCTATAAGTATCCAACAACTGGATAATCCCAAAAGGTTGATATAAAGTTTTCACCAGCATTAGATAAGCGCACAGTCAGAGACTGAAAGATGCTAGTGGTACTGTCAGTTTATTATTGTTATTTTCGAGTTATGAGTTCCTGCCTCTACCGAACTGACGCGCCATTTCACCAAATTCAAATCCAAATTTCTGTCCCACTTTTTCTTTCTTCCTCCTATATTTGCATTCAAAACCTCTGCCTTAAAATCAGTATGTTCCCGAGGTCACTCTGATTTCTGTTAGGCCACAAAGATGTGTTTTAAAGAAGTAATGTGTAAGACAAACACTCTCATATAGTACATGTATATACCTCATTCCGAAGGTACGTCTTTGGTCTCTTAGATCAACGACTGCTACAGATTTTCACTTGAATACTTTAATACGCCATGTTGTCCCTAGAATGTTCAGCAGATGGACACTATTTCAGAATTGACAGGTCTGACTCAAGCGTGTAATAGTAATTGATTTCTTAGATAAGATTGTTGACTTTCTAAATGTGGCGGACTGATCGTTAATTATTGAAATGAAATATTGCATGAGATATTGCATTGGCTGTGCTGAGGAATGCTTCTGACATTGACAAACACGAGTGAAACCCGAGCTTTACAATGACATGAGATTCAGACATCAGCGTTTTGTTGTTTTTTTCCCTCTTTTGGAGTGATTATCATATTCTCTCATTACCGACGAGCTTCTTCAGGATGTTTGGAGAATTCTTGAGGAGTTTTAATATGAGTTGCAGACCAGGCAACTGAAGATGCAGTTGTGGGATTTCGTAAGATCAGTGTGGTCACGACCAGACGGTAAACACTTCAGCGTGTCGGGTATATTGGCGTCAGAACAGAAAATTCAAAAGAAACAATTACAATGTTAAATGATCGGTAGTAGTAGGTAGAGTTGGGGGGTTGGGCATGTATTCAGTAGTCGAATTTCGACATGTTTCGAGCATTTGTTCGAACAGTTTTGAAATTATTCGACACTAAGATTTGAGCACAGACCAATAAATTACATATTTGTCTGAAAATAAACCTAGTTGCAAGGAAGGTTATCGAGTAGAGTGAATTATTGAAAGGGGGAAGCAAGAAATACAATATTTCCGCTTCTCTTGCGCGAAGTCGCAGTGGTATTTCGGGATGGAGTTGTATTTTTTGTATATTATTGCAGTGGCCGAGTATTCGGGACAGTATCGAATATTTGGATAATGGTTAACTAATATTCGATGTTCGTTCGAGTAATGCAATTTGCTGTTCGACCCAACGCTACTCACAAGTCCTGTTTAACTTTGAATGAGTCCGAACTTGTGCCCTACCCCTCATATCTTTGTTTCAACCCCCCACCCACCCCCCTGCTGTTCCCTTTCAATCGTTACCATCTTTTTAATTAATCTACCCCCAACAGACTGACAGAGATATGAGAGGAGAACAGCACTACACCCTACCATCTATTTTCTTGTCTCTCTCTCTCTCTCTCTCCGGCCCCCTCCCCCCCTCCCACCCTCTCTTTCTCTCCCTTTCTCTCTCTCTCTCTCACTCTCCCTCCCTCCCTCTTCCCCCACTCCCCATCCAACCCCACCATGCCGCTCCGTTTCCATCATTCCCACCCTGTAAATCCACCCTGATTGGGCCGAAGGAAATGGGGAGGAGAACAGCAAGATGAAAAGGTTGGGAAATTCCTGACTGACACATAAGTTTTTACAGAGATCACGTGACAAATGACACATACATTTATGTCAGCGTAGTCAGCTTGTTACGAAACAGTTAAATATCACGCATAAAATATTGATGAGCCCTCGTCGTTGTGCCATTGAAATAATAATAGTTGACAGTGTATCTAAGCTGACGTGCACCCCATGCTTCATCCTTGCGTCCTTTTGCAACCGCATGCCAGAAAAAATAGAAACCGAAAGCTAAGAACGTATGTTGTGAAAACTGCAAAATGTAATCTGTAATTCAGATGAGTTGACATTTCCCAAAGGTCATGACATGTGACCACAGATGGTGAAGAGGGAGCGTCATTGTGAAACAGGCATTGTGGTGACATGCAATTACGTAATTGCATTTTTTTTCCACTGACAACAACCACTAATTTAATACTGCAGTATAAACGGCAACAGATGTGGAATCCTGCAGCTTTCCCTAGTGTTACTAGTGGAATAATTTCCCCACGTTTTCCATGACAATTTGATGTTTTTAACTTTACCCACTTGTTGACTGCAATGTGTTATTTTGTGGATTAACCAGTCCACATAAGAATGAATGTACAGCAAAATATGTATGATTTTGTCATTTTATAAAATATGGTTTATCTTATTACAAAATGGCAAGTGATGCTGCCTGCTCGCCCTCTTCAAGCAGGGTGTGCAGTCAATGGAGGTAAACTGAAGATGGCCAGATTTTTTTCCATTGACGCCAAAACTGCAGCTGATTATGTGGGTCCAGCCTAGTAGGGTTCATGTTTTAAGGGGAAAAAAGAGGGGGGGGGGGGTCACGGTGCTAAGAAGAGGCAGAGAAAAAGTAACGTCGTCCAAAACAAAACAAAAATTTGCACGAGCATAAAATTATGTTGTAAGGGGTTGCATGAAGTGGTGTCGGCAGCGAATATGATGAGACAGTCTAAAACTAGCCATTTTGACTTGTAAATTCTCACCATACTGACTCCTGGAGTGTGTAAATTATTCGGAGAACGGACAAAAGTGACATTATGTCAATACATGTACTTTCACTCACTCGGGGTAAATTTTGTATGGGGTGATTAACCTTGTTATTGGGGTTTTCATATCTCCAGAAACCCCCTAAAAGTGCTATTATATTAATTCTGTCACCCCAAAGGGCCCATGAAGTATACTGCCCTAATTAGGATACCGCATAGGACCGGCCAGGCTCTCCCTTTATTGCGACGTAGGCTTTGAATAATGTCCTATTGTTCCGCGGCTTAAGAGAAAGGGCTGGCCATTAACTAATATAATTGCCCTTCATTGATTAATGAATTGTTTCCTGCTCGGAGGTACAGTAACATGGTCTACAGGAAGAGCAAAAAAGCAGGCTGGCCTGACCAAGCAAAGACTGTTGTCCACGGTGCGATCCCTATGTCTCAGAACGGGACGAAAATTATAAAGTTGAGCTGCCTGGCCTATTGAAAACCAAAAAGAAGCTGAATTCTTAGTTAGCTGGCTCTCGCCTATTATTTATTTATTCTGTCTTCAGACACAGGCTTAAAAATCAAATTACATCTCACGTGCTGGCGCCGGATGAGATTAAGATAAACATATAGCGAGAGTCTTCAACAAGAATTAAAAATTCAGCGTTGGAAGGGGGAGTCACGCATCAGTATCAAGTACAGTGTATTTTAGTCACTGGCAATGAATGTTGTGGCAGCGGTAAGCGTTTCATGATCTACACACCCTGTTATTAGGGTTGCATCGTCGTCATCACCATCATTTATTTAAAGCTGGAGACACAGAAACATGTCTGTTTGAAATAGCACCAGAAAATGTACCGCACGTCCTCCAGCATGGCCTCATGTAATAGGCAAGAAAGTGAAAACTCCTGGCTGGAGGCAGGGCGCCGCAGTCGAAGTTGTATGGGACCTCAAGGGAACTTGAAATCACGGCATCTTTCATACAGGTCACTGGTCCACTGGCCTAGTGAAACCGACTCAAAGATTCCATCACCGTCATCGTCATCATCGTCCGCACTAACAAAGGCAACAACAACAACAGTAGTGGCAACATCATATACAGAATACTGTAATTCTTATGTAAAATAAATAGATAAATAGATATATTTCATTAGTGACTGACATATCAGTACTGTCCGGCCATGCTTTGTCACTTCTCCTGTGCGGTTTTGGTGGATCCGAGTCTGAATCTTTTTATTTCCTTGTAATTTTCTCCTGGTTGGATCAATACACTTTTTAAACAAAAGGAACAGAACACTATAGACGGTGGGTCTCTGTTATCATCTTGTATGCATATATCTTTACCATTAATTTACCCCAAAGAAGAAAATTACGTTCTTGTTATGGCCAGTCTGTTAGCATCAAAAGGTACTTCATAATCCGGCTTTCAGGGAGATTTCCCTTTTTAGCCTGATATGACTACCGCCAGATAAAAATAATGAAATTTGATAACTTCAAGGGTTACCCGGAGACCCTTGAAAGATAGGACTGTGGAATTTCCAGCTGGAAGTAATGTCCAATATGACGGGTGGAACTGGCCGCTGCATCTGGGATAGTAATCAACGCACGGAAACGGCAGTACTCTTCTTATTTCAATCTGTTATCTTGCCGATAATCAGATCGCAGAGAATTTCGGTGCAGCCTTCCCAAGTGAGACATTTTGGGGGGAAATTAACCGAGTTTGCTGAGTCTCTCGTGAATATCACATGACCTAACATGTACTCGTAATCTGGAGGGTCGAACTTTGAACAACGACAACAACAACAACAACAACAAAAAAAACGAGGTCACTGCGTATTCGTAATAACTCATTACCGTTGGGCAATAGGCTTGGGTAATTATTAATTCCTTCGATGACTGGAGGGTTGGGGATTGGGAGATGGGGAGTGTATAACATTAAAATATAAAAAAAATGCAAACAGAGAGGGCATAGAGTCTATACTGTTGTTTGGACGTGGGGAAAAAGAGAGGAAATTTCTGCAGTACTTCTCAGAAATTGTTTTTCTTTTATAATTATTAATGCCTTGTTCCCTTCCATCCACCTGCTAAATCTCACCCACCCAAGAAGAGTTTATCACCGACATCCCTTTTTGCCTAATTAACAGAAAACAGTTTGAAGCATTATCCAGGGGAATCCCGCAGTACATGCACTGGATGCGATCAGTATCAGCAATTTGGGCTATATGTATAACGTCCAACACAGCTCTTAGTTATGACCGTTGTTAACATTCTTGTGTATAGTTGTCATTGTGCTGGTGAGTAACGTGCCGGAGAAAATTCTCACAGGAGATAAAAACTGTCAAGTGGTAACTGCACTGTTTACTCACTTGAGATAATAATAAATGTCAATACTCCGCATGTAAATGGCTCATCGTTAGTCGGAAACCACCTCATATGTCAAGATGTAATTCTTTATTTAATTACGAACATGTAAATGCTCACGGATACATGGAACAGAAGGGATACTCACACGGGTCAGAGATAGAAAAGAAAGATTGAAACAGACTATAGCGCTGTTTAAAATAGAACGACATGGGAATATTTTCATATCAGCAGGATGACTTAAGTGACTAATTAGTGATGTGGACGACAACAATGTTATGGGAATCCAGGTTCTCACATACAATATTATAGTATAATATACGAGTAGATATGGTTGGGCGAGAGATGGACTCATGTACATGCACATAAATTATTATGCGTAATTATTAACAGCACAGAGGTGTTAAATTTTTTTCACACAACAAGATTTAGCACCTTTGATAACAAAACAACAATAATAGCGGAACTGATACAGCCACAGCGGCTGTTGATTGCAAAGGAATGTTACACCCAGTCAAGGGATACTGACAATTCTGGGCACAGGGTATTGGATCAGGATCAAGATGGAAGGAGGTGTTATTGTTTACTGTCTGGAAGACCCGAAGGGGGAGGGGGAGGAGGAAATTACAGTTGTTTCCTTATGAGATTAGCGGATTGAGGATATAATTGAGCAGATTTTTGTCACAAATTTTTAATGTAAAGCAGAAATTATTAGTGTTTCAGACATCCATTCTCTCTCTCTCTCTCTCTCTCTCTCTCTCTCTCTCTCTCTCTCTCTCTCTCTCACCCCCCCCCCCCCCCAAATGCCTTATAGCAGTGATTTCTGATAAAAGAGAGGGATTACTTGTGTATATGGGAACTTTTTAAGACCAGATTTTTCTTAATTGGTTCTTCAGCGAACAAGAAGTGTTATATAGGTTGTGACTCCAACCTTGGCATGGGTTTTATCACTGTCATCAAATTTACTGCTAGTAGTTAATGTGAAGGAATCATGAGCTGATTATTTTGATATGTACTGCACCCGCTGGTAGATAGCAAGGGTAACTTTTTTGTCAACATCTAGAGAGTCTTCAGTGAAACTGGGATTTCTACTATTTCTATTGTTTGCTTTTCTTACATCATTTCAGCATTGTCAAAACTTTAGCCAGCAACAGAGATGACAGAAAGAAAGTGGAAAAAGCCTTAGAAGCCGTTGGTTTTCATGCAGGAAAGGTAAGAATACTTTATTAATCAGTATCATTTGTATATTTTTCTAAGCCTGATGTTTTCATTTCCTGCCATAAGTGGATACGTAATCAGCTTGAGTTTCATTTTTTTTTTTTGGTCTGGTTGGGTCTGTCAAATGCCATATTGTGTCACTGAAAATTTAACAGAATTATATGCCTGCCGTCTCTGTCATTTCCTCCTCTCACTCTGCCCCCACTCCCTCAGATCGCTTAACCGTTCGGCCACTCCGTCTCTCAAAAAAGAGACGATCGTGGCCGAACTGTTTCACGGTGTCTCTTGCTGACTTGAAGGACTTGTTTTCTTCTTGGCAAGGCGACAGGTGCCGTAGCAGAGGTCGCGGGTTCTAGTCCCATCTTGATCATTTTTCTTTCTTCCTTCTTTCACTCCCGCTTTGCATTCCTGAGCACTAACTAGGCACTACAACCTTCGTCCGCCTAATACTTATTTTCTCTTGAACTGTTATCCTAGTGCTCTGCCTCCCCCCGAGCTTCTATTGACTTCTGGATTGAGAAGTATCCTTTTTTTAAAAACTTTTTTATTTTTATCACGTATCAACAGTCGTTGGCACATTTTCGCACGGATTATTGGAAGATGAACGCGTCTTTAAAACGCTACGCTTGACAAGTTTCTGAGCCGACAGAGCACCATTGACTGTGGATATGAATGTCAGAAGGAAGGAAGCCGATGAAATGAAAACGCATGAGATAACAACATAAAGGCCACGAGAGCCATCAAAAGAGACCAGCCGGAGAGCAAAAAAATGTTCAAAGGTATGAGGTGTTACATATCGCTGGCAGGAGAAACAGCAAATGAGGAAGTGTGGCTTCTTTTCATTCAGATTTGGCCATGCGTTCAGTGGCATAGAAGTTACATGTAACATGCCCTTCTATGGGAAATTTAAATATCCTGAAAATTTATGGGGACAGTTTCCGTTCTGGATTCCTTGGTGACAGTATGATATTATAGAAAGTCATGATCTGAGAAGCTTCTTCTTTCTGTTGTTTATTATTATTATTTTTTTAAAGTTAATGATTTCAGTTGGCTGCTAGTGTCTAAAGGAATGATACTTTTGAAGTAGATTGAACCCGTAGTACTTATAGTCATGTTGTCCCCGATGGTCGTTGTATATGCGAGGCATTTGATTCTTCTTTGTCCATCAATCTTAATGTAACCTGACACTTGATTGGTTACAGTGGCCAGCTCTGGGAATAGCCATCCAGTCAAATCGATTTTTGTTTTTAGCTTAGGGACATCCTGGCTTTGTTTACTACTGGATTTTCTCTTTCAGCGACAAAGGTTGCTTTTATAAGTTGGAATTATTGATCCAGTTGTACTAAGGACATAGACGGTTTATGTCGTTCTTCCTCTCTTCTCTATCTTCAGAGTGTTCGGGGCTATCCAAGAGAGGATGTCCCCAGCGTGTGAAAAGCGTGCATGGGAGGGGGGGGGGTGTCTGGGAAACGTACGTGTGATTTTCAAATTGACGAAATATCAGAAAAACTGTCGGGTCGCAGCGAGGCTTGAAGCTAAGTCAAAATATGGTAAAAAGAAAACGTTGTATGAAGCAAAGCGTCGCGGAAGGAAATATATACCGAAACGATACAGTAAAAAAAAAAAAAAAAGACAAATCAAAAAACTTTCGTTCAGAAACCTTCTTCGGGAAAACAAAACAACAACAAAAAGATGGAAAATTGAACAGATGAAACAATTGAACAAATAAAAAAACTATAGAATATTAAATGTTTGTAGAATATCAAATCAATTCGAGCACTTATGATTTTCAATTATGGAAATAAAGGAAATTGTTGGATCATATAAAAATTGTGTTTCTGCCTAAACAGTTACGTCATAGTCTGTGCAAAATGACACTTTCATAAGTCAAAACTTTATCATAGACATTCAACATTCTCATGGGCGTGTGTTCGTGGGTATGTGTGTGTGTGTGTGTGTGTGAGGCTAAGGGTATGAAAGATTTGCATGGGAAAGAGAGAGGGTAAAAAACGGGCCCAATCGAACTTGTCTGTGCCATGCTGGCGGCAACAACCCCTGGATCTACACAGGGCAGACCCTGTCAGCTTTCAAGCAGAATGAGATGATGTTTTATTTATTAGCCCAAAACGATTATCTCAGAGGAAATCGCTTTAATGCCAAAAGTCCTCGCTGCAACCACTCACGGGTTTTTTTCCTTTCTTTCGCCCTATGCATTAAATGGAAAGTTGGAGAATCAATAGGCTGACATATAAATATAGATGGCATCCACGCGTCGTTCGCTATGGCTTAGAAGCTGTGCTCATAACCCAACAGTGCCATTGGTTTATTGAGAGCGCTCCACATCCCCGACTTTGTGAGCGAGCATATTTGTATATATGCAGACCTCCCAAGTCTCCCCACGTTCAGGGGAGTCTCCCCATTTGTAGGATATAACCCAGCCCTCCCCACGTTCCTTTGAAAACTTTTTTTTGTTATATAATAAATATATATTACTGTTAGAGGCATTTTTATAAAAATATGATCATCACCTTTTTGTTCATGTATTGTGTTTGAGTGCATCTAGATCTATTGTTGCCCAGATGGTTCCGTTAAAAGCGGGTGGACAGCGAAAGCCTATAATTTCTCAGGACAAAATCTACCAGTTTCAGGTATCGAACGCTTTTTTGCCGATCTCAAAATGCTGCGGTTCATTGTTAACTCGGGTTGATACTATTTTTTGTTTCTTTTTATACAAATCACCGATTACTCACGATCAATTATGACCCTGTCTGTGAGTTTCTAAAACATTGCAGTAACCTCCCTGGTTCTTGTCCGATCTCCTGTGTTTTATCATAGCATCTCCCCATGTTCTGTATCTACTACAGTAGTTGGATGTTCTGTACATGCCTTATAAAGTTATTTCATGCGGCTATACTTTTTACATGTTAGTGTATGCCATCGTTTGTATTGTAGTTTGTTTTGACTGTGAGCATGCCGGAGATTTGCTTTTGCTCAGATGCTGCTCTTATTCCAACACCTTTTATTTTATTTTGCCTGAAAAAGTGCTGGTTTCCGACTCCCTAGAGCAACTCTCACTCCTTTTATCAACATTTTCTGTATATTTCACTTGCACAGTATTACAGTGTCCCCCTGTGTCCAGAAACATTTCTCGGACATTACTTCTAAACACTAGAAACTGCAATGATTAGAATTTTCTACAGCGAATGCTTTAATATTTCTTTCAAAGCTATAAAAAAAAACTCCACCCCCACCCCTCTCTCGCCCCCCCCCTCTCTCTCTCTCTCTCTCTCTCTCTTTCTTGTCTTTCCCCTCCCATCTCTCTTCACGTCCTTCCTTGCCTCCTTCCTCTTTCTCTTTCGCTCCATTCATTACATGTTAATACCAAGTTGGAGTTACAGTGTAAAGCAATGAAATAATTTTGGAGAACGACGAGGGAGTAAAAACAAAAACAGCATTCGCCAGGTTAATTTTTGGACTTTGGAGAGAGAGGGGGGGGGGGGTTGTCAGTGAAAAAGAGAGAGAGAGAAAAAGTGGGGATGGAGGGGATGGTGCGGGTAACAAGGGAAGAACCATGACTGCTTTACCGCGCACACAAAACAAAAAACGCGCGTCCACCGCCGATGTAGCAGAGGGAGTTGACGGTGCCAATCGATAGTGAGAAATATTGCAAGCTTCTCTGTAACCACTCGAGATCTTTGCCGATTTGCTTTTTTTTTTTTGATGGAGGGGGGAGGAGGAGGGGTTAAGATGTTACTTTGTACATGAATTGTGTTAGGTTTTACTCAGAAAATGTTTGGAAAGTAAAACTTGTGCTCTGTACAGCAGCCCAATAAAATTATGAATACAGCAGCAAATTAGGCTTCGTTGTGGTGGTGAAAGTTCGCCAGTTTTGTTGACATTCTAGATAGTTATGCATGTATAAAGCCCATCAAAGCTTGGACAAATAAAGTTCTTTATGTTATTGTGCATCTTGATTTTGGTCGTGTCTTTTGCAACCTCTATTATTACTACCAACGTCTACTGCTGAGTTTCCCAAGCGAAATTCATCCCCAAATGTTGACAGTTAATTATAAGTTCAAACATTGGAAATTTCATATTGGCACATCAGTCTTGATCATGAGACATGATTTTCCTTTGCATACGGGACATTCCCATACTGGTAGTCTCATGCTGGTAATTCGCCTCATATATGCTGCCAGTTGCTGACAGGTCTTGACACTGGGCGAACTTACTTTTCCATGTCATGTCTGAGGAAATTGTTTGCATACTGAAGTTGCTATAATGATCTGTTTAAAATGCCACGTAGGTGTCATTCTATTTTAAGAGAGAATGATGATGGAGGCCATTAATACTGACATAATGATAACGAAGATGTGGCTTAAAATAATAACTTTGTGAAAATCTTTTGGCATAAGTTGTATGAAAACTTTGGCGAGATGATTAACAACAAACAAAGAATAATTACGAAAAGAACTGCGGAAGGTATTAGAACAGGCAGTACCACATACGTTACTGTGTTTTAATGGATGAATTCTGCTGGAACGGGGCAGCTAGGAGAGCACATTGGATTCAGGCACAAATTTCAGCAGCCTGTCAGTGGGAAACCGGGGCCTAGCAGTATGGAGCTTAATTCAAGTATAAGTAAACGCACATGGACATATTCAGTGTTGATGAATATGGACTCCATTAAGGGTCTAACCAGCTACATGTATGTAAAATCTACTCCTCCCAGACAGAGTCCTACAAATTTATGTCAGCAAGGACATTAAAGATGGAGGTGCGATAGATTCACTGAAAGTTAGTTTGGATCTTCTTCGTTTTGTTTTTCCCGCAAGCAGAAATCGAATGCCGCTTTGCGGAATAGAAGTGGCATGTATAACATTCCCATATCGAGTACTTGATCATCGAGAAACGTTTCTGGTGACATACAGAAGAGTCCACAGAAATAGACAAGTTAGCATTTGCCTTAAGAGCGTCACGATTAATTTTTTATTGTTAGAGTGTCAGAACGCAAATGCCATCGCCACCATCCTCCCCCAGTGCAACAGGGACAGTTTCTATCCAACCCACTCTGTAAAATAGGAAACTATCCCACAGTTTCTACAAGTCGTTCACATTAGTAATGTCAAAAGTTCATGGCAGCCCCGTAATTCTTTCAGTAAGTGTTTAGAAATCGTTTTCTTTACCTTTCCTTTCTTTTTCCTTCATAGCAGTCGTTCATGTTCTTACCCCAGAGTTCATGCGTGTAGTTTCGATTTTACAGTTGATGTTTGACATGGAGAATCTTGTTGCAGTGCCAAATATTAAAGAAGGCATATTGAAAATCACCCTGTGGGCGGTCTTTCTGATGTTTCCTTTGTTATTATTATTATTTTTTATTTTTTAAAATCAGTTGTAAGGCCCGCAATATCAAACCTGTTGCAAAAGTCCTAAATGTGTCATAAGAGCCGTAAATATTTCAGCGGTGTCTTCATAATTATCTTAAATTGTCAATGTCTATAGATGGCTTAAGGCCAGGATCACAAAGGCATTGCTGGGGAAATGTCGGTGGACACGGTGTTTCACTTTAACACTGAGCAGAGAAACAAGCCACAGTTTTTACCTTATTGCTTTTTCGACTTTGCATTTCTTTTTTAGTACCGGCCAAGATCGATGCATTTGTTTGTGCGCGGTTAGAGGAAAGTCGTGTCATCTTGGCGTACCGTATTGAGGGATTGGAAACGCCTGCAGGGGATTGAAAACGATTTTTTTTTTCATGGCAGTAACAGTGGAGTGAATGTGAACTTGTGGGAATATGCGTGAGAGTGTGTGTTGCCAGCCATAGATGCATATAATTTATGCACACCAGAAAGCTATATGGTCGTTTCGGGTGATCGGTTATTTTGGAATGCATTCACACATAAGAGAAGGACGCCGGAACAAAGAAATAAATACGGTAGCGAGGTGGAAAGTGTAGCAGGAGCACGAACATACAGGCTCAGATTGAGAATACACAAGAAGCAATGACGCATTTATTTATATTTTATCGATCTGCCACATTGATCATAATTAAGAAAATATAAAATGCAGGAGAAAACGCAAAAGTTACACGTTATGTACAGTAAACAAATTGGTGTAGAGAGAATGGACTTAGTGAACAAACAATAATAATAATGGTAGATAGGTAGGTAGGTATATAGACAGATTACATTTTACTAGCATGGACTGGCAAACATATGGACAGACAGGCAGATGGTGTTATGTGGATAGATCAATAAGGCGAGTACATGGAGCACGAAGGCAATCTATTATACTCCAGACATACAGACATAAGATGATAAACGATAGGATTAATGGATGGAGAGATACAGGATTAAAGACAAGCAGGTCAATTAGCTTAGGGAGGGAAGCCAGTCTACTGGGTCGTCTTTGAGATGATTAGTGGGTGAATAGGTCACGTGGTTATTCAGGTCAGTGGGCTGCGAGTTCCTTGAGTACGCATAAAAGGGAACAGTGGAAAGACAAACGGGTGAGCTGATCAAAGGTTGGTTTAGAGGTTCAGTGGGTCAGCTGTTGTATTGATAGACGGCATTTGGTTGGGTGAAAGATTGGGTAAGTAAACAGAAAATATGAAGCGGTTACGCGATGAAGAAAGATTTGAGAGAGAGAGACACACAAAGAGAGGCAGAGACACAAAGAGAGAGAGAGAGAGAGAGAGAGAGAGAGAGAGAGAGAGAGAGAGAGAGAGAGAGAGAGAGAGAGAGAGAGAGCAAAGCAAAGCATCAGTTTTCATGCTCAAATCGATATATGAGGAGACAAGAGGAAGGGAAATAAACATTTTTAGGGAGCATTTCCCATTCTACCACTATCTATATAGATGGTGGCTGTCCATTAAAAAAGGGAAGAGATGGGGGAAGGACAGAAATGATCTCACGCCCATGTGTGGTGAGCTTCCATCCCGCCTGTTATCTTAATGCCAGCCAGGGGGACCAATACAAGTTTCACTGCTGAGATGCATACCTTGCAGTTTATATGAAGTGGGCATAGACATTTTGTGACCTCAGCGATCCATTTAATTGCTCAGTTATTTCTGGTGGGAAACTGGGCCATTTTACAATCTATCCTTTTCTGGAGATGGGATTGTCAGCACTGAGAGTGGAATCGATATGCCATGGCACGTTATTTCTTTCTTTCTCTCTCTGTTTTTTTTTTCTTTTTTTGAAACTAAGTGACTAATAAATATTTAGAAAGCTGAAAGGTGCGAAATTATTTCAACACTTTCTTCTAACTTAGCCCCGGGGCATGAAATGGGGAAGGAAGTAAATAACTGATTTTTTGAAGCAGGAGAAAAGGTTAGAAAATAATATGCATTAAATGTGTAGATACAGTCCTCTATCAGAAGCAGGAAGTAAATTCTCTACACCTACCTGTATCTCCTTGTGAAAACAAGAACAAACTGCACTGGCAGCTCAGAATCACCAAGATCCCCCCCCCACCCACCTTTCCAACTGCATGAGTGAAAGGAAGAGAAGAGAAATATGAAGGGCTGAAAAGGCGATTAATGCGTGTAGAGACCTGGGGTGAGAAAGATGTAAGAATGAATGGATAGACCGAACAAGAAAGGCCTTGAAATGGACAAAGAGAAAAATGAACAGGCTCTAGTGTAGACTTGATGAATAACCTCTGGATGGGCCCAACAACAAGTTACCAGATGACCTTTGCGATAGACTGATGGAAATTAATAAATCAAAGTAAATTGTTGGTGAGGGTTGTTGTACCAGATTCAGTGAGTTTTTGGTTTTGGACTGCTGCGGCGAGAACATTCTCAGGCTGTGCTGTCGCTCCCTCTCCTGGCTTCTTTTTGGTATTAAGTTTTTTGTCTTCTTTTTCTCTTCGACTTCTTTTTAAGACACCCCCCCTCCTCCTCCTCCTCCATTTAAACAATATGTTGCACTGTATGAGCTTTTGCTTGAAATTAAACAGCCTCAAGCAAAATCCTCATTTCTTAAGATCTAACTTGTAACAATTCACCTGTTTTTTTTTGTGTGTAAATATGAAATAATGATGTTTACCTAAGCACTGTATCTGGATGTTTTCAGTGCCAATAAGGCAGGAATTTTCTGCGTAAATATTTACAGTTGTGATAAATGAGACGCAGGGAGCAACTTAATCAGTTAAAGATGTAACAAACTCTATGGCATATCCTTCTTTGCCCGTACTGTCAGCAGTCCCAGTAAAAAGGGAGTGGTGGTGTTGTTTTGGCTCTTATTTGGATCGTTTCATCAACTCAACATTCCAGACCTCTGCAGAAAGATATTTCATTACATATTTTCTGTTCCAGCTTGACCATCTAAGAGGGTTCACATCTTGCTCACAGATTTATATTGCTTTCACATGTGACTTTTAACAAATTAATAGTGACACTTTGTTCAGAGGATGTTGCAATATTTTCATTCTAATTTGCGTACACAATGGCTAGCAGTTCAAGAGAACTTGTCACAACATTTGTCATTGTTGCCAACAATAATGTGACTCGGGCAGTTGCTGTTAACTGGAAAGTTAAATCACGCAGGTGATGTTGAAATGCCCATGTAGAAGCAAAAAAGGGAAACACTGATTCTCATGAACAAGTTCAACCGTTTTTGGCGACATCAGTGACCTTAAAATTTTTGTATAATTATTCAAGTCTGTAGTTGTGCTCTAAAATGTTTGATGTTGCACTGCTTGGGTAAACAACGGAATCTGTGGATACGTATTGACATGTGTGAGGGAAAGAGTATAAATAATTGATGAGTGCAAGCATATATGAAATGGCTGTCCGAATAATCTATTGGTGACTTTGAACATGAACATCGGTCACTGATTTAAATTATGTATTATATTTATACTGAAGAAATGGATTGAGATATGTGGCCAAAGCATATGTGCAGGAAGAATTAGGGAAAAAGGAGTGTTTTATCTGACAAAATGAAGGAGAGCACAAGCACACCGAAATTAAATATTATCATAATGTGTTTATTACACCCCCTTCCACCGTACCCTTTTTTGTGTGTGTATTCCAGACTGATGCAATCAACCCACAGAAATTTACATTTGATAACTTCTTTAATTTTTACCGGCATCTTGTGGGGAGAATGGAAGTGGACAAGATCTTTGATGAATTGTAAGTATCTTTCAGTCCGGACTGGACAGTTATGAGAATGCATGGTTACTTTGCTCGCAGACTGAGTATGGAAAAATAGTGATTAAGAAGTTTGTTGGTAAAATAAAATGCAGCAGAATGTTGCAACATTTATGTAACTAGAGGCATTTGTGAATCAAGTCAGGAAGCAGTTGTGATAGAAAAAGCAGTCAAAGATATTCCATGGGAAACTTCACTGACCACCTAGTGATTGAGCATGAATATCTCCATGGACACAGATAAATTCAGAATTTTTGTGAAATGTGCAAAGTTATCCCAAGCCACTGTATTAATCACTGAATGTACCTCATGCCCATGATTCTTATAAAGATAAGGAAACTGGTCAGCTTTCCCTAATGAACCTGGCTTATGTTTTGTAAAACTGTCAATATAAGGCAGCATCTGCGGCCAAGGACACAAAATAGTGTTGTATTGAATGAATCAGTGCCTTTAGTCTTTTTAGTTTTTGAGTATTTTACTTGTAGTTATCAACATTTCATTTTCTATATCTGTTGACAGAGGTGCCAAGAAAAAGCCATACCTAACCACTCAGCAGTTCTGTGATTTCCTGAATAGGCAGCAGCGAGACCCTCGATTGAATGAGATCCTTTACCCAAATTATTCCTTAGCTCAAGCTGATGCACTTATACAGCGGCATGAAAATAAGTCGGGCATGGCACAGAAAGGTAATTAATATACGCCTATGGGTACTTACTGTATATTATGTGAAAATTTCATGCAAAAGCATGTCTGCAAATCTGGTCCAATATCTTTACATTGATCGCAGTTGTCCAATATCTGATCTTATTCTTGGGTATCTCTTTCGTGCTGCAGTTGTTCCGTCAAGCTATTATTCATGTGTCTTTTTTGTGTTGTGATGTCACTTCTCACTCTTTCATGTGTAAGATGATGATAACATTTCTGTACATATTATTTCATTTGCCCTCTAAAAAATCACGTAATAAGCTAAGCATTTTCAATTATTGTCAAGTTTTTAATAGCAAATGATATACACTCAGTACTTTTTAATATGCATTTTAATGAAAACAGTGTGTAACAAATTTTAACTTGTTTTGTGGAATTGAAAACAAGTATGCAATTTACACTGTCTTAGAACATTTATTGTCATACATTGAAAGGCCAAAAGGTTTTAGCATCAGAGCGGAGAGTAAGTTTGCTGACCATTACCATGTAGTTCTGAAAGTTTACCCGACAAAAGATTGTATACTATTGACACCTGTAAGATTTTCATTTCCAGTACATTGATTGTCTTACATAGAGATGTCCACAAATTGTTTTTTCTTATGGAAAGGCTGGTATTCTAATATTTCATGGTTCATTTGATATTCAAAATGCCCTCGTATCAACCCACTAACTGATCAAATGCTGAACAAACTGACTACATTGGCAGCTGCCTAATTGAGCTTATTCTTTACTTCTTTCCGAAACCTATTGTTTACATGGCTACCTTTTAACTTGCCTCCTCATACAAATCACCTGCTCAGCATGCTCTTGTACATAATTTTGAACGGCGGTCACTGACTCCACCATTTACCCACCTCATAGCCATATATCCAGCCTGAACACAACACAACCAGTGCTTAACTCACCTAAGTAATGAATCGTGCCAGCTTCTCAGTTGACTAATTTTTCAGAAATCAGTTTCAATGCCATAATATGATGTAAATTTACATGCTTATTTTTTAGGGAAATAAATATTCTCACCAGTTGTCAAAGTGCAAGTCAGAATGACTTTTATTTCAATCACATATACACCATAGATTTAGATGAAATTATGACTATGACTTTATTTCCTGTTGGATAAACTGACAGTTGCTTTTGTAGCACCTTCTTTATGTTGTATTGTTGGTATTTGGGGGGGGGGGGGGGGGGGATTTTTTTACTTTGAGAATGGAGGTTACTTGAGAAATCATTTCATCCTAACAATAAGTCAAAAGCTTTCTTAAGAATCTGTTTCATTTCTTGGTGTAGAGACTATGAAAATATACCAGCCCATCCTCCAACTTGGAGGCCTTAAAAAATATTTTTCGCTCTGTTACTTTTAATTTTCTGTTGTGCAGTCTATCTTTCTGTTCATTTGATAGTAGCATTTTTTCTAGAGATTATTTACTTTCATGTCATGCACCTCAGAGCTCACTGCTGAACAGATGATAGGATTTTGAAAAAGGTCATTACTTGTTGTAGGAAGTGGTATTTGAATGCTCTCTAATGTAAAATCTTCAATGTTTGTTTTTGTTAATAGCACAGTTCAGGTGATGATTAATAAACCGCAGAGTTGAGCTGAGTTTCAAGTGAAATGAAACTTGGGGCCATTGACTTCCTGGAAATAACATGTCAACAAGACCAGGTTCAGGTCTCTTCTGTGAACACTACATCAGTTATTCTGTTGTTCTTGACCAGACTCTTTTTCAAACTCAGCTTCAACTATTGTCTTCGCTGCAGTTCAGCAGAGAAAAGTTAACCCACAAAATCATTAGTCCAGATGACTTCTCATCTCTGCATGCCCCATCTGGAAACATTCCTTCACCATCTCTTGCCACAGCTTTTCTATTTGATGTGTACTTTCTAATGAGACATTGATGAGTGCAGATTATTTGTGTTTTGACATGCAGTGGTACGGTAGAAGTGAAATCATATTATTGTTGATGTGAATTTAGATAACTGTTTAGCAGCTGGTGGGAGGAGATAACTCAATTGTTATTTTGATTTAGGAAAGGAAACATGATAGAAAATTCTGCGGAAGAAGGTTTATCTGTGAACACTGGATCTAATGTTTACCACGTTCAAAGAAATTGTACAAACTGCACCATATCTTTAAATAATTCTTTTTCACCTTGAGTATGCATTCTTTTACATTTAGTACCTTATAGCCTGAACAAAGTTTGAATCTATTAATATAATTTAAATAAGTATATAATATATAGTGCTGATCTGACCTCATGTAAAGTACAGAAATAGAGAGGGCATCATGAGGCATGGCTAAAGGCGCTATATAAATCTACTTTATTATTATTATTATTATTATTATTATTAAGGCTTATGCAGAAAGTGGTGATGGAGACATTGACTGCATTCCCAGCATTAATGTGTGCTTCATTCTGGGCACAATGGGAAGGTATTAATAAGTATATTGGTGCAAATAATGGTGTCAGTGAACATTTCTAGGGAGATCAAAGTAACTTTTTATGCGGATCAGTGAATGTTCTCCTGATCATGTAAAATTGATGTGTTTTTCATTATCAAAATAAAATGCGAGTCACCCTTCATTTATCATTAATTGCAGAAATTACTGGAAAAGAGTTAGTACCATATAAGGTATGCAGCCTTAGTCAGGGATCTGTTTCATTTTCTGAGGGTCAGCTATATTGCATGTGGCAGGGCGGCTCTGAGAAAATGGAACTATGCCAGAATGAGGCTATGAGAAATCATGGTTCAAAGTTTAGGAAGGCAAAAAAATTTATATTATAAACATCCGTCTGGTAACTGGAAGAACATTTGCTTAGAATAGAGGATTTTTTACGCCATGGGATGGGATGAATCTGCGGGCATCGGCACTGTAAAGCCGTGTCCTTGAAATGACCTTGCAGTGTGCCTCAAAAGGAACTCCTTCCAATTGCAGGGTGTTCACCCTAAGGTATAATTATTTCCTACTGTCCCTCTGCAAAACTCCCATGATCACAGTATACTGTATATTGTTGTTTGTTTTTGTTAGCACAAGAACATAACCAAATAATCTTCTGTCCTTGCTTTGTTTCAGAGAAAGGTAAGCTGAGTTTGTTGTATACAATATCATAACATCCATTTCATTTAGGTTTTGCTTTTTTTTTTTTTTTGAAACCATGCTGGAGAACAAACCCTGAATGAGTGCACTTTGATTTGTTGTTTATTTTTTATTTTCCTGATTGGAACCCTTAGAATACATTTGTTTGTTATTTGGTTGGTTTGCTGAGATGATACATTACATGTTTATATCCTATGAATTGAACTACTAGCAGCTTGATGAATTAATTAAATATCTGAATGTGAAAATTACACTTACTGTAGTAGAAAGAATTTGTTCAGTCACACAGCCGCCACTGACAACAACATTCAATTGGAGAACAAGATATAAACTTCTCCCTTAAATGAAAAACAAAACAAAACAAAACAACTAACAGCAGGAAAAAGGAAACTGTTTGTCAGAATTACAGGAGGAAATGTATGTCATGACCTGAAATTTTATAGCTTTTGAAATTGTCATAGAATCAAGAGAGAAGATGCCCTAAATGTAAAATGATCGTAATAATAATAATTCATAGTATTTGCATAGCACTCCATCCTGTTAAAGGCTCCAAGTGTTTAACAACATTTATTTCATGCCTACACTGAATCAAAAACACACACCGATAAATGTATCTATTAAATTAGATAGAAAAATAAAAATATTCATGGATATTCAGAGCGTAAAGAGGTCACTCTCCAGCTGATATTTAAAAGTCACAAAATTTTGAATCTCCCTCAAAGCCTGAGGTGGAGAATTACAAATCAGTGGCCCTTGAGTAGGAAAAAAGATATTTCACCCACGCCTTCAACGACATTTTTGGAATTTTAAACTTCCGAGTGTCAACTGATAATCAAACATAATTCAAAACAAATTCAACCTTTCTTTCTTTGTTCTTTGTTTGGTTTAACATTTCTTTGCATCGAAGTTCATTGTATTAAACTTTCCGTGAAAGCACTGCAGAGGGGAAACAACTGTTCATAGGTTTCTTTCTTGTGAAATTACCATTAGCACGAATAATGCGATATAAATGCAACACTCAGCTGATGCAGATTAACTGATTCTTCACAGAATTTTTTAGATCTGTTAGTCTCCAACACATCAGCCAGGAAAATCTGCTCATCCACCAACCATTTTCAATTGACCTGTTATACATTTTTATACTTTTTATTTTGTGGGCAAGTTGAGGCCTTGCTTACCATTTTACCTTTTTTCCCCACAATTTTAAAGGGATAATTGTATTTCAGGTTCATTTTCATTATCAGAAAATTATACAAAATTATATCAATACACTTGCAGTGGCATGTGCAATTTTGGAAACTTTTCAAAGGTTGCGAAAGCCAGCACATTCGATTGCATCTAATCATATAATCTATCAGCCCTCATTTTGAACATTATCATTTCTCTTAATTATTCTGGTTAGGTGGTCAATCTCCACATTTGTTTGCGTTTCAAATAAACATATGTAAGTTTTGAATAAAAATTTTGAGACAGTTGTGATAAAGAAAATCTTTAGAAATTCACAGTTTCAGTTCTGAAAATGGGTGGAATAAAAAAAAAAGTAAAAAAAATATTTGATAGATGAAATAGGCAGACAAAATATGAATTGTCTATAAATTTGCATATCTGGACATTTGGTACATGGCTTGAAGCCGATAAACAAATTATATACCTGCTGGATTACTTAAAACTCCTTGCTTTTCAGGCTTTCAGATTTTCAGACAGGAAATGAGACATAAACAAAACACAGTCAGAAACAAGTGGGGAGAAGGTGTGGGGTGGGATCAAGGAATGAGAAGACAGGAAAGAGCATAAACAAAGTAGACACTATGTTTTTACCAAAAATATTTATTGAAGTTTAAAATTTTAGCTTTCAAGTAGAATACTTTCATGGCCGAAAAACATGTTATCTTTGTGAGGACTGAATGTGGGATAAACCTTCATAGGCAATATACAACTATAATTTTGATTTATATACATAGATAAACCTTTTTTTTTTTTTTTTGCATGCTATTAAATTACTGTAAACGAAATATACATTTCAAATTATGTGTACAGAATAACTGGACTTTGACTTCCATTAACATATTTATGCTTTTCCATAATTTCAGCAGTATTTTCCCCTATGATTTTCAGCATGCCATTTATCAAAGATACAAGCAAGATATCTAGAGTTATGCAGTGCGTTAGGGCACACCAACCCTGTCCCCCCACACCACCACACCATGACCAGATCCACTCCTAATCATATTGCATGAAATACAAATTAGACAATGAATTTAAGTATAGTCAGCAGCATTGCATGAGCATTTGAGCATGGCCTTTGCATTAGGTACAAGATGTTGCAGTTCTTACATTTTAATGCAAATGACCGAAATTCCAAATAATTCTTACATTTTAAGGAAAGTGGCTGTAAAATTTCCAAGTAGCTTTTACATTTTAAGACAAGTGACTGAAATTCCAAATAGTTCATACATTTTAATGCAAATGACCGAAATTCCAAATAATTCTTAAATTTTAAGGAAAGTGGCTGTAAAATTTCCAAGTAGCTTTTACATTTTAAGACAAGTGACTGAAATTGCAAATAGTTCTTACATTTTAAGGGAAATGACTGAAATTCCAAATTGATCTGTTCATGTATAAATATGAGAAAACTATATGACCTCTTTGTGACATTTATAACGCTATTATTGGCTATGAGGCATGCTGACTGTATAGGTGATGTTTAATGGTTTGTGCAGTTAAACAAAGAAATCAGGTAAAACTGTGCAACAGTGGAAGCAACATGCAGCATCAGCAGCCATAGAAAATGCAACATTGGTACCATCAGTGTGTAACTAAACGAGATAAAAATGTACCTGACAGATGATGGGGTCACCAAGCTGATATGGATGTTGATATAGGAATTTTCACAGAAGACAGGATAAATGTTTACAGATTTTGTTTCATAGAGAGGAGTGCATAGCATCACCTTTTCAGCTTGAAGGGATGGTGTAGAGCAAAAAAAAAAAAAAAAGAACAAGTCAAAAAAAAATAAATCGCTTAATTTTTGTGACATGATTCAGTGGTTTTGATTGTTTGTATGGGACACTTGAGTATCCCCTCCACAGATATTCTCAGCAAGCATGTGTACAAACTGTTCAGGTTTATTACAAAATGATCCACAGTCAAAGCAGTCAGAACATGAATTTCTGAAAATAGCCCAGCAGGATTTCCTTATGGGCAATTGGTTTGCATTTGCATGTGAGGTGGATTGGAAGAGAAGTAATTCCTATTTACACGCCCCTGTTGTAGTTTACCCCCCATCCTAAATGCCATCGATGCATGAAGACATCTAACTTTAGTTTCAGCATCTTATGTTGTTGCATGCTCCCATGACAACCATCACCTCCCCCACCCCTTCTCCCCCCTTAGTATCAGTGAACAGACCACCAGGTGCTGTTTACACATTGCATTACTGTACACCTTAGAATAAATTCCTTTTGAAGTCTAAGAACTGGTATTCTCATTGTTAATACATATTTGGCATAGGCCTATCTGGATATGAAATGTTAAATTATAAGAACTGTATGAGAGAGATATTGTAGGAATTTAGGATTTCAAATGATGACAACAAAATTGAACTTGGCTACCAGGGCCAGTTGTAGATTCGTGATAGGAAATAATACCTTAAAGCACTCTGGATCAGCTGAAGAACAGGAAATTTCAGAGAAGACAAAGATTGTGATGAGCCTGCAAGGCTTGGAAAATTTACATTCAGCCGTGTCCCTCTCAGGTTTCTGATAGATTTGGTTTAATCATAACATAAGTTGGGTAGCCTAGATAATACATACGGATAACTTCTTGTGTTTTTGTTCTCGCAGGGTTTCATAGGTTCTGGTGTGCAAAATCCCTGTGTATTGAACAAAACTGTATAGGTTTATGTATTATCAGGTCCTATCTACTGCCATCTAATATGATTTGATTGTTCCATTCCTCAGGTCATTTGTCCCAGGAAGGTTTTCTGAAGTTTCTAATGAGTGAAGACAACAATTTGATTCCTCCAGACAAACTGGACATCAGTGAAGACATGGAACAGCCATTGGCCCACTACTTCATTAATTCCTCTCATAACACATATTTGACAGGTGAATTTGTGTCTTGAGGCCTATAATAACTTTCCTGTCCTTTTAGCTTTGTGTAGTATTATCTTTGAACTATATACACAAAAAAAAGAAAGAGATAACAAGAGTGAAGATCTTTGTTTTTACAAGGGGGTCAGCATGAGACTGATTCTTGCCTGTGTTTTATACTTGTCTGTCTGGTTTTGATGCGGTGGAGGTCAAAGAAAAAAAAAAAATCCACCTGTCATTCTTTTTCATTAAGCATAGCGTACCATTCACAGAACTCAGACTGGTATGAAAGGTAAGTTTGTGATGTCACTGTCGGTTATCTGTCACCTATTTTCTGTTGATTGACTAAAGCATTGTTTACAAAGACAATCTGTTTTGATGTCTATCACTGAAAACTGTAAGTGCCTTGCATGTTTGGAAGTACAGAGTGCTGACTCAGGTTCATAGTTATCCGCTACACTTCAGTGCCCTGGATATTAAAATGTTGACACTTGTACATTTTTAACTCAAGGGTGAAACAGACCAAGTGGGTTTAGGCACCAGACCAGTGGCTTGCCGCCCATAAATTTTGCTTCACCCCTGCACAATAGGCTCTGCTGGCTCCACTTGGCTGGGTCGCCTCATGGGCAATGCTTATTGTACTAGTGTGAAGTAAAATTTATGGGTGGAGAGCCACCGGTCTGGTGCCTACGCCAGCCTTAGTCTGTTTCATTCTTTGATTTTGCACTGGACCATTATGGGCTGTGATGAATTTTGTCAATATTTGCTGTTATAGGTCATCAGTTTACTGGCAAGTCATCGGTGGAAATGTACCATCAGGTGTTATTGAGTGGATGTCGCTGTGTGGAACTGGATTGTTGGGATGGTAAAGATTCAGATATGGAGCCGGTCATAACCCATGGCTACACAATGTGTACTGAAGTTTTGTTCAAGGTAATGTGTACCGCTCTCTTAACAGTGTGAAGATAGAAATTAAAGCACTTTTTCACTACTTAATTCTTGTATACAATGGTGGGACCTGTCAGACCCAGACCTTGATATAGCATGTTCTTGTTGAAACTTAGACTGACAGGCCCCATTAGATACAAACTGTAAGTATTTACTGTTTATTTTGATCTCTATTTGAGAAGTCTGGGTCTGATAGGCCCATAAGGTAGGAATCAATAGTATTTTATAGTTTTTTTTCTTTTTTCTTTTCTATGTGAGGTTCTGGGTCTGAGAGGTCTCAAGATGCACAAATCAAGAGTATGAACTAGGGTGGTTAAAATAAGGTTAAGGAAAACATGAAAAGTTCATCAAAGATCCTTGTCACATAGAGAGGCCCATGATGAATGTTTATAATAGCAAAGAAATATAGTGAATGTATAAATATAAAATATTTCTTTAGGCGATTGTTAAGCTCCTCATCACCCAATATATCAAACAAACGTATGTTTCAAAAGGTTTCTATTCATATTTAGATGGTGCAACACTAACATCCAGTAGCTACCATTTAATACCAGTAATTTAGACAGCAGATATCTAAGTAGCTTTTGATCATATTGAAATATTCCCAGGGCAGCAGGTGCCAGAACTATATTTTAAGATTTGACTGCGCATTTTGCATGGAAGTGATTTTTCATAACCTGCTGTATGGCTCTTATCCGCTATTCAGTTTATTATCCCCAAGAATCAATGTCCGCAATTCCTATTCAGGTAATTTTGGCTATCTAGCATTCATATAACACTGCCCTGTCCAAGAGCTCTTTTGTCTTATGATGAACACAGTGGTGTAGGCAAAAAGTCGGTGAGATTAGGGTACTTTTGTGACAGTGGACAGGAATATAATTACTAAATAAAGGTGGTTACTTTACAATATATGTTTGAAAATGAGAACAAATCTTATTTCTGGAAATAAACCATGTATTGATGTATGATCATTTCTCATTTTCAATGGAGTGAAAGTTTATATTTACAAAGTATCTTCAAGAGTGCATTTAGAAAGAGATTCTGTGAATTTACAGGATGTTATTGAAGCAATTGCACAAAGCGCATTCAAGACATCTGATTTCCCAGTAATCCTGTCCTTTGAAAACCACTGCAGGTAAGTTCTTAATCTCTGTTGCTGATGTTGAGTGTTGGACAAAATTTTATGCTTTGTTCATTACCCATTACGTGGACCTGCTTTTTAACACCTTCTCAAAATAATGGTAGGAAAGTATGTGTGTGGGCAAGGTGATGGTGGTGATGTACGTCTTCATTTCCTTGATTGTCTGCATAGGATAACAATCTGTGTGCAGTGGCGGATCTACTATGAAATCCCTAATCCCGGAGGGCCCTGAAGAAACTTTTTTTTTAATGAGTGAAGCTTGGATGTTGTCCAGCTGTTGCTGGTTGCAAAGGGGCCCTTTAACAGTTCAAGCTTCAGGCTCCCAAAAGTGTTGATCTGCTACTGCCTGTGTGTGTAGATCTGCCACTGCCTGTGTGTGTAGATCTGCCACTGCCTGTGTGTGTAGATCTGCCACTGCCTGTGTGTGTAGATCTGCCACTGCCTGTGTGTAGATCTGCCACTGCCTGTGTGTGTAGATCTGCCACTGCCTGTGTGTGTAGATCTGCCACTGCCTGTGTGTGTAGATCTGCCACTGCCTGTGTGTGTAGATCTGCCACTGCCTGTGTGTGTAGGTCTGCCACTGCCTGTGTGTGTAGATCTGCCACTGCCTGTGTGTGTAGATCTGCCACTGCCTGTGTGTGTAGATCTGCCACTGCCTGTGTGTGTAGATCTGCCACTGCCTGTGTGTGTAGATCTGCCACTGCCTGTGTGTGTAGATCTGCCACTGCCTGTGTGTGTAGATCTGCCACTGCCTGTGTGTGTAGATCTGCCACTGCCTGTGTATCCTTGTAGTGATTTTCAAAATGAGAAAACCACAGCTCTTGAGATCTTCTATATGACACTGACGAGATTGATAGCAATGTATCTTTATTGGGAGTTTAAGTAGATGTACTGTCAATGTGAAATGATCTGTAGCAAATTCAAGGGCTCAGTGTAAAGCATTTCATGAGGAAATAAATGAAAAGAATGTTTCTTTATCTGTCCACAGTCCCAAACAACAGGCAAAGATGGCAAACTACTGTAGGACCATTTTTGGAGACATGCTCCTTATTAATCCATTAGACTCTAATCCAGTAAGTATTTCAGACTCAACACAAGCTTGTGCTGCACAGTATTGTATATGCAGTACAGTCCTGTATTGACACAGTCTGTTCATTGTGTGATTCAGCTGTGCAAAATGAAAGAAGAAACTTGGAAGAATATTGTCTGTACTTGAGTTTTATATATAAGTGGAAAATGTATCACTTTATTGGTGCCCCACATTCTTCTCTGCAGAAAGTGTTTGGCCAAATTATACAGTGACATTTTTTACATAAACCTATTGTTTATTTTCATTTTACACCAGAACTAGTAATAACTGTGTGTGATTGATAGACAGTACTCATCAGTGTGGCAGTGTTAGGGTATGTAAATATTTTGCTTAATGTTTTCAGGACAATTCAAGAAAAACTTTAGATTGTTTGGCTCATACCGTACAAGATTTTGGCAAACTGACAAATCCATCAGCAAAAAATGCAGCGAGTTGAATTTTGCAGAATCATTTCTTTTCTTTTTTTTTCTTTTGCCCACACTTGAAAATGATCTCTCACTTTTTCATGTCTAAAGTTATAACCTATCTTAAACCTCATTCTACAAAGAAGAAAACAGGTAATGGAAACTTTGACTCTTGTAATTTTTTGAGTTCAATGCAAGAATACAATTTCCATAACAGAAATTACATCTGATGCGCTCACAGCATGATCCATGCAGACAGGGATTTTTACAAAAATAGAAAATAATCATCTAGGGCAGCTTGAAATCTTTTCTATACCATAATGAATGACAGAGCTGAAGTTAAGCAGCTTAACCTTAGAGAGTGTGGCATGGGTGACGATGCAGTATTCTCACAATTGATGATAAAGAAGATAAGAAAAAGGAAAATGTTTGCCACTGCTTAGGGGTGTGAAAGGTCACCTTTGTTTTTTATGAGATGCCAAATGGCTATGCTTTTTGATGTATTAGGCTAAGTGATGTTTTGAATACATAATAGAGAATAATGCTCAGTGAAGAAAAGTTTATATCTCTTAAATTTGATGATAAGTTATTGCAATTACAGGAGGAAAAACACTTTAGAAAGTTGAATGTGACTGGTGTAAGGTTTGGTTCAGTGAGAGTATTTGACTGAGAAGTGTAACAGTCCTTACTTATTTGTGAATGGGATGACATTATCTCCTGGACATCCTACAGTAAGTTGAATACACTTAGCAGAGTGATTAAAACATCTGCTATGATAAGCAGCTCAGAGTTTCGCCAAGGAATTTTAACAGCTACTATATTCTCTAAATCCCCTGTTGGTATACAGTGATGGAACAGCTTGGTGTGGGAGAATAGGGTACAGTACAATCTGTTTTGCTGGATGTTATTTGCTTGTATTAATTATAAAGGGTTCTTTACCCTGTCAGTCATCAAGGTAAGTGCAGTGCCTGTAAAATGCAAAGTGTTCGTTCTGGTCTTTCGCATTTGATTATTGTTTGAATGATTTGAATTGTTTTCATGACGCACTATCATTTGCTTCTTCAGCTAAAAGCAGATGTACCCTTGCCAAGTCCCACCCAGCTTAGACGAAAGATCATCATCAAAAACAAGAAGAAACATTTCCACAGAGGTATGTCAGATGGCAGTAAACAGTAAAGTTCAGTGTAACACTGTTGTTTAGTGTTGTTCATGTTGTTTCATGACACTTTACCCGCAGCCTCAAATGTCCTCGAGCCTACAAGCTCACTGGTTCTCTATCTGAGTAAAACTCCAAAGGCATAATGTATCATGGTCAGGGCTGAAATATTAATAGTTTATGAAGATTTAGATAGCAACTCATAAAAATAATTGGGCAGGACTTTT
This sequence comes from Onchidella celtica, assembly GCA_963931925.1. Lineage (NCBI taxonomy): Eukaryota > Metazoa > Mollusca > Gastropoda > Systellommatophora > Onchidiidae > Onchidella > Onchidella celtica. The sequence goes on from OZ007569.1 coordinate 64,907,894, forward strand.
CCAGTTGTTCGTCATCACAAAATACTTCTGAATCTTGCCAAATATCATTGTTTGAAACCTTGCTGTTGTACAGCAAAGCCAGTGAACGAAGTCAACAGGTATAGGTCAATTGCTCCTAAATGAGATAAATTGTGGGCTCAAGGGCTGTCTATATGTGAATATTTGTTATATTTGTCTTAAAAATGTATCATATGTACCAAGTATAGGATAATTGTATTAGTATCCTTGTCAGCTTCTTTTGTGTGTGTGAATCCCTTATGATGATGTCTTGTTGCATTTGATGCACAAATTTTCATATTTATAACTGTGGATCTCACTGATGTTCCAATGCGTTGATGGTAAACACCATCTAAACTATAACCAAGATTTGCTGCCTGGAACAATGTAAACTTACAAAAGTATCTGTAATGAGTGAATTTATCAGTTGTTTGAGTGAAGGTCACTGAGTACCAAAGGTACTGAATTGGTGCCCATATTAAACAGGTCTTGATGTGACCCTTTCATCTTCCAGTGCCATGCACATAAAAGAGATCAATCACTGGTTTTAGTGCTGTTGCAACAGCTGTATAACATTGCCACTGCTATTCAGTGATTAGGACTGAGCCCAGTAGTTTTGCTGATTCAGTGAATGATGAAAAGCTTTATGATTTTCATGTTTGAGCCATGGTGAGCTCGAAGTTGGGGGTCTTGTGAATGTTAAGAAAATAAGCGTCATCTTTATACGAACTTTTTGTACACTGATTTCACATGACACTTTTTGTTATATCCTCTTTTCAAGTCTTTATGAATGCATGCAAGCATTTCAGTGTTTTCTAGTCTTGTTTATAATGCCTAATAAGTTTTTGCTGGTGGGAGGAAAAAAAAAACAAAACAACAACAATAGTCACCTATGATTTTACTTTATTCTGTCCAAGAGAGAGTGTGTCTTTTACCTGACATTTCTAATGGACAATGAAGTGGAAACATCTATCATATAAGCCTTTCATTTCCAGACATCAGCCTTATAATTTAATGACTGAATTGAACTTGAGCCTGTTTTAGTGATACTTACATAATACATGTCACACAATAGTATGAATATTGTCCTTAATAGCAAATGATCTTCTTGTTGTGTTACAAGCATACATCCATGCTTGTGTGCCAGATTAATTTGTACATTCTTGGAGGATCAGTCACATGACAAGTAATACCAGAGGAATAGATTTTTTTTTTTTAAAAAGCAGATCACAAAAAGAAAAGTATAAATTGTGGCAACTTTTGTGTTTCCAAAACACAACCCATGTAATCTACTAGAAGCAGAAACCATCATTTCTACCAAAGATAATGGAAAAGGCCAAAAAAAAAAAAAAAAGGATTCATTTTTCTGTTGGTTTGATGTTGTGTTGATGGTTTTAAATGTGTTATTCATGGCATCCTTAATCTTTGTTGCATACTTTTCCAGTTGCATGGTGTATAGTGATTATGAGGGTTGAGAATGAAGCAAAATTTGGCACAACACTTCCTTTTCTAGTACATATTCATTGAAATGAAAATTCAGAAAGCACAATTGGTGTAGATGTTCCAATGTAAAATATTTGATCCATGGCCCCAAGTGAAATTGAATGGCTTTGTTCGTCAATTGAACAGGCATATGAAAGAAAGGTCAACCCTCATGTAACGTAGATTCCAAATTAACTTCGTTGTTTACGCTGTTGCACCAGTAAGCAGAAAAGTCTGTGTGAAAATATATTCTTGTCCAAGACATTGAGTGAGGTTTTACTAAATCATCAAGGAATAGAAAAAAAGTAAGAAATGAAATTTGTCAGTTTAAGTACAAGAAGTGATGATCTTCATTTTCACGAAGAAGGACATAAATCACCTCTTGCACCTAACTGAAGAAATGGTCCACGCAGTATCTTTCAGATCACTGGGAAACATCTCAAATGTCCAGCCCCACAGCCAGGGCAACCTCACAGAAACAATAGTGAAAAGTCGTGGATAAGTGTTTCTTCAAGTTTTGCATAACAGCCACCCTTAGAAGTATTTTATTATTTTGCTGATAAGGTGACTGTTCCAAGACTTTTCCTGTGTGAAATGTACGAAACCAGTCCTTTCTGTTACTGGTACTCATTGGAATGCTGTTTTCCTCACCATCTCTTTGCCATTTGTGGTCATGTTTGCATATTTGATGTTTGTTCGTTTTCTAGAAAAGACATCTCGGAAGACCCGAGGTAAGCATGCATTCATTTAACCAATGCAAGACAGACAGCTTTTTTCACATCATATGACTGATCTTGTATTATACCAGCTTGCTATAATCTAGGGACCCTCTCTTTTATACCAATAGCTTTTTAATCATGAAATAAATGTACCTTGAAATTCTTGCTGAATATAATTCAGAAGGGAAAAAAAAAATGTTGCAAAGAGAGATACACTTCAATGTACTGTAAATTTGTGGGGGTATGAAGGACATCAGCTAATTGAAAGGGCAAAGTGACCAAGAAATCCCCTTTGAGAGGCTAAAACAGCAGTGTAAGATGTTAACATGTGGTTTCCATCCATCATTGACACAACAAATCTGAGCATAAGTGCTGTCTAGTTATTGAGATTAACTATGCTGATTCTCCCATAAAGTTCATTCCATCCAAAATCATGCAAGAAATTTTGAAGTCAGAAATGAATATGTTAGGGGTAGTGTTTTAATTTGAATCTGAATAAGTACTTGCAAAACATAGCTCACACACATAAGCACCTAGTACATATCAGTAACACTGTACTTTAAGTATAGCATGCATGAACATATATATTTGAAATGTACTCTCTGTGGATATGAAGCAAGTGAGTAATGTTCCCTGTTATTCTAATATACATGTCATTGTGCCTGGGTTTTTGGGTTCCTTTTTTATAATGCCGGTGTATAATGGTGATGGCATTGGGTGGGTTTGGTTGTGGTGCAATGAGCTTCCTACCAATCATTTAGTTTATTACCCAGGCATCATTAGTAAAAGGACACATATTGCTTAATTGGGTCTGAACGCAGCAGATGCCCAATACATATATCTATACAATTCATTGTATTTACTTTGCAAAGTCATGTGAGAAGTTTACCAAATACAACGAGACAAGAGAAAGTGGGACCTTGTTCTCAGGGGACAATATTAATGATGATGAAAGTAGAAATTTGAACAGCGAAATAAGACAAATGTATCCGAGCATTTTTTATTCTGTGCTTTATTATTCTCATGATTTGGCTAAATGCACATGGATAACTCGATAGAATGGAAAACTTCTTATGACTTATTTCATTCAATGTAAGTTGTTTGCAGTTTCATTTTCATTGCCTTTTAATAATGAGTGTAATATGTGTGATTTCCAGCTAAAAAGAAAGGTAAAAAGTGAGTGTACCACTCATTTCATTGATATTTGAACAAGATTTACCTTGATGAGTGAACCTTACAGCTTTTAACATTTTTGTAAAATCAGTTTTTTCTAATATGAAAGTAGATGATTAACTGCAAAGGTCAGGGTAGCCAAAGTTCTCTTATTTCTGTTCTCTCCACTTCTCCAATTTCTTCTTAATAATTTGCTTTAGGTTATGTTTGGCACAACATTTATTTTGAGAAAGTTATAGAGAAAGATAATAGCCAAAGGATACCTATTTTTTCATAGTTCAGATTGAAAGCACTCAATTATAGATTTTGCCCATAGTAATTTACATTCAGATGATACCCTGGTAGAATAGACTTCATTTGATCTTTATAATATAAGCCTGTTTGTAGCCAAATAGATATGACAGGCACTGTGGTTTGAAAAGTTAAATTTGGTCATTTATTCTCAGTTGCATAGTTAACATGTCCAGTATTTGCTTCCAATAATGCAACTTTTCTTATTTTTATTTATTTATTTTTTTTTTTGGTAAAGTTTCTCTCGTTAGCCTTCTCTGTAATCAAAATTAACAATATGAGGATTTTAGTTGCTGTAAAGTTTTGAGTCTAGGAGTTCCTGCTGGATGCTAAATTGATACGTTTGTCCATTCATTGTCTGTAGATTCCTTGGCTTATTGTTAAGAAACAAGAATGCAAACTTTATAGAGCTTACAACTAGACCTTACAACTAGACCTCAGAACACTATATGATATTAACATGTTCTCCAAGCCAAGATGCATTATAACAAACAGTCATATAGAACTGCTTCACAGTGAAGAGAAGGAAAAACATGGGACAAAGAGGTATAAGGTGACCAAGGCGCAAGTTAATGTTGCATTTCTAGCACTGACCAAAAAAAAAAAAATTATGTTGATACCACTTGCCAGGTTTATGCACACTTGTTTTTCTCATCATTTATTTGTACACATGAAAGTTAGCCAATATAAAGTAATACTTCCAAATGGTGACATCAGCTAACAGAAACTGAAATCTAGACTAATATATAAGACTGTATTTGCAGTTTCATCTGACTAACATGTAAGACCTTATTTGCATTTTCATGTTTTCTTTATTTTTGGGGTCTCACTGGCCAGGCACAGTTTAATTTTCCTTTTTTTTTTTTAATGAGTGAGCACAATCTGGTATCTGCCAGTTACAACAGACATGGAAGATTCATATTTTTGCTGGTTAGACACATTATCTAAAGACTTCGTTAAGACATAGACATAGACCTGAAGTTTAAATTGGGACCGGTGTTTAAACTCTTCACTCTCCAAACATAATAACACAGTTCACGTTTCCTCTGTATTTTATGTATCAGCAAACTTCACATGACTGTTCATTTACAGCAGGCATGTCAGACTGAAAAGTGCTTGTGGGCCACATTGTTAGTACTTGTTATCATTGGGGCAGCATCAGTTTGATTCAGCTACACATGCTCAAAAGTAGAAGTGGGTCACATTAGTTCAGAAGAATACAACTTGACATACAACACAATATACCCAACACAGTGTAACATGGTTATGTTTGTTTATTTTTACCATTGCACATACCAGCATGTAAGCAGTTGAAGTGATGTTTCATGTTTTATAATGCAGTCGAAGTGATTTTCAATGTTTTAATGTAAAGGTTTATTGGTAAACAAATGAGCATCGAAGCAAAAGAAAATTGGACTTGCCTAGGGCCGCACTTGAGTTTATAAAGGGCTGCACGTTTGACATGCCTGATTTACTGTTTGCAAAAATATAATGAAACTAATACAACAGCCACCATCCAGACAGGAATCCCCAGACTATGAGCCTTTTCTTTGCTTTGTAATGAAATTTTAATTTCATTGACCTTTCTTCAGCATGTTCCCCCAAGGGGAGTCCAGCAAATGTCTTGAAATGTCTTCCTATTCAACCCAATTTTTACTGGCTATGGAACTGCGGGTCAGCAAGGAGTCGAGAAACAGTAAATGTTAATGTCATCAGCTTAAAACAAAACATGTTGATCAAGTTTGTGATGGAAACTTTTATAGAGACAACCCTATGCAGTTTGATGTGTGCTTTTGCTTTGCTAACCCCTGAACAGCTCACTTTTAGTTCGGTTTTTAGTTTGATTGTGTCATTCAAGTGTACGGTGAAGAGTGCACTGCTGAGAAAAAAAAGACAGGTGTATTTTCAAAATTTGAGGAAAGCAGGCCTAAATAGTATAAAGAACTAATGACTGTGCATCAAGAATGCAACAGTCTTTGAACATTATTATTTACTGGAGCCCCTTTCAAATTCCTACCATTTGAAGCCTAGCCCATGGCAAATTGAACTTTTTTTTTTTTCTGGGCAGAGAGAAACAACCTGAAATGCATTTTGTGTGAAGATTTTAAATGGATATGTGCAGAAGCTTTTTACAGGTGTAAAGTGGAAGAGAATTCTTCCACACATTTTCTGTCTTTGAAATAGAAAATCTAACAGAAACTTCCAAAAATCTGATGGTTGTGGTTTTTGTTTTTGTTTTGTTTTGTTGGTTTTTATTTTGTGGAAAGAAAGGGGGGGGGGGGGGAGGGGGGATGTTCTCAGAATTTGATAGTTAAAATATTTTCTGTTGCTTCTTTTCTTTAAATATGAGAGACAATCAACTTTTCACTCCCACTTTACTACCATAACAGCCATTACCTAAATACCTCAAAAATATGTTCCCAAAATAAATGTGCCCAATTAGCTTGCATCCCTTCCAGAGATTCAGACATTGGGAAATATTGATTTATCGTGGCTTTTTATCCTCATTCATCATACTTAGACCATTTATTCTTTTCTAAATCCCTGGGTGATGTATGAAGTTATGGAATTTCCCTCTCGTGTTGTGAAATAATTTCTATGAATTAAAAAGGATTCCGAGAAAAAAATTCAGCTCCTCTCTGTTTATCAAGGAATATTTTCAGTGGAGAATTTCCAAATTACGGGAAATTGGATTAGGTGTTTCTGTTAACATTTTGTTGGGCACAGTCTAACATGTACTGTGTATAAAAATAATACTATATTGCAGGCCTTTATCCATAAAATTTTAAAACCCTGTAGAATAACTGTGATAAGCAACCTGCCATAAATATGTGACAGTTCGTCATGACGAAGCCATTTTTTTTTTAAAGGAAAAATAGTGATCATGTGAATCACATGCAAGCATGAGCTGCATAAAGAATAAAACTCTATTTATTTATTTGTTTATTTATTTATTTATTTATTTATGCGTATACTCATCTGTTTCTTTATTAGTTTATTTATGAAGTAACCAAAGCTTTTCGTTTAGTTCTAGCTGTCAGAAATATTTAGTTTTGGCCTCTTTATTCTGTTTCGTTACATTGATTCTGAGCTGGCAAGCAGGAGACTATAGCCGATGGCATAAAGTGAACAGTCGTTTTTAAAAAAAATATTTTGAAGAAAATTATGAATTAACAATAGTCTAGTTGTTAGGCCTGTTACATTCACACAGTGATATGAAAGGCACCAAGATTCATGATAACTGGCATTATAAAAGAAGTCTGTACAGCATCTTCCATTCTCATCCATCTGACTGTTACTTTCTCTTTGTCTAAGCCTGTCTCTTGGTCTCTCTTTTCTAGTAAAGACTTCATCAGTCACTCCGGCTAACACATATTCAAAAGTGCCTGTTCCGTTTTTTCCCTCTGACTCCACACCTCATCACTTCCTCCTGTGTTTTGACTTCCTATTACTGGAAAACAACATAATCCTAACAGAATAGTTAATCTTCAGCAGCCGTATATTATTTCCTTCTTATAAAGTATATAAGAAAAGAGACAGTATTGAAAGAGGTACATAAGAATAGACAGACAAGTGCTCTGTGACTGACTATGGTTTTTTTTGGCTGATATTTTTAGAATTTATTTATCGTTTTTGTTGGTTTTTCTTGAAGTATATGGGCCTCTGTTGCAGAGTAGAAAGAAACTATATTCGAAAACAATTTTAGTTTTGAAAATATTAAAAAGTTTTTCTTTGACTTAGCCCTACAGAATGAAATAATTTCTGATTGTAAACAAGTAGTTGATCAGTTTAGAAGGTCAAAGCTATTTGATGGATGGCTGAACCCAAAACTTAAAGGCAAACAGACATAAGATGCAACATTGTTACACCAATTTATAACGTCATAGAATTGTGATTTCAAAATTGATTTGACAGTATTATTTATTTAATTAGTGGTTTCTTCAAAAGATTTTGTGTGTTTGTTTTTGTTTTTTATTTTTAAAGTCAACTGCGATATTTTATCTTTAAAACAAATAAATTAATAAACTATTGCACGAAACATTATGTCTGATTAATAAGTCTTTGTTCAGGAACCACCTAGAGGAGACAGGATCTACTTATGAGTCAACAGTATAAGCTAAATATTGATATCAACTCGAGTAAGAGAAAATCACATTTAATTTAAACAGAAATCTTTACATCGTTTTTAATTGCTTTTTGTTTGTTTGTGATTGGGATTGGGTCTATCACAGCTTGGCATGAATAACCTCATGTTTCTCAATGTGAATTCAAATCTGTGTGAAATAAAGGCTTATCATTTATTGTCTGTGCCATGAGAATCTAATAACAGTGATGAGCACAAATGATCAGAAATATCTTTTGCATGTGCATGCCCATGTAGCAAACTAGTACTGAAAAGATTTCATGATTTATTATCATACTTCATGGCAAGACCTCTGAAACTTTGTATGCTTCTTTAGACACTATATTACCCTTCGTCTGGTTCTGGAAATTTCACTTGCAGTTTTTTTAGTTTTTTTTGTAATCACAAACATTGTGTTGTTCTATGTAAATTCAGGTGTGAAGATAGGAGGACTTCATATTTTATCTGAGGACTTTACTCTCTGTTTTTCATCAGCTCAAAACATGTCTAAACGAATGCGCCAAAAGCAAGCGGCACAGACAGCTAGCAGCGAGGGGATTGCAAAGCCACGGCTGAGTGAGGTAGAGGAAGATGTGGAAATGTCAACAGCAGCTCTTATCTCTGAACCAGCCGAGTCTCCCACAGAGAGCAAACCTGCCCCAGCAGTACCAGCACCGGCACCGGCACCGGCACCGGCAACCCTAGAGCAGCCTGCAGTATCCAGTGCAGAGCCAGAACCAAAGTCTCCCAATAGGATTGCACTGGAGAAAAATCTCTCAATATGCAGGTATAGTTGTCATGCTTCTGAAGATATTACTGTGCCATGTTTTTAGTCATTCCTACATATAAAATGTTTGAATTTTGTGCTGTGGTAGTTGACGAACCTAATGGCACAGGTTTTTGTTTCTCATAGGCCTCAGCTCAAGGCCGTTGCCCTAGAAAGCCCAATAGTTTTAGCTCGTCACAGGACTTTCAAATTGCAGTACTATTAGTTTTAAATGTCAGGTTGCTGATATAGCACAAGGGCAGTTTCATGGAACTGAACTTCCAGTCATGTGATGGGGGCATGCATGACAGCTAAAATTTCAATCAGTGAATTTCTGACACAATTTTTATGTAAGTTTCTGGTGTTGATGGGGATGCTTGTTCAGGATTTGTTTTCTCGCTGCAAGAAATGTAAAGCAGTAACACAGTGAAGTGTTTCGTCATCCAAATTAACATGGCATGTGGACCATAGAATAAGCATTGCACAATTTATTAATGACTTTATAGGCCCATTAAGTAGCAGTGTCCTGAAAGATGATCAAATACCAAACTGATTTGAAGTTAGATTTAGAGTTAAATATTTTGGGAGTAAATTGAGAAGGGACAATAAACCAAAGCCCTGTCTCTGAAAGTATGACTGCTTCCATTTTAGTGAAGGCACTGAGACCACAGAAATTTCCAAAGAAGGAGAGGATGCTTTTGACAGTGACTCCGACTCCAGCGACAGCGATGATGATGAATCAGTTGTTCCAGAAGAAGAGAAAGAAAAGGTCAAGAAAAAAAAGGAGAAGAAAATCTTGACCGAGGAAGAGAAAAAGAGGAGGCAGAGAATGAAGAAAGAAAAGGTGATTAAAAAATTCCCTGACATATTGAAATAATGGCACACACCATGACAATGTATTGTTAAAATGATATTATATTCCACTGAGCACCATGGAGTGATATATCCTGTCAAAACTGTTGCCCCTGAAAAATTTTTCTGGAGTTTTATTGCGAAATGTTTTTCTTGTGCCAGAAAATATCCATGCTGCCAAAGTTGATTTATCAGCCCAAGGTGCTAACAGTGGATAATTTTGTCATAATGTAATATAATTCTGGCTCAAGTAATACGCCCACTGATACCAGAAATATTAGAAAAAGTACGATCATATTTTTTGAGTAATTCCTTGTATGATACTTGACAATGTCTTACTTGACTGTGTGCAGGGTACAGCAGGCAAGGAAGCCTCTGCTGCCATGGAGATGTCATTGTTAGTCAACTACATTCAGCCAATACATTTTCATTCCTTTGATTCATCAGAGAGTGAGTATAGTTTCAGCCCTAAGATAATGAATCCCTCAGTAATAGCAAGATTTCTTGAATAGGCTTTAAGTAAGGAAGTCAAATATTTATGTCAGAAGAAGCAAGAGGAGGGACCTACTGTAACTAAAACAAAGACTAACAGTGCCTTTGGTGACTCTATTCAGGAAGCATAGATTAATAAGGAGTTGATTCTATACATCGTTAATACTTGGCGGTGACTGTGTCTTGCCAAAAGCAATATGCTGAATAAGTTCAAACTGTTCATTAAACTGAAATGTATTTTGAATCATTATGTGAAGAATGGATTGAGCAAGCATAATGTTGAAATCAGTTGTACCCATTTTTTTCTGTGTAATGCTATTGCTTTTACTTGGCAGAGAATGACAGGTAATTCTTCCCTTTTTTATAACTAAAGTCGTGTGTTTTCCATGAAATGTAGAACGCAGGCGAAGCTATGAGATCACATCCTTTGTGGAAACACAAGGTACATCTCTGTTGAAGGAGTTTCCAGTTGAATTTGTCAAGTATCCTTTTCTGTTGAACATAATTGTTATTTTGTGCCTGCATGGTATTTGGAGTGACCTGTGGAAAGGAATGGCAAGAGAAGACATTGTATTTTTTGCCTTGCTTTTTGACAGTATAGCATAAAACCCACATTTTCTAGCAAAATATGAATGGTTCTTGCCAGTATTGATGACACTAGGCTCACTTTCATACTGTTCATCCCAAAAACCCAATCTAATAGTTTCAATTCACTATTGACAGAGTTCTCTGACACTGAAGATCCTTTTACTTTCATTAACAAATAATTGATGATTGGAATGATGGTAATATCATCACATGGAACACTTATAACAGTGATCTTTGGAAAGTGATTAATGCATTTTATGTTGGCCTGACATCAAATGAAACATTGAGACACATCCAGACATCTGAAGCCCAGACTACACGCAGATAATTTAGAAGAATGAAGGAATCCAGTGTCAAAGAACAAAACTATCACCTATCACTGTGTAAGATCCTGCTGTAGATTTTTGAAACTGAGAATAATATATGTGTGGTGTAAATGGCATAATTATATCGGAGTTAAAAGCATCTGTAAAGAATGACAACTTGTTTGTGAGTCCTTAACCCACACTAGCTATAACAAGCGTCAAATGAGCAGAATTTACCCCAGAGGTACCAGGGTCGACTCCAGCAATTTCATGCCCCAAGTGTTCTGGAATGCTGGATGTCAGCTGGTTGCTCTCAACTTTCAAACACTCGGTAAGTAACAGAGCTACAAATATCAGTTTATATAAGTTTTGATTAATTAACGTTAAGGCATATTCTGAACTGGTCATACCCATTTAAAGATAGTTGTTTTGTATGGTTATGACAGACCCTCAGCAATGGAGCAGGGTGAAACTTTCACTGATATGTTGATTCTGTTGCGAAAGAATTTATATCTTTATATAGCAGACTATTTAACAGGGACACTGCAGCTGGTTTATGAGCCAAAGTCAGTCATGAAAATAAGATTTCAGATCTTTATTAGACTGTAAATGTATTTGTTCTATATTTATGAACAGTCAACATTTAAGGAGTGTCAGTTCATGTTAGCACTAACATAAATGACCTTTGCTTTGTTTGGGAGCACAATTCGCATTCAAAGAAGTTTAAAAAAAAAAAAGTCTGCCTTGTGAAGGTATTAGGTTTTGCAGGATGAGTGATGAGTCTTCTGTTTTGTTTTATCTGACAGACCTGGCTATGCAGATCAACATGGGTTTATTTGAGTATAATGGTCGCACAGGCTACATCCTGAAACCTGACTTTATGAGGAGACCCGACCGGCATTTTGATCCCTTTGCAGAATCAACAGTGGATGGTATCATTGCTGGACAGTTGTCCATCAAGGTAACCATTGTCCAGACAATTCAAAGCTTTATTGGGTAACTAAAGAGTTGTGGGAATGGCTTCCACAGACCTGGGAAGAAAATACAGTGAGACATTCCACTGATAGGCTGCCAGACTGAACATTCGTCATTGGTACTCATGGAAATGTTCTCCATTCCAAATCTAAATTTTCAAGAGATTGTGATTCTTAAATCTTTCTTTCATCAACTTGTGATTCAGCTGCTGTGTACAAGTGATAACTTGTCAATTAACATCTCTCATACCATTTAGGCTACAGTTTAAATGTGTTTATGTACCCTTGACATTTTGTAATGGTGATTTCAATTCTTGTGTCTTGTATTCTGCCAGTAATTTCGGTTCTTTAGCGGGAGGTTGGTGGGCACTTCTGGTAGGATCTCCTTCTGCCCTGTCATTCTGTTAGATTCTGTGTGTCGTCTTGCTTTTCCCCAGTACAGTGTGACCATTATGGATCAATGTGCTTCCTCCAGACACAAACTCCAACTGGTTCTTCATACTTTTCTTTTCTTTTGTGCTTAGATCATTTCTGGACAGTTCCTTACTGACAAGAAAGTGGGTACATATGTAGAGGTGGACATGTATGGGCTGCCCACAGATACAGTACGCAAAAAGTTCAGAACCAGGACAGTGCCAAATAATGGCATTAACCCTGTCTATGATGAGGAGCCCTTTGTGTTCAAAAAGGTCAGTAGGCCTAAATATCAGTTTTTAATTTTTGTAATAATTATTGCATCATAATTATTTTGTTGATGGATCAGGCTAATTGTAATGACATGAACCAGGAAATAATAGTAATATTCACCAGTGTTCCGGAATACAGTATGCTTGAATGATGACACTTTATAGAAGTTTATTTCAGTTACTTTAAAAAAAGAAAAAAACTGTTGTTCATCAAGATGATTGGTGTTGCCCTAATTTTGCTTGAGAATAAAAGAATCAGTGACAATTTAATATTTTATTATTATTCATCCTTGCAAGTCACTGAATTTTAGCCGGCAGCACAACTATGCTTGCCGTGTAGTGTTCTAATAGATTTGTGTTATGGTAAAAGTATGATAATTAATATGTCTGTCTTTAATGGTTTTCACGTTTTCAGGAGACACATTGATAACCTGTTCTAATTTTAAGAAGTTCATATTTCATTTTTGATGGGTTCCTCAAACTGGATATTATATGCACGAAATGAAATCATATTGAGTGTTTTAAATGAACTCTGAAGTGAATGAGCACTAATAATATGATAGATTGAAAAGCCAGGGACAGGTGTTTTACTGTTTCATTGGAAGAGTTACCTGAAAGCTTTTCCATCTCAATATTCACCATTGTCATGGTTTATGCATCAAAGTAAGATGTTAATGGCAAAAATGTGTCTTGTAATCTGAATGCAGGTGGTGTTGCCCAATCTGGCCATTGTCCGCATAGCTGTCTATGAAGAACAAAGCAAGTCTCTTATTGGTCACCGTGTGTTGCCAGTGGAGGGCTTGAGACCAGGGTATCGTCACATTCCATTGAGAAATGAATGCAATCAACCATTGCTCACGCCAGCTCTTTTTGTACACATTGTGGTCAAAGATTATGTGCCAGATTCTCTTGCAGGTAAGCATCACTTGCTTCAGGATTTGATATAACAATTTGGAGTTAGTTTCAATATGATGAGGAAAAATACCTTTTTCATTTACTAAGCAGTTTGACTTGTTTCATGTGTAGCTGTGTATATGTGAATTTGCAGTAGTAGCAGTGGTGGTAGTCTCTAAGTTTGAGAAGGATGTGGCAGGGCGGTTATCTATGGGTGCAGTAATGGCGGGCATGGAATATCAGTTTATGTAGCAGGGATGTATGCTGCTTGGTGCTGTTCTGCCTTGGCCTGTGGCCTGGTGTAGAAAGCCTTTTCCAGAAATGCTGATACCCTTCTTATGAGAACATGCCACAGCTGTCTGTCTTGACCTGTAAAGAAGCTAAAGTGACTAGAGCCGTATATCACTATATGGATTCAGTTTTAGCCAGATTTAAAACATGAGAGCTTCTTTATATACAAATGAGAGTGTTTCTGTGAATTACGAAAATGTATGTTTTCAGTTTGAAAGTATGGTGTAATTATCTTCCCATTTTTAAATTAGGAATTTTATTCATTTGGTTATGTTGAATGTGTTTATTGTACAATATCGTTCAACCTGTCTCAAGTTATTCAAAATTTTTACATATAAAGTGCCAATTTTTTTTTTTTTATTATTGGCACATAAAAATTGAGAGAGCTTGCATGCAATCAGTGCTGTTTCATTGCTTATTTTGGAGATTGATAACAGAAGAGAAAATGAAATGGCAGTTGCATGAAGCATCTGGAGATAAACATATCCATGTTACTTTACCTGACAGAATATGCAGATGCTCTGTTCAACCCCATTGCATACCAGTCAAATCTTGAGAAGCATGCTCAGCAACTGGAAATCCTCACTGAGGACTTCGAAGAAGAAGTTACTGTAAGTTCATTCTTCTCCTGTGATTCTTGAAGATGAATTCACATTTATTTGAACTGAAAACATCACAGCCATAAATAATGTTGTCCCATCCTTATACTTCTACTAAAATCACAAAATTTATACCTTTTAAAAAAAATATGAATGTAGTGATTTTGAATTCATTTGTGTGCAGTTTTCGAAACTTTTTTCAGGAAATATTCATTATGTGTAATTTTTGTTTTGTTAGGTAATTAGATGCTTTGTCAAGGAAAAAAAAAAACTCATTCTAAACAGCTCCAAGTCCTGTCCTTTTGTGTCTAGAATTATGACTACATGTAAAACCTTTCAGTAAGGCCCCTCTGGAGACTATTGGATTTGGACTGTTTTTAATCCAGGCTTTCCTGAAAACTGCTGGTCATGGAAAGCTATTCCTGAAGAAAAAAATTTAAGAAATAAATAAAAAGTAATGAACTGGAAAATTTAAATGGGGGAAAAACTAACTTCCAAACAAAAATCTGTGAAAGAACTTCACTGTGAACTGTCGTAAAAGTACAGCAGCTTATGCCCTCCCCTCTCCTTATATAAAATACTAACACATAATTAAACTTTAGTTTTCTTTTTTGAATGTTATTCGGTACTGTAAAAATCTTCATGATCAAAGACAGTAAGTTTGTGTATCTCATTGATTGAGGAGATCTTTGTCTATCAGATCAGGTGAAATCTTGATAATTACCATGGACACCCTAACTGCTTGGATGTGTTTTTGGATAGCTTATAGCTCTGGGCAACCTGAAGTTTGACAGTCTCTTATGGGGCTGAAAAAATATGATATTCCTTCATGCATGAGGAAGCTTAATATGTATGGGAGAATGTCTGATTTAAAAGTGTCCTAAAGAAGTTCAGAAAATTTGCTGAAAGATTTGAAACTTTGATCTTGGAGAAAATTTTATTAACTTCTTCTTAACCCTTTATTGTATATTGTATTTGAATAACTTTTTCTATCACATATTTAAACTTTTATTGTATGAGCTGAAATGTTTGACATGTTATTTAATGCATTTGCTTCACTTCAATTTCCTTACTGTTTCAGGTTCATTTCAATGAGTCAAATACTCAGTTGAATTTATGTGTGTCAAAATAAGAGCCAACTGGAAGAATAGATGAACTCAAAGAAGAAATAGATGAAACTGCAAAGTTAATTATGCTGCAGGGCAGTGGTTCTCAACCTTTTTCACGCAACTGCCTCGTTAGCCTCCAACTTTTCTTTCACCCCCCCTTGTTTCAGAATGACTATTGTCATTAACCGGACAATTTATTATGAGAGTGGTTTGTCCACAAAAGCAAGGTCTGGCCAACTATTGATAAAAATTTAGTTTCCCATAAACTGTGATAATATGTGGGAGGAATGATATATATTTGTCCATGAAATTGTGCATTCAAGTGAAATAAATGTCACTTGAAGACAGAAATTAGCAGCAATGAGTCAATTAAATAAAGTCATTAAATTTATTGATATAGTAACAAATTGCCAATTGTTTTCCTGCTACTTTTGCTGATCCCACCATAAGTTGTTATATTATAGTGAAACTTCTCACTGATGAACTGTCTTCCAGTTGGTTCTGCAGCAGCTTGCAGTGCTTATTTCAGTTATGTTCTCTGGACCACTGTAATGCATTGAACTAGCTAGGTCAGAAAAAAGCATCATGTACTAAATACTGTATAATCAAGAATGGGTGACCACAGACAGTCATGAGTTATTTATGAAGACAGTTTTTAGTGTCAAGCTTCTTTGGTGTTTGAGGGAAGTTATACAGTATCATCGATTGTAAGCGTAAAGTTTTAATAAATATCTTACCATTCTGCTCTTGTAATAACACATTTCCCAGAAATTTTCCTTAGGTGGTTCATGCACACTGGTCCTGGAGCTTGATATATTAATTTTTTACATTTATTTGTCATTCATTTACACGAAATTTGCCTCTTCCTTGCCTCAGGAGAAAGAGGCGGCAGTCGTGGAAGCCATAGTAAGTTAGCATGGTGTTCATGCTCGCTGTTTTCCTCCATCTTTTTCTTTGCTGTTGATTTCAGTCTCGTTTTGTATTTATTATTTCACAGTTTTACATTGGTGTATCGTTGTTTTATTCAACACTTTTCGATCTTCATAGCATATCTTGCTGGATTTGATCATTTTCTGAGTTAGTTTATACCTTTGCAATATATTTTGGCTTGACCAATCATATGCAGTGTTTTCATGGAAGAGCAAGAGTCAGGCTTGAATTATTTATCCTTGCTGTTTTGGTATGTGTGTTGAGGAAGAATGTGTTGTTAGATATCGAATGATCAGGGGAAACGCTGTGGCAGTAGTTGCTGTCAAAAATAGCACCGGACCGGACAATTTAAAATTTATGTCTAGTTTAAAAAGGCTAAGGTGTTTGTTTATCTAGTCATTCACTGGACTACTGCATTTAGATGTAGATACGGCATGGAGGAAGTAAAGGACATGTCTTCAAATGGATGTATCTCAGATTTTGATGGCTAGGGCATGTGATGTGCATGGAATAAAGGGGGATCTTGTTGTAGGATTGAGTGTGTTCTTTCCCTAGTTGAATTGGTATGACAGTTTTAAGTGTGAGAGAAGTAAATAGTAGAGCTGATAAGCACATGGGGTATGCATTATCCTTGTGTTTTTATCCATGAAGAGTTTGTTCCTGCTTTGTTTTAGCTTGTTGTTCATATTGTGTTCCTGCACAGTAATCCTGGGGATAAAAGACAGTCCTTTAAACCTGATGACATGTCTTAACTTAAACTTGAACACAGCAAACCATCCATTTCATGTGCTGGACTGGGCCAGATATGTGACCTACTTCTTGGTGCTACATTCTTCATATAAAATTCTAATTTTTTGTCGTTTTGGCAATATTTCTTTAACCTGGCAGCACATGTAGATCAAAAGAGAGGTAAAAAACTGAACTTTTCAAGTTTGTAGATTAAAACTGATTTTGAGAGATAAACAATATGGTATGGTGTTTAGTAAATAAAATGTGATTTAAAAAAAAAAAAAAGAATGATTATGACTCAGTTTTGGTAGGACATGTGTTATTTCAGGTGATTCATCAAGTGACTGTTTTTATTTGGGAGATACCCAGACTCCTCAACCAAACTGTGGAATGACCATTGGATGCAACATTTTTCCAACTCCTTTGTCATCATTTTAACCCTTTGAGCCCTGATCGTAATAACAGGCAAAGAAACCGCCTTTCCGCAGTCCATAAAACAAAGCGCATCCCCACACCGTTTTACCAGTGGCACTGCAAAAAGCTGCTTGGGGTTCCCACTGGTATACCAGTGCCACGGTCTCAAAGGATTAAATTCGGTGTTTATTTCTAACTGTCCTGTCATAGTGCAAGGCTGTAGAGAAAATTCCTCTTAGTGATATTTGACCAAAATTTTGCACAGACCTAAATGCATGGTAAAGAAATGAAAATATTTCCTAGCAACAAATTTGGGCATCTCAGTTATCTTTCATCCAGTAATAAGAAAAATCATAGATCAGAAATTATCAGTAAGTATTAGTGTAGTGAGGGTAAACACAGAGTCAAGTTTTAAATCATCCTCAGACTTCCAAAAGAAGAAATTTTAGTTTTCATGTGTTATTGTGGCTGCTGTGTAAGACCTAACTGTGTCATTTATTGAAGATTAGGACATGGAACTAGCAAGACCAGACATTGAATAGTGTGCTGTTTGGCTTCGGGCCCTCTCCATCCAATGCATTATTTTGCTGTCCTGTAAAGTCAGGTCCTCACTTGTAGAATGTTCTTTAAATATTATAACCATATGATAATGCAAAAGTGCACATCTGAGCCGTGCGGTAACAGATGTGTCTAAACAAATTTTTTTTTTTTGAACATCACTGTGAAAAATCAAGAATAAAAATAACCATGAATCAGGCAGTAATCTGTATGTTCTTCTGTGTGCAAAATTACAAATTATCCCAGCATGGTGTCATAATTGCTCTCAGCTGTGTTCCTTAAGCCTTCCAGACCCTCCTTATCTTTCACCACACACATCCCACTCAGAGAATTAACAGGATTTAGTATCATGGTTCATTTTTAGATCAGTAATTATGTTTTGGAATGGTGATAAATGATTTACATTTCAGAAAAACAACAGCAACAAAAACCTGTTCAAACTTACCAGGCTATTGAGTTGAAAGCTGGAATATCCTAATCTCCTGTCTCATTGTCTCAGCTCTAGCATATTTTGTTCTTGTGCTGTGGGCAATGTGAATGTGGTCAAAAGCATTCTGTTACCAGGCAAAATAAATAAGTGAAGGCTGTCTTGCTATATGAATGATTAAGTGTAGTATTTTGTGAATTTTTAAAACACACTAGACAAGAGCTCTGTTCATGTACCATCTATTGTGATAGTTTTATCATAGTCTATAACCTTATCCAGGAATTCTTAAATGCCAGACAAGTAATGAACAAGTTATAGTGTCAAAGGAAGATCAGCGAGTCCATATATTGGAGATTCGTTTGTAACATCTTTCCTGCTGATTTGCTGTCATAGCTTCTGGTAGCTATTGTATTTTTTTCTTCTTCTTCTTCTTCATCTTCATTTTAATTCTGAATCGGGGATACCCAGAATTCTGTAGAGCAGATTGGTCTGGGATGTAGAGAGGTAAATTAACTTTGAGAAAAACTGAAAAGGAACTTTTATATGCTAGATATAAATCTAAATCTCGTGGTCCTCCCCAACCCCCACCTTAGCACCACCACGACTATTGCATTGCCCACCTAAACCTTCCCCAGTTCCCATTGTGTACATAATTAAATATCAGAAGTAGATGTAAAACCATCTGGTTGGTGAAATATTAAAGGAAAATACGTGATTTTCAAGCTCTTACCATCATTTGACTATGTCATTGTCATGTTGTTGTTACTGCTGTTTTGCCGAACAAACAAATTTGTCATTGTGCTGTGAGTGGAATTACGACACTTCTAGTCAAAATGCACTCTAAATTGCTGTATGTTCATATATTTCATTGATGAAGTCAAAAGAGGAAGGAGCACAATGAAAATTTTTAATTCAGAAAGCTGGCCCTAATTTTAGGGGTGAAATTGGTCATTTCTTGAATCACGATAGATTGATTCATGTTTTGACTGACTTTAATGTAGAAATCAGGATATGGATTTTTAATATGGGTTTATGCAAAGCCACAGTGGCTAATAATTGTATATTGTGAAGATCCTGAAGTCCAAAAGTATCCTAAGACAAGAGTATTGTAAGCTGGGAGGGGGGGTTCTTTTATTGACAACTGAAATGCTGAGATTGTTATTACAGTGATGTACATGTATGTTTATTTCAGACTGGTAAATTCTCTAGAATATAGCGCAGTAGTATAGATAGCATGTCAGACCCATTCCCTCCTGTCTATTTGTTAACCTTCAGTTACAGACTCTAACAACAGAGATGGCATTGAGTATTTTGACAGTGGTGTTGTTGTTGTCCTGCATTTGTATGCAAAGACACTGCAAGAGCCTTCCTTGCACCATTAATCTCTGCAGCAAACTTTGTCAGTAATTATACATGATCAGTTTTCATCTTTTTAACCACATTTGAAAAGGAAATTGGATGGCAGGCTTTGTGTTTATGTACTCAGCATGCCAAGAATACCTGTAACTGAGTCTTTAATAACCTCAGTAAATGTTCTTGCTCAGAGTGTATAAATTCTGTAGTCTTGCTCTGTTGATAAGCATTTCACTTTTTCATGCATTAGATTTAGAGAGTTATTATCTGTATGATGACAGTAAGCTTATTTATCATTACACATTTTGTCATCAGCATGTTCAGTGAAATTAGCTTTTGTTCATTAACTAGGCACAAAAATAGAGGTACATTTCATGTGACAATGATAAATTAGAACAAAAGAGAATAAGGCATTTTTTGAAGCCTGGTATTTCTCAGGTTTGTCACATTTTGTTTCATACATAACATGGTACAAATCACAGCTCCCATAATGCTTTTAAAGCAGCAGTAGTAACCAGGTATTTCTGATTGCTTCAATCTTTGCACAGAACAGAAATCTGCAGCATTTAATCACTATTTTCAAAACTATCTTTTGGATTTACTCTTTGTATTTCATCAAGTTGTTCTGTTCATTCTGACCTTCAGGATATGGTTGTTTACAAGTGCGTTTCTTAACTTTTCATTTTGGAAATACGCAAAGATTTTGTCATAGGCACATTTCATTCTTTCACATGGCCTCTGTCATGATGCTTTTAAATTTTGTTGCATATTAAAGCATTTTGTCAGTTCCTTAAAGACATAAGAATTGGGAAACTCTCCCATTGTCTCTCTTGTAACACTCTGTGGGTAGTCATATAGTAGCCATTTGTACAGTGCCCTGTAATTGATATTATTTTTTTCCCCCCAATATTTTATAAATGTTAACAGCATTGTATCAAGGCAGATTGGTCTGGAATGAATGAAAATGGACTTAATATGCAAATACAGAATTTGATAATTTTCAGTGTTTCAGAACAAATAATGTTGCTTCAAATGTGTTTATTGTTCCCTCTTGAAATAGGTTAGGAATTGAGATGTTGCAGTAGAGAAATGCTTGTAAGTAGCATTAATTCTGTGAACAAAGATGCTTGACCAAAACTGTATGATTGTGTACACGTCTCATTGCAGGCTGAAGAAAGAGACCCCAGTACCCTCAGAACATCTATTAGCCAGATGCAAATAGATACAGCTAGCATTACTGGTGGAGGTGGAAGCGTGGGTGGCACAACTACCCCAGAACCCAATGGGACCAAACGCCAAAATTCTGTCACCAGTCGCAGCACCAACGTCAGCGTCAGCCCCCTGCCCCACTCGGACAGTATGGGGGGTGTGCAGTCCAAGCCACCCTATCCTCGTATGGGATCCATGACCCATATCCCAGTCTCCAAACAAGAGAGTTCACAGTCAGCCACTTCACAAGGCAGTAGTGGATCATGTAAGTTACAAGTTGTCAGACATCTCTCTTGATCTTTCAACCATGTTCATAATGGTATAGTTTGTCAAAGTTGTATTTCATTGTCTTTGCATTTTACAGATGGGGAACTGAAACTATGAATCTTGCATAGAACATTAATAGGCTGTCATGAGTTCCTATTATCATGAGTAATGTTCCCTCCATAGCTCATCACATGTAAAGGGCCCTTTCTTTCCACAGTTTTCATATGTTAAAAGTAGTGTGGTGGAACATGAATTATGGCTTTCATCAGCATCATCATTTCACATAATATAAATACAGTATTACATAGTAACGCCCCTGAGCATGATACTGGAGCAGATTTATGCAGTTGTAAGATGTATGTGTCAGCAGCACAGATGCATCATCATATACTTGAAAAATCATGGAATCAAAACCATGTTATACAGTAATTTAAATCAATAGCAAGAACCAAGGTATGCTTAATGTTTCAATACCACAATGTTAATAGAAAATGATTACCCTTTAGCCCGGCCTACCAATGCCACTACCACCACTACTACCACTCCTACTACTACTACTACTACTACTACTACTACTACTACAACTGCCTCAGGTGAAGTAATAAATGGTAGCAGTGTCTACATCTGTAGAGTAGAGATACTAGTGTAGTAGTACTCGACACATTAATTATGTAGAACTCTGACCATTGAGCATAAGAATGACAGAATGTGAGAGATGAGAAGAATGGAAGGAAGAGAAAAAAAGATGGTGTAGTTAATTGTTCTTCTGTCATGGCAACTGAATGTCACACCTTTTGGCTGTTGTGTAAATTCCACATGCTGTTTACATGTCACTGGCATTGAATATCTCAGCAGCGACAAAAGCAGAGACACATCTCTGTCTGTCAACAATAGCTTGTCACATCTCTAGCACTTTCCTTATGTTAAGGTTGATGCAACACTAACTGTTCTGGCACAATGCATCGCAAGACTTGTTTCCTCTCTATCCCAGCTTTGTGTAGTTGTGAAAAAAACAAAAAAACATTCTCAGCTGTTTCCTGTTTCTCTCTCGCTGGTCCTGCATATATATTTTTTTAATTTGATTTTTTAAATTAAATTTAATTTTAATTTAAATTATATAATTTAATATTTAAACTCATTTAATTTCTTTTTTATTTAAGCTTCCTTATTGTTTCTAACTTAAAAGTATTGTTTGTGTATAATTATTTGATCAAAAAGACTTCAGAAAAAGAAAAAAAGTTACATAATTCCAGGCCACCCTGGAGAGAAACTAATCTTGCCTCCACTGAATCTCTTTCTTATTCTTTGTCTGCATGTATGCACATCCCCTCTCTGTCTTTCTCATCATGGATACACAACCATGCAGTAAAGTGCAACACAGCTCATAAACATCCTCAAGGCCACAGAAATAAAGTGTTAATTTCCTTCCTTATTTAATTATTTTATTTTTCTTTCGTCATTAAATGTTTACCAGTCTGTGTAGTCAACATCTCAGGGACACACACATGGTTATCTCTGTGTTAGTGACTACTTAAAATATTATAATCTTCTTATATTACAGCCCTTTTTAGAAGCAGATTTTTATTATTCAGATATATGAATTAAAACACTCGTTTTTAATCATTTGAGGAAGATAAAGAAAAAATTAATGATTGAATGTTAAAATATTTTGTGACCTTGTGAGACGTTTCATCATTCCAGACTTCAGTCTCATGATCCACCAGTAGTGGTATTGATTGTATATTTCAGGAAACATAATCACATTTTGTATCTTTATCTTTATTGTTTAACAGTTTCAAAAATTATTAACCTAAATGGTGCAATTTAAGAACAAGCATATACGTCAGGTGCTAAAATTAAATGAAGTTTATTTGCAGAGGACCCATCCTTTATCTTGTATAAGATAGATATTTGTTTAAATGAAACTGTGGTTGAAATGACTCATTTCTTTAAGATAATGAATTCTGATAACTGTGGCCATTCATCATTAAAAGTTTGTTATGTATATACATCCTGATCTTCAGCTATTGTAACACATAAAAACATTCATCTTTCACCATGACATAGAGTCTTTCCATGCTATTCATGTATGTTGATGTTCTCTGTATTTTGATGTGCTGGCAGTGTATCATTTCCACTGCAATGTTGTGCACAACTGTTCTATCTCTATTGTCTCCTATGTCCTGTGCCAGCCACAGCCCCCATGACCCGAATGCAATCAGGGTTGTTGGGCCAAGAAAATGGGTCAGCCGCAGCTGCTTCCGTCACTCAAATCACTAGACTTTCTGGTAAATATGGTCTCTTGAATATGAAGAAAGCTTTTTCACTCAGTGAGCCATTTGTCACGTTAGCCCAGTGGGTTTAATCATTTAACCCCTAGTGTTGTTAGTGAAGAATTGCTGTGCCCTGTTGAAGGCCTGTTTTTTTTTTTTATAAAGCTAGTGGTGGTAATTTTATGAATTTGATATGTAGTCCTTACATTGAAATGGAACATTTCAACAATCGGATTTGACCAAGTAAATTCAGTATTCATTGCTGGAAAGCCTATTTCATTTACTCGGGCAACATTGGGTGAAAAAATCTTTATCAGCCAAATTCTGTGATAGAGTTACTGCTTGCAAGAAAGATTTAACTAGTTTTTCTTACATTAATAGAATAGAATATAATTAATGGTGCAAAGTCCAGTGGAGTGTGAAAGTCAGCAGTGATAGTGAACTTTGCTTAATTTGTTTCTTTTTTGTTTTTGTGATAAATTACAATTTTACTTGATATCGGCCTGTTAATCCTTGTGTTTGGACTCCCAGCCGTCATGTAATTACAGTGTAACTTTGTCTGAATAAAATATTTACTGAAGTAAGTCATAGTGGCAGGAATAAATCTGGTGTAATTTTCTCTAAGAAAGTATTGAAAAAACTGTAAGAGTTGGGGTGGAAAACAGTCATGTTAAAACTATTGTAGAAGAAGCATATTTGAATGTTTCATTCGGGTCAGAGGCCTAAGATAGGTAAATTATATGAAAATGAAAAGATTTGCAAGTGACATAAATTCATTGATGAATTTTGAAGAAGAAATCGCTTGTTACCAAACAAAAAACTCCCTGTCGTTGAGAGAGACAAAAAGCTTTCTTGACACTGAAGCACTTTTATATGCATGTATTTGCAAGCTTGATAATTTCACTTATTTAATTATGTTATATCTGTCTCAAATTTTGTTTTAGATACATGATGATAAAATTGTAGAATATTTTTCAGTTTCTTTTTCCACAAATAAAAGAGTAGAAATTATCATTTTAATTGCTATGCTCTGTACTGACCATAATAGGTAAGTTTTAGCATTGACAGTGGTTGATTTTTCTATTACTGCTAGTGCAGCATTGATAAGAGAATATAAGACACTTAAATGCTCAGACTATCGTAGACAGAGAAGACTGTTTGTGGCTTTCAGTATTTCTACTACACTTCATTCAATATGGTTGTTGTATATTGTGTAGGAAATGCTGATGACAGTACTGTAGGCTTGCTGAGCTGTATGATATGAAATCAAGTTTCAAGAGCCTCCATATCTTATACTGAGCATATAAAGTTTTATTATGCAATATTAACAGTTTCAAGCCAAAAAAAGCAACAACAACAAAAAAATTCTGTTGTAAAGAAATAGAACTATGCAGATTGAATGAGATGTAAAGTTGTAGAAATGGATGGTTGTCATGACATAAAAGCCACATTACTGTCATAGTCGTGCTTCTCTTCTGTGGCAAGTGATGTCAGAAAAATCTTAAGGCAATGTGCACTGTTTCTCAACAATCTCTATCACTCTGTGCCTAGTAGCACTGCAGCAGCTGCGATGCCTGTGCGCTGTAACGTTGCAAAGCTCTATAATAATGAACTGCGCAGTGAAATGTAATAATGATTATTGGATCATTGATCAAGTTTTATCTTTCTGGAGGGAAATCGTCCTAATCAGTAGCCAAACTAGATTAGAAGGGACTTGTTTGTTGACAAACCTGAACTGTCATTGTGGAAAAGATAACTAGAAACAGAATTTCATCTTCCCTTTCTGAGCTTTTTGAATTCAAAATTTGATAATGCAACGTTAAACAGCTGTTGGCAGAGTGATATTATTATGAAGATAAATGAACTGCACTGTGAATGCTGGAGTGGAATATAGCAGTGAGAAATTTCAGGAACATATCATTTGTTTTTATATCAAACCTAGCAGATAGCTTCAATAATATGAAATTTTTGTGAATATGATGCATTTTTTTTTTAAGCTGGGTTTATTCTTTTGAAAAATGTCAGAATGTATGCTTTATTCTCTCAATAATTCCACGCCTAAGCAGGTAACATGAAAAAAATGTTGTAAAATAATGTAACTTATCATGTTAGGTAATTACTGGAGTAGGAGTAGGCCAAATCTTGACCCTTGATGATCTCCAAACATTATAATAGCTTAACAACATGGGTACATATTAGTCTCAGAGATAGGTCTTTAAGTCTTTGGAACTTATTCAAGAAGTATGGCTTTTGTTGCTATTGTTGTTGTTTTATTCAGTGTTTATCTATGTCTTTTCCAAAGATGGAAGAAAACAATATACAAAAATAGTTTCATCGTTGCCCTTTGTCATCTTACCAGACGCATCCATTCTGAATCCCACCCCACTGTGTGAGCTGAAAACATTCAAATCATTCCTAAAGGCAGTAGCCAAGAGAGATAAAGATTTGGAGACTATTCGGCGCAAACATGAAAAGGTGAGCACATCTTTGTGCTGTAGTATTGATATACACGTCAAAACTTCATCACTTACCATAATTTTATCCCTCCTTCATGATCTTCTATGTTCAAATGAAATCATGCTGACAGATGGATCAAACTAGCAGAGAAATCATTCATCAGCCTTGCTTCATTTGCCATAATAACCATGATAACTTGTAGTGTGGCCACCACTAAATAAAAAGCAGCAGCAGTAAATTTATTGGAATTCAAATCGAAAAGACATGTTTTGAAAAAACGTATCTTTAATTAGATCATGTAACAGACAACTTCAGGGGCAGACAAAATGCCTTCAGTGCACTTAAAAACTGTCAGGTCTCATGAACCTCATATTCCTGATCCCAGTTCCATGTTATTGGAGATGTCTGTAATTGAATATTGATATTGAATTCTTTTTAAGGTAAAACAAAATAAGAATGATCTAATTAAATCAAAGTTTATACTTTGTGATTAAAACTCTGAAAACATAGTGCCAAAAGAGAATTTTCAGTTATAAGTAGGCATTAGTGAATGTTTGTTTATTAGAAAAAGTTTTCATTACCGAAATAAGCATGTTTGTTCAGAGATATGTAAAAATCCTTTGAAATTCAAAATGTTGTTGAAATATTGAATTGGAAGGTGAATTATGGCAGACTAAAAAATCGGAAAAATCTGTATTTTACAAAGCCCAAGGTCACCAACAAAAAGCAATACAATAATATTGGTTTAAAAAAAAAAAGAAAAAATTGAAGATGAAAATTAATAAACTATAAGACAAGCTTTCTAGCCACATTTTAACAGAAATACTATGGCTTTACAGCTTTTCCTTGGTATCTGCAATTTGCTCATTGAACAAAGTTGATTTAGAATATAACTGTTTCCTTCTGGCAGTCTCAGATAAATTACCCTGAACATGTTTCCTCAGTCACGTGAGATGATGGAGGATCAGCACCAGCTTGTCCTAGGGAAGCTTATTTCCAACCAGACCAAATCCAGAATCTCCATGGAGAAACATCATTCCAAAGTCCTCAAGAAAATGGCCAAAGAAGGCAAGAGTACTGACCAGAAGCAGAACCAGCTCAAGGGAGAACTCCAGGAACTACTGACTATTCAAAACCTGAAGGTATGGCATCATGATCATTGGCAACATTTGGAAATGGAGAGCTGTAAAGGAAATGAATAGTGCACTCAGCTATAGATAAATTGAAATGTCAATCAGAGATAAATGTTGTGACCACTGAGATGGATGAGACCTTTCTGACTAAGGGATGAAACAGATCAAGGCTGGTGTAGGCACCAGACTGGTGGCTCGCCACCCATAAATTATGCATTGCTCTAATACACTAGGCACTGTGACAGTGTGCCTAGTGTGTTAGTGTGAAACAAAATTTGTGGGTTGTTAGCCTCCAGTCAGTGGTCATGCAGGAAAACACCCAGGCTTATGATCAGGGTGTGGCTCAGCTCCCCTATAGTGTAGAAAAATTGAAGACTGAAACTCCTGTTGACAAGGGTTCTCTTCTTCTAAAGAACTGCTATAGTCTCACCTTCCCAAGGGTTTCTGTTCTTTTCTTCTGCAGCATTCTGTCATTCAAGATCAGAACCAGTCCACTCTTTCCATTACATGATAAATAAAAATTAAAATGAGTGCAGCTATTATCACTGTGTAAGACAGTGAAAGTACATACTCTGCATTGTCCTATTATTTTTCATGGTCATCATGATCAGCATTATTATTATTATTAACCTTTACCCTAACGCATTGCAGCCTACAGTGAAAATAGACACTGTGAAATGAAGTGATGTCAAAATCTTGAGGTTTTAAAAAACAAATTAAATGTAAAATGAGATGGTTGAAGAGATGAGATAATACTAGCAACCATTGATATTAATAGAACCTGCCATTTTCTGGTTGACAGAAACGGGAACTGGAAGCCAGCCATGCCGGCAAAGTGATGAAGTTGTGCAAGGAATATTACCAGCTGGAACTGGAGCTCCAGTCACGCCATCATGAGCACATCTATGACAGCTTGCAGAAACTGATGGAGGCCAACCATGCTAGTCATGCGAAAGCATTGGATGAGATCCATGACCGGGAGGTGACAGAGCTGAAGAAGAGGATGGATGCACAGAGTAGGGACCACATGAAGGCCTTGGGCAAGAAACACAAGGATAAGCAGGAATTGTCAAGGTGGGGGAGAGAAGAGAAAACAAAACAACCTAACACACTCTTTGTTTACTGCCATGATAGTTCAATCATAAAATCAAATACATGTACTGTAATATTGTCACTGTTCTACAATAATGGCATATGTTAGACTTATGCCACAAGGCAACTGTCTGTTCGTGGCATTCCTGAGCATGATGGCTGTCAGATAATATTAAGCAAAAAAAGAAATTCACCAATGGGAAAATGTTATAATCCAACGGAATCATAATAGCATAAGTCACCATCTAACAGGAAAAGAAAGTTTTTTCTTAATTTCTCAAAAGTGTTGGAAATGACTTGTGCCATTAGCATAGAGCATTGGCAATATTCATGACATGTCTAATGAAATTTTCAAATGTACGGGGTAATTTGACGTCATGGTAAAATGGTTGAACTGAAATATTTGAAATAATTTCAGTGCTAACGCTATACTTTTCACAGTCTAATCCGCTTACTGGCTTGGCAACAGTTTCCCCATTTTGCAGGAGAATTTCAAAGTTTTGTTGAGAGTGAGCTTTCTTACAGACAAGCAAGTGGCAAAAATGTTTCTGCTTATGATTTCAAAACTATGAAAGATCATTATCAATATGTGATTTTGTGAGAATATGTCTCACCACGAGCAGGTATTCATAGCTCAAAATCATCACTAAGCCAGTATGTGAGATGGACAAGGCTTTCATGCTGAGTGCTGTATAGAACTATTATTTTCACACCTCACTCATCAGAAAATATTTATTCCACTTGAGAAAGTTAAGACTGTTTAATTATTTTTGTATTTACGATCTCATAGTCTTGCATTCGCTGGGCCCATGAAATTCCAGAATTGATCAAATTCATTATATCCAGTTCGCAGTACATTGGTACAAATGCAGTGTGAATTTTGTGTTCGACTTATGCCATCAAGACAACTGACAGTTCATTGAATTCCTGAACGTGATGGCTATTGGATAATACTATGCAAAGAGAAATGCACCAATAGGAGAATGTTATAATTCAGCAGAATCGTAATGGCATAAGTAGCTAAGTTTTGAATCATCACATCAGTTTTGTTTGCATGTCTTGTACAATTCCATCAACAGAATCAAGAGAGAGGCCCAGCAGAAACATGTCCAAACAGCGGTCACAGAAAGACAAAAGGTACTGTTCAGTGATAATCTACTGGTTCACTTTAGTTTATAACTGAAATTGAAGAAATTTAAATGGAAAAATGTCTCAGGTCTGGCAAACAAAGTTGTTTCCTGTGGTTTGTAAAATTTCAGTATTTTCACTATTGTTACAGTGTTATGTCTATCCGCGATTGCCTTTTCAAGTCACAATGTAGGAGCCAGGCTATATAGATCTGACAAGCTCTATCAACATATAATTTTTTTTGTTGTTGAAACATTTTATAAAATTTATGATTTGCTGACTGTGACTTACCATAAGCAAAGCTGATCGCTGGCTTTCCTTTATATATACCAGCTCATACTTAAATATTCAGCCTGAAATTTGAGAAGGGATTTAGATAAAGGAAGAAGAAATATGGGGCAAAAGGGTGAAAGATAATAACAAACAAGAAACATTTGATGTATACAAATGTCGATCTCTCATCTGTGCACTAGTAAAGAAGTTAGTAAAAAATTGTCACATTTAAGGAAGCTTGCAGAAGCTGGCAGTTGAACTTTTTTTTTTCTTTACTTCCACAAATGTTATTCTGATGAATGATAACTTTTGTATTTGATTTGTGTGTTGTTCAGCTGAAAGACATCCTTGACAAGAGACAAAGCGAGTTGGAGGCAAAACTGGCAGAAATCAAGAAAGAATTCCAAAAAGAAAAAGATGAGGTGAGACTCTTTCTAACATAACATAAGGCTCTCATGAACTGTGTTTGGAAGCCTGAAGGGAATGGTAGGGATGAAATAGGTCTATTTTTCTCTTTTTGAGAATATTTTTATGTAACTTTGTTCATTAACCCATTTGTTGTAAGCATCACTTTTTCTGTCACATCATTTTGAAGTGAACTTTTTAGCAAGCCTGTGTTTTCCACCCACACCAGTTGAAAATATTTAAAATTTCATATGAATTTGAAAGCCTGATGAGGAAAGAAAATGTGATTAAAAACATGCAAAGGTGAAAACAGTACTTTATGGAATACTTTGTGAAAATTTGTATGACAGTAGATGACCATTTCAAATTGAGCTAATAGGTAAGGCATTTGTGTCAAGCACCATTACATACCTTGGTTTAACTTGCATGGATGTTTGCTTCTTATACCTTCACTATTTTTGTTTGTGTTCAGGCTCTGAGAGGTTTCAAAGATGAATATGAGGCAAATATGCAGAAGATGGAGGAAGAACTGGGGAGCCAAATGGGTGATGATGATGTCAATGATGATGAGGCATCCAACAAGGAGGAAGGAATGAATACAAGCAATATTTCACAGTCTTTATCTAATGGAGAGGTGGACAGCAAAGAGAGAGGTCCTCACATGTCCACTATCATGGTGAAGGGACCGACTAAAGAGAATGGGTCAACAGTGCATGATTCACCAGAGGAATCGATAGAGAAAGTGAATAGTGAAGAGCAGCTGACTACAATGTGATTCTGTACAATATTTTGTTTATGAACTACATCAATTGGTTGTGCACTGTGTTTGCACTGGTTGTTGTTTCTCAATGAGACTTTGGTCATTGTAAAGTAATGCAGCACAAACTGTGAGTGCACTCTTCAGTCCATTCATGAACTTTCCTGTTCATTTCTTCTGTAGTGTTTCCAAACAGTTGATCTACTTATACTGCAAGGTTTATGATTTTGTCAAGCACAGATTGATCAGAAAAGTGATGTTGACATTAATGTCACAAGCAGTGGCAAGTTTTGGAAAAACTTCGATTCTGCAAAGTTTATTCTTAATGAGGATTATTTAAGTGACATTGAAAGTCACAGTTCAATAATATTATTGTTTTCCTCATAGAAAGAAACGATTCTTTATGTAAAATCTGAAATAGGGATAAAATGTGATTTGATCTGCAATTTCGTATCACATATTAAAAATATGGCATTTACCTGACAGAAGCAGTACAAATATTTGCTGTCAGGAGTCAGTTCCAATGATAGAGAGAAGAGCAGTATTTGATGTTGTTGTGTAATGAAGTCAGTTACTTAATGAAATACAATTTTGTTGGCTCAGGCAATTTGAAACAATGAAAAACTAGCACACTTTCTATGCAACATTTCTGGAAGTCCAATGATAAACCCACACGATACGAAATTATTGTTTCTCTTTGTTTGGTAGCAATTTGTAAAGCGATCCTGGCAATTCCTTGATTGGTGTAGTTGTATTGCCAGTTTGCATTGGTTCTTATTTTAAGTTGATAATGGGTCATTTTATATTTTGTTGGAGTTGTTGTGTTCATGGGATTTTAGAGATTGGGATATGATTGTCAAAAGCCCTGTAATTGCTGTTCAAGTATGATCGGTTATTTTATACTTCAGATTCATCTTATAGTTTTGACCAAATTTGATTGAACCAGTAAGCCATCAAGACAGCTAGAGTATATGGTTCATTATGTAGCAAAAAAGCTGACACAACTCACTGCCCTGCAAAATGGTACAAAAATTCTTTGCAACTCATCCCAACTTTTTAATCAGTACCCTAAACCAGTTGTATTTCTCATCTGCATTGGAATGTTGTCATAGGATCAATGTATCTTTCACAACCATCACAGTAATTGGATATGTAATTTGCCTTGTGGTACCTTTGTTTTCTGTGTCATAATTATACACACTTTGTCTTTCTCTAACCATTCCAGTTTTGTGTGACTCTCCCACATGGAGTTTCCGTTACCTCTTTTTCTCCTATCTTCCTGTTATTGCATGATAACTTTCTATATTTCCATAATAGAATGTCTCCATCAATGGCCAGTTTAGAATAACTGTGTCCCAACATAGAAAGTGTTGAGATGAAATCTCTGAAATGCAACATATGTCAGGAAAGACTATTTAATTTAAAATTATACAAATTATTCACATTGAAATGATCGATAATGAAATTCCATCATTAAATGTAATGAAACTTCTGGATCCTTTTCCCATAGAGTAAGGTAATGGTGAAAAGATAGCAAAAATTGCTCATCAGCATTTGTTCACAAGTTGCTCATTGATGTAACAGGTTGAGATTTTTTTGTTTGTTTGTTTGTTGTAGTAAACAGCTTCCATGCAAAATGTAATTTCACAGCCCAAGGCATTAATGAGGATGCCGGTCTTTGCTTCGACTTTGCTTGTTTTGAAGTTTTGATTTCCTTGGTAATTGATAGAATTTTGCCAGCATGGCAAGATTATCATTATATTTCTGATACTTAAAATCTCTTTAACTACGGGAGAAATGCTTTCAGTTATGTAAATGAAAAAAGTGTACATAGATTTGTTTTCGTTTTCTCTGTACGGCACAGAATTTATGCTATGTCATGATGCAAATGCTATTACTATAATTGTCTGAATGTACTTCTCATGTTCCGAATAATTGAAATGACTCTGTTATACAAAGAATCACAATAAAACTGAAATTATGTTTAAGTTTTTGCACTGGTATAGAATAGTTACCAAAGATCACAATTTAGATCTATGAATTGCTTTTGTCTGTTTTTCCCTTCCTAGTTGTCAGCGGTGGAATAATTTTTTATATGTCCATACAGGATAAGTTTTATTCTGTAGAAATGCACATTAATAGTTGCAGTGAAATTTTGAGTATTTGGCAACTTGGCAAATTAATTTTTATGAGTGTACATCTGTATTAGGGCACTGTTTTTTTTATTGACAAATTTTTATTTGAAATTTTTGGGGGCGAGTGATTTGCATTTTTCCCCCAGTATACATCAAGCACTTATTTTTATCTGTAACATTTTGAAAAGTCCCATTTCTCTATCTCTAAGTTAATGGTCTCACACAGGAGCAGTTTTCACTCCTGAAATTATTTCTGTTCATGCATTTAATGTCTTTTTTTCTTTCATTATTTCTTCTTATATTTCTTAAAAAGTTGAGATGGAAGAGTCTCATTTGTATGTATGTATGGTTTTGCCAGCAATTACAATTGATCAGTTTATGCAGGCAGTATACTTGTTCCACTGTGTTTCATTTCATACATTCACCCTGGTATTTATTCATGTTTGCCAAAATGATATTTTAGTTAAATTCTAATGTCTCATTAGATGTTCTATTCTCAGTGTGTGCTGGGATCTGAACATTTTGCGTTTGTTTGAGAAACATCAACCCTTCGTGGTTTCATCTTGTTTTGCACTTTCCTCTCAGAGCAGGGTAGAAAGAAAATTTCAGTGCAATACTTCTGTTTCTTCATGGGGTAATAAGGCAAATAAGATAATTATATCACATCTAAGTCAAGAGGTGTTATTTTAGACATTTTTTCTGCATTAGACATTGTTCTGTTTCTTTTTCTTTTATTTTTTTGAAGTTTTATCCCAGCCAGCAACCCGATGGCAATCTGAAGTAGATTTCTATAGGATCGGTGGGATTAACCGTGGGGCGGGCTCCTTGTATCAAACTGATGTCAGCTGTATGTCATAACCAGTGGATCTATGTAGGAACGATGTCATTCTTATGTGCAGATGTTGTATTTCCGTAGGGTTGCTGCTGACTAGGATTGAATGAGCTAATTTAACAAAGATATGCTGGAATAGCAGTAAACTTGCATTTCAAAGTATCTAACTTTACGGCAATGTAAAAGAAAAACACATTCAGATTTACAGTTTGTCAGTTATGCAATGAAGCCAGAACATCTTAACGCTCACCCTGTGACGGACACTCAAAGCCCGCTGTCCGGTCAGCGACCTTACTCACGGAGAATCGTGACCCTTGCCGATGTACGATGACCACACTACAGCTGTCCACATGGCTTGGTTTTTATTATCGGTAGGAAAACATTTGCTGCTATGCTTTATTACGCTTGATAATGGATTAAACCTTTGTCTGTAAGTCTCTAACCAATGATCTGACTTATGAAACAAAACTGACAGCTGTACTTTTCGTGAGAACAAAGCATGATAACTAGCCACGCCCCCCAAGCCCTAAACAAATGGTTTCATCCTGATTGACACATACTAATGAATCAATGTGTGCATTTGGGGCAAAGATCATTTCAGAGCTTGGTTCTGATTGGTTCTTAGATAAAGGCAACTCTAGGTGATGGTCAGCTTGTGAGAAAATGAGATAATATTGCAGATATATTGAGCAACAGTTTCCCATGTTGATGTTACACCTTTTGATAGCGTTTGGAGAGCCTTTGAAAGCTTAGTCTTTGTGATTCCGACCAGTGGTTCACTAGTTAACATGTCCTTGTCACAATGCCTTTGATTTAGAAGAGACAGTGAGCAATAAGACGGTAGTACGTCTCAAAAAGGTCAGTGACCTGATGGGTGAAAATCCGGCTTACGCGCTGCGTGGTCAGCTTGACCTTTGCTGACTTTGTCTGCCCCTGCAGAGTGAGTGCATGGAAGGTTGATGCTGACATATCTCGCCCTTCGCAGGGTGAGAGTTAAAATGCTTGTGGGCTTATAGTTTCTTAAACAGTAACAAAATTTGAAGAAAGCCTGCTAGTTTTGTCAGTTTTTAAAAACAGATTTATTCTCTCTTAGATAATGATTAGCATTGTAAAATACCCAGGAGGGAGATAATATTATAGAGTGACATTGATGATAAACTACAGCCTACCTGTGTAATTAAAGCTTGTTTCCTTTCACATAAAGACCACACCCATTCAGTTCATACCTTGTTATTGCAGCAAGTCTAAAGAGACCTCAGTGGTGATTTCCTATAAGAACTATGTTTCTATGTTTAATGCATTATGAATAATTTTCGGGTCTTTTTGCGGACAAGTAAATGTATTAAACACTGGAAAAAATTCAAGCCACTAGTATTATACAGTAAGAATTGAACTAGAGGCACATACTAAAATACTGTTGAGGGACAACATGTCACTGGCAACTTCACAATAGCTAAAGTTTTTCAAGTAAATAAGTGATCTGCAACTCATATTTGAAATACAGCAGTGTCATATTTGAGAAAGAGATTCATATTCTTTTTAAAAGAGAAAATTACAGTACAAGTCACACAGAAGTGAGGGTATATAATATTGCTTGTATCTTTGAATCCCAAAAAACATGAACAGCAAAAGAATATTTTTGAGATAAATTGAAAACAGTTCTGAAAATGTTTGGTGTCTGGTTACAGCTTCTTTTTTATACATATGTTGAATCTGTTACTTCCATAAGTGAGATGGGTTAACAAAGTATATACATGTATGTGTTGTACAAATACACCCTTTTAAACAGTGTTGATTGTAAATGTGCTACTGTGATGAAATATGATGGCATTCTGACATCTCTGAAATAATGGATGACACAGTGGCATCATATTACTTAATGGCACATGTGATTTAACTCTGACTGTTATAATAATATAATACTACTATTAAATAGAATAATGTAAAATATTAGTGAGCCAAATGTCTGTGTCCCTTGACTTGTTATGCACAAATTATGTCTAGTTGTTTGTTTTCAAATCTCTCGTGTAAATGCTATAACATAGTAACATACAGGACACAATTCCATGGTTGTAATCTGTACACAGATGTTGTTTTCTTTCCAGTCAACTGTATGTCTTGCACTGCATGGTATGCATCCTTATAAATCTCTTTGATTTTATTGATAATGCAATGAATATGATGTTATGGGAACAAGCAGTTTTGTTCATGAGATATTGTGGCTTTTAATAGGATGCTGGGCAAATTTTGGTTAGTCGTTCTTTAATGTTAGCTCATTTTCATCAGTTGCAAAGAATGAAATGATCAGATGTTATGAATTTTATAATTATAATGTTATGTCATTTATGCATATTTCCTGTAGATTTTAAAACCTGGGCTCTGAAATTACTCTTTAGAAACTTTTAAAGTTGAAATAATGATGAAGTGTTTTTTAGACTTTTCTTGATTTTTCTTTTTTTGGAAGAGAGACAAAGGATTTGGCAAATATTTTGTTATACTATTTGCTTATCAGGTAAAGCAAAGCTGATTCAAGAATTTGTAAATGAATAAAACAACAACAACAAAAAAATCAAGGAGTGGTCAGAACTACAGCAACATTTTAGAAATGATCCCCATGTATATGCACACTATCATACTTACCTATTTGCATTTGTCCAGGATGCAATTGTTTCACTTGTTTTCTTCAATATACTTAAAGAGCATGTGAGGAACCTTTATTGTATTATTTGTCTTTGCCTCTGGGGATGAATTTTTGTTTCTGGTTTATTATGGACAAAAACCTGGCTATGCAGTGATTTGCAGGAAGCCAAGATTAATGTATTTCTTTTCCAAGAAAGGCACAAAATTTTCTTTCATGAAAAAAAAAAAAACACGAAAAGAAATAAATGAGCATGTGACATTAGAAATAACTGTGATATGATCAGTATTATACAAGGGAGATTTTTAGCTTCTGATACACCGTTGTTACACCAGGAAAATCTTTTTTTGAGCCAGAAAAGAAATTGCCAGTAAAGGATGTTGTAGGGAGAATGTAGTGTTTGTAAAATAATATGGAAACAGACAAAATGATTGGTATGAATAATTAGGCCTATTTGTGATGGCATATTCATTTCGTGGGAGGAATGCATGCCCACTGGAACAATTCTTGTTTGCACTTGTATATTGTACAATTATTTTTTTTTCTCTCAATTTAAAAACAACAAAACATTTTGATGAAGAAATGATGTGCAGGAACTTTTCAAAGTTGAATTCCTTGAATTCTTGTGAGTTACTTGAGGCACACTTTACTGGCTCTGTAATGACATTTTTTTTTGCTTTGTGTTTGTTAAATAGATGACTTTGAGGAATAGCCAGGCTATGATGTAGTGCAGGAAAAAAATTACAATTCCATAATGTAATGTGCAATAACAAATTGACATTTCACTGTAGCCTGTATGACATTTTCCTTGTGATCATAAGGTCTCATATTCTTTCATTTTTTTTCATATATTAACTCACTCTCCCTTTCCCATGCATTAGACTTCCATTATACTACTGCCAAGTCAGACACTTTGACATAATTATATGATAGAGACAGTGTGTTTGTTTCAACTTTCTTTCTTATCATACAACGGGTGCTGGTTAGACTTTATTCTGAGAAATTCTATCTTCATATTTTTCTATAGTCCCAAGGGAGCACCAGATTCACTTATTTACAAGATGCCTTATGAAATTATCGTAAGTAATTCCTTCTCTTGGTAGGTACTTTATCTTCTACATTCTCTCAATGCAAATTTAAAATTTGGATCACATTTACCGAGAATTAACACATAGCCTGTGAAATTTTTATTCAGAACCGATTAGGGGATTTCCCAGACATATATATAATGTATGTATGTAGCTGCCCAACAAAATGAGGCACATTTCAGCATTACCCAATTCGAGAAAATCATTAAAAGGCAATCCTGTTTGAGAAGGGTAAATGCCTCAGAATTGACTTTGAAATGAGTCATGAAAAGCTGAAACTTTAAAAGCATTTGTCTCAAAACTGTGGATCTGTGACTTCTGGTTTTTCATAGGCCAGCAGTATTTTTTTTACCAAATGAAAGGGCTTTGAATAAACTATTTGGTGATACCAATATTTCCATACCACCAAAATACACAAAATTGCCTCATTTTGTCAGGTGCCTACACACATATAGATAATTTTGCAGTTGAGGGTAATTTTAAGTGGCCATTATACATTATGTCAAGAGACACCATTTGGAAGATTTGATAGCTGTACTTCATATAGTTTGGAGGAAACCACAAGCTGGAGCATAGCTTCATTTCCACTGCCTTCAAACATAAAGTGTTAACTGTTCGTACCAGTTTTTACAGATGAAAAATTGAAGTTGTACACATGCAGAAGTAATACTGAAAATTCCACTTTGTGTTCATGTGGGAAGGCTAGTAAAGAAGATGCATTTTAGATTTTTGGAAAGATTTATATGATAATACAAGATACTCTATAGATGTATTTTAGGGCTTAGATGGAATTATTTGATTAAAAGATATATAGGATTACAAAGTTCAGTTTCATGCTTTTGAAAAATTTTTTTTATAGCTGATTGCTGCAAGGTGTGATTACGTGAATCAGCAGCATTATCTGGAACTCTGAAATATTTTCAGAAAAATTATAGGTGTATAGAAAAAAAAAAACTACAAATGATTATATGCAATGTCTGACAGGAAGATATCTTGATCTCAAAACTGGTTATCAGCTCTGTCAAAGGGCAGTTGTTAGCTTCAGTACTACGTTTTCTTAAATTGTTAATCAGAGATTTACAAATGCAAGGTGATTTTACTATAATTTACTATCTGTTGTGAAAATCATTTATTTTATTGTTTCAGTTTCTACTTTGAGTACTTCCTTGGGATGCTTTATTTTGTGTATGATTTACCATCAGATTGTGTGTATAAGTCTTGGTGTTTTGAAGAATTCACTTATTGTGTATGTAAACAAATTAACCATATATTTTCTTCTTTGTACAAAAGATGTATATATTTTATACATGAGAAAAAAAATTGATACCTTTTTTTTTTCCTGTCCTCTGCCTTTCAAAGATTGTGATATTTTGTTGCTCAAAAGTATGATGATGATGATGTTGATGATGACGATAATATGTGTCAAATGAACAACCATGTAATTACGAAATGTACATCATTAATGTTTATTGTGAACAAGATAGGAAGCTCTGGATTTGTTCAGAGATAGAAATATAATTGTCTAAAATGGTTTCCTGTATTAATGGTTGATAGTTCTCACATACCACAGATATCTACAATAGGTTTTCTTCTGCAGTAACACAACTTCCAATATTGTGTTTTCA
This sequence comes from Onchidella celtica, assembly GCA_963931925.1. NCBI lineage: Eukaryota > Metazoa > Mollusca > Gastropoda > Systellommatophora > Onchidiidae > Onchidella > Onchidella celtica. The sequence goes on from OZ007569.1 coordinate 64,946,958, forward strand.
GAATGTCAAAATAGGATACGATGCAACAGTGTGATACGGCCAAACCCCCCCCCCCCCCCCCCCCCAAAAACCTCACATATGTAGTTGAATGTAAACTGTAGCATCACTTATGAAAAGGATTCTGGACCAGCAAACAAAGTAACTAATCATGGATGACTACAAATCCTTTTGATAAGGATATTGGCTTCATTTTAAGGTAGAGAAATGAAATGTACACATCAAAATTTAGGAAGCAGATCTTTGCTAAAAGAACAGTTCCTTTAGTTTTTGGAAAAAAAATGGAAGAAGAAGATAGCTTTAAAATGGAGTAATAAATTTTTCATCTGAAGAATATTGGGTTTTTTTTTTCTTCAACTGTATTTTAAGCAGACATTTCTTGGCAATTTACAAATTGAGTCAGAACATAAAATGATGAGGATATTATTTAAAAATTATGTGTATTGCATTTAGTTTTAATATACATGTAGGTCCTTTAATTAAATGTGCATAATATACATTGTTTTTTTCATCTGGTTACTGGTTTGATTTGAGGGATTTTCTGGATGTCATCATCTTGGCAAGGATATTTTTTAAATATTTAGCACCAAAGTGAAGGTTTGAGATATCTTTATTATAGTGAGGGTGAAATGCAGCCAAAGTTATTATTATTTTAGAGAGTGTAGTTTTTACTCTACCAGTAAATTTAGCCTAGTGTTATTTGAGGTGTGGTGTTTGGTTTAATGGGCAACATCATTAGATCTGGTAAGAAGGTGTGATCAGTTTCCTTTCTGCCCAAGTGACTTTGTATCATCAATGAGTAAACACTGATTTGTGACTTTTAGCTTTTCTGAAATGGTTAGGGCATCACTTCATTAATGCATGGCATTTCTTAATATAATACAAAAAAAAATTTGAAACACTGCATTTGCTATTGTTAGTCATATGAATAGTTGTGTTATATTTTATTTTCAGGGCTCTCAAGCTTTCATTAGTTTCAAAATACATTCAGTTCACTGAACAGAGTCAGTTGAAATATGAGGAGCTTGACAACAGTTTTTTTGTTTGTTTCCTAGTGAAGGAAAGGCAAACTTAAGAAAAGTCAACAGAATTGTGCATCAAACCGTTTATCTTTAGTCACCTGTTGGCTGATTGAATGGTGAAGTTTGTGGTTTCAATGTGGACTTATGATACCCTATAGCCTATGCAAACCCTTGAGAATTTAAAACATGTCTTGGTTGTAATTACATACATGACCTGCAATTAAGTGTATTAAACTTTGTGGAACATTCAAGATTGTCAAATTATTTGATTTAGGACCAAGACTTTCAGGTCATTGTTTGGAGAAGATTTTCAAGAAAGAAATGATTAATTAACTTCAAACTGGAAAATGCCTAGTATGACCTAATTTCTAAATTGTCTATGAAAATAAAGTTTTGCTAAAGACAGGTAGAGAAGAAATGAGGAATTCAAACTCATGTTCTGTGGTCTAAACACATGGTTTATATTCAATTGATAAAATGTTGTACAAATCTCAGAAAATCTGTGGGGTCACAAGAAAGCCTTGTGTAAGAAATAATACAGAAAGGGATACAGTACAATGCAAAGGAAAGCAGAAGACACACCAAGCTTTCAGTGTGTATGGATTTGTAGGCATGTGTGTTTGTTTGTTGATGGTGATAACATTACTTACAATGTTTAGATATAAACTCTTAGTACATTAATTTTACTACTTTTTTCTGTTTGACAGTGTCTTTATGTCTTTCACTCTGCCACTTGTTCATTAGTTGCATGCAGCATGTCATATTTCAGCTACTTTACATCTGTCACAGGAAAGATCAGGGACATTTTTCAGTCTTGATGCAGTCAAAAGAAGATGTGGATGCAATTGGATTTCACGGTAGTGGAATATAGGAAGAGAATGTTTTTGTTTTGATAAATGCACTCTATTTACCAAAGTAATACCTCATACATGAAAACACATCGTATGAGAAAATTAAAGGAGACTTAAATAACGCAGTTCATATCTCACTTACATTCTTTGTATTCTCCACTAATCAATCTTCTTGTCAAAATTTCTTCTATATCTTATTATTAGACTCACTTTCTGATTTGTTCTTATAAATTGTATGTTTCATCTGATGAAAAGGGGAAAATGCACTATGTTGACTTTGTAGCAGCTGGTGTAATTTCCATATGATAACAGCAAATGCAATTTGTTTGAACACCTACATCTATATAATAGTAGATGACAGTAACTGACCAAATTTTAAAACAAAAAAAATGGAATTTTCTAGGATAACAGCAGGACTTGGCTCAAAATTAAAATGTGGATTGAAAAAAAAACAAAAAACCAAAGAGAGAGAAAGTTGTGTGTTATAAAGCCCTGCATTAGAAACGGATGAGGAACGGCAGCTGTGTCAGCTAATTAGCTGTTTTATATTTGATTTTCATAAATTGTTTTAACCCTTAACATTTTTTATTTTTTACCTAAAGGAGGATGTGAGGTCTGAAAACTTGTTTTTTTCCCCCACTTCCCTGTCTAATTGTTTTTGAAATTATTTCTTGTGCATTGTTTGTTTCTGGCATGGGCTTTTGGACTTACAACTTTTTTTTTTCTTTTTTAGCACATATGAACTATGTGACAGATAAGCGTAAAGTTTACACGCGGGAATCAAGCTCATGACTATCCATGGAATATTTCTTTTTCATGCTGTCGTGAAACTGAAGAAATATATATATGTTTATAGACAGTCAAATGTCTTTACTAACAGATAAGCATAACAAATGTCTGGTCCACTGATTGTTGAAGAAAATTTTTGTTGGCAACTTGTCCTACACTTTCTGTGTCCAAGACCAAATAAATATTACAACTCATAACTGCATTAATTTAAATACATGTATGCTGGTGTGTTTGTCAGACTGTAAAGTCTTACGGTTAAAAGGTTTTCACCTTCTTTTTTTCTGTCACATTTTTATATTTTAAGAATGTAACAAAACTGGGACTTTGGCATTCTCTGTCATGTCATTTTCTTTTCTGCAAAAAATGTTCATTTGATCACTTAGTTAGTCAAATGACACACTCAGCCTCATTCTAATAACAGAACCATGTATATTTAGAAACCATAAACGTTACACTGACCTGTTTTATTTATTGATTATATTCTCTATATATATTAAATATGATATTTGTCAGTCAGTGTGTAGCAGTCTGAACTTTCAACTTGTCTGTTTCTCTGTCTCATGAACAGGTTTTATTCAGAATAAATGTTCACTTCATTGTTTTTAAATGTGTTCAAGTGTTGTTGTTTTTTCATTTGTCTGTGCAAAGTTTTTGTTCCAATCCAAGGTTTGAAAGGTTTTCTGTGCTAGATTTCAGTGATCAAGAAAGTTTCTTCCTGCCTCGAGAATTTGTTGGTAAATGATGGCCAGAGGTTGAAATATTTAACTAGCCCCATTCTTCATTATTTCATTTTTTAAATCCTGTTAATAGTCTTATTGCGTCTTTTATAAACTCAGTAACATAAAAAATTGAGATACGTCTTGGGGGTTATCTGTAGTTGCCAGTAGCCTAAACTTAAAACAGCAACAACAAAAACTTGGCTCTTCATAACTGTCAGTTGGAGTCAATTGGGACAGCCTTTCCTTGAGATATAGCAATCCAAGCTACAACTTGTCCTGCAGTAACATGGGCAGCCTGTCCGTCCCTGCCAAAACGGCACAACAAACATGCTCCTTCAAACTGTAAAATCTTATCGTGGGAATCGTTGAGTTCAAGTACCTGGAAATTCGTACATAAGTTTTCTTCACTGTTAGTGTTAGTGTTGGAATGTAAAGAAGACGTGACATTGATCATCTTCATGTATTTTGTATTCAAAAGTAGGCCTATATTGCGCATTGGAGCAACAACATCAACGTCAAAATGTTGTTCATGGAACATAAAAACCTTTTTATGTCACGTCCACAAGACTTTCGTTCCTGGCCTCAGATACTCTAATGTGTCATTCGTTATCAGTCAAGGCCGGGTGAAGTGGAAATAACCTTGATATTTCATATAGTCATTCTTCCCTTATCTCCCCAAAAAAGCTCACCAATAATATTACCCATGCTGACGGACACAGTTGTGCATTAAAATTCCTACAAATGTTGACACATATTAGAAATTTCAACTACCCGGTAGTACCCCCAACATAAGTATTGGCGTTGCTGCCGAAACTGCGTGTATATCAAAATATATCCAACGTTGCATGTAACAGTCTCATTTTTTGTTTTGTCTTTATTATTCTGCTGCCTTCTAGTCTACACCGAGATCCCTACTTCGCCCTCCTGATTATTCTCCTTGTCGGAGTTTAAGACTCTTTTTTTTTTTTTTGTCTTTGAGGGCTCAGACACGAAACATTCCCTTTAAACTGCTACGGCACGCAGTCTCATTGACGCCTTCTGCAGATAAAGACCATCAATAATGCGCTTTCGCTGTGAAGACCGCTTTCATCATCTTATTATTAAAAAAAAAAATAGTGGGGGGAGGAATCCATCGTGGTGCAATTTTTGGCCCTTTTTTTTTTTGCTGGACGCTACAGCCTAAATGACAGTTTCAACAATAATAAAAGTTAATTTTCCTCAGTTTCAATTAATCCAGCTCAGTCGCTTTTGTATTGACCGATTGTGTTTTATTCAAGTTTCAGGTAGTTTTAAATCAAAAGTAAAATGACCTTTTTGGCTCCCGATAGCAAGCCCACCGCCTTTGAAACGGTGTATTAATAAGCTTTCAATTCGGTGTGCGCAATTTCATTACCAGAAATGAGCGCCTAATGCTCTGGCGCGTATGAAATTTGTAGTAAGACGAAGGAGCTTAAGGCGCTTTCTAGACCAAAAACAGTGGGAGAGATAGAACGGTGGGTTCACAGGTTTATCCCGGATAGTGCGGGGAATCTCATCTACTTATTTAAAACATTTTAGTTCACGAAGTAATTGTATGATTACTATGGCATTCAGTCTGCCCTAACTAAAAGGCGATTCACAAACAAGAAACAAAAATGACTGTATAATGTATTTTTCAGTACTCTTCGTTGTTATTAGAGGCGTTTTTAAGATAATAACTACTGACATCCATATCCATTGATAAAGTCCTCTGTACTGTGAATAAAGGGAAAGTACAATATGGCCCCTGGTCAAATAATGTAAAACCGGGGCCGGATTACGTTTTTATAGGCCCCTGGGCCACAGATACTGTGAGGGCCCCTAGTAATAATCAATAAAGCATGAAGTTCGGATTCTTGAAATCAGTTTATTCAACTTCTACAACATAATGTCAACATAGGTGGGTGCGAGTGAAACGCGACAAAAAAAGAGAAGAGATATTTCCAATTTCACTTAATCTCTGGAGGCCCTCAACTGGCGGAGGCCTCTGGGCTGCAGCCCATAAATCCGGCACTATATAAAAGTAACAGTAAATTGGTGTTTTCAAATGATGTGAGTCACAGCTTTGCATCCTCAGTAAAGCCACCGTTTATACAACAAGGGAGATCTTTCTCCTTTATGTCACTTTCTTCCTGGATACCATGTGTTTGCTTTTCCTGTTCTGTAATGCCATCAATGACTGCTTGTTGTGTTTCTTTGGTAAAGTGTGCTTTGGATGATTGCACCACACATGTAATGTCCGGCATAGCTTTGCCCGCTGTTTCATCCAAGAATAGTACAAGAATGGCACATACAAGCAAAGACCCGCCTATTATACCAAAAGACACGGCGGGCATGTCTTCCTGTTGGTCCGAGGAAAAGAGAAATAAAATTATGAGTTTCAAATAGTGTCCATGGCTTTCCCAGAATACATACAAATTATATCCTATTAGTATTATTAATTTTGACCAAGCTCTGGGCTAGAGGATGTGAAACACACGCCAAACCATAGATATTAGTTCAACACACAATGATAGATGTTAGCAATGAATTGTTTTGTATTGATAATGATATGAGAGGTGGGGGTTGAATTTTTGTTTTTACATATTTTTAAACTAATTTTTTTCAAAACCCAAAAAGATTTAGTTACAATATCAACAAAATCGCTGGCTGAGGAGTTGCAGTAAGAAAGACGTTGATGTATTCTGTGGATGTGAAGGACAGAACCAGTTCATTGAAACGGATGCCTACAGATAAACTGACACATGCACGCAAGTTGGACCTAACAGTGACATACTGGAACACATGAATAGGTTACAGCTAGGGTCTTTACGACCATCATAATAAAAGGACTTAATGGAAACACTTTAAGTCGCAATGATATACTTACGATATTCAACACTTCGGGCGCTAGGATACCGCCCACTCTCGCTACCACATTCGCCGCTCCAAAACCTAGACCTCTGAAGCCAAATTAAACAAAATACATGTATATTAAGAGACGATTTTTTGTGTTTTAAATTCCATGGGATATACGGTTTTAAGAATTCCTATGTGGCTTTTAAATTTAATAGAAATCAAATCAGTACCCCCATCTAGCTTGAAAATCTGCCCCCCCCCCCAACCACACATACAAAATGTTGAGTGAGAGTGATAGGAATTAAGTTGTAATGCAAATACTTCACAGGAAGATAACTTGGAATATACCGGAATGGAGCCTGTATGTAGTGAGCTGAGAAATGAAGACAATCCATGCAAATCTTTTGTTTTGAAACTTGATTATTTAATTGCCCCTAGCATTGGTAATTCATGATCAATTCTTTGGAAGTGTTCTCATGTTTTAGCCACGAACAATTTCGGCCTCGCTCTGGGGTCAGAGTGGAAAATTTGCATGTGCTTTTATTTATTCTAATTATTATTTTTATTTTAAATCATTCTGAAAAGTGTCACAAAATAGGAGAACAATTATATAAACTCAGTTTTTTTTTTATAGTTTTTTAAAAATAATTTTTTTATACTAGATGCTTAAACTGAACTGTAAAATCCGTCAGCTCATATTGAAAAGACCAAAGTGGTTCGAGAACAGCCGACTACACAGAATTCAGAAACCGACAATTCTGGGACCTCAGTATGCAGTTGGGTCCGATGCCCAGGATAGTCCTTATAGACAACTGTGTATTTATTTACTTGACCATTATCTGGATATATATAAGTACTGTCATACTTGTCTATTTATTTATCTAACTAGCCACTTTGCACTCCTTGTATTTATGAGCGAACTTACCTATATAGGTAGGCCTACCTTTTTAAATTAGGTTTTTTGGTTTAGTGTATGTGTTTTATTTTTTTATTTATTTATTTTTTTTTTTTTTGCTTCTCCAATTTCTTTGAATTATATGAATATGCCAGTCCTATTTAGTGATCTCTAGCCATTCCCAAATCGCATTTGAATCTAAGCCCTAAAAAAAAGGAGAACTTATATAAATCTGTCGTTACTCAGAAAGGAGAATAATGATGTCTTTGGGAAGGTTTTCCATCGTCACAATATTTATTGTGATTATGACCAGAGAGTTGCAGATCAAGTGGATCAAGTTTTCAGCGGTCTTTACGATACACACCTTATGACAGTGGGATACGCCTCGGTGGAGACAAACATCATAGTAGACCAGGCAGCTGACAGGAAACCTTCACTCAACAGATTCAAAACATTCACCACAATGTCCCGCGTATCCTTGTCACTCACTACAGATTTGCCAGTGGCAGGGAGAGAAAGGTATATCTTGAATTAGTCATAATTAGTTGGCCCGTTGACTCGGAGAATAAATGGATGTGATATTTACTGATTCTCAAAAAGCAACACATAAAGAGAGACGAAAAACGAAATTTCCCTTCACACTTTTTGATTCGACTCGACGAAAATGCGTCTCCTCTTTAGCGCCCCCCCCCCCACACACACAAATCACAATTCAACAATATTAGACACTCAGTTTTGTCCAAAATGGACCTGTCCACGTATCTCATTGTGAAAAATCGAGGCACTACACAAAATTTCATAATTTTTGGTGACGTAATCACGAAGTTTTAGCTGCTTGTATGTTCACCGTCTAGCTGCATTTTAGTATGATACACGTATAGTATGATAGTATTAAATAACTTTCAATCCCTCCCCGCAAATCATTTCGTGACCTACTCGTAGTTCGTGAAAGATCAGTCTGTCTGTTTAAGCCCACTTACTGACCAACAATCTCTCTGTGTCTCTGATTTTATGTTCGGAAGTTGGTTATTCGTTCTTTGTATGGTAATGTGGGCTGTCTTGGGTTGAAATGCGAGTATCTTTGGTATGTCATTGGAATTCTAGCACTTGGCATGACAAACAATGAAATGAAGGAACCCACCGAGTAAATGCCCTGCCAACGATCCAAAGCTGCACATACTGCCAAGCAATGAGAAGATCATAGTAGTTCGTTTACGTCCGACTCTGTGTGAAGAAGATGGATTTGAGTTTGAGTTTGAGTTCGGAGAAACCACGTCGACACGATAATGGTTACATTATGATTGGGAAAGCCAAGACGTTGGACAGAATATAACAGAACAATGGGACAGAAGGAGACGTTACCAGGAGCGCCCACCAATAAAAATTGCTTTCGTCAAACAGACTTGAATAAGACTTTAAGAGTATTCTTGCTAAATCTGTTCTTCCCTCTTCTGGCTTCCTGGGTTTCTCTCTTTCTTTCTCTCTCTCCTTTGTGGCTCTCATTTCAGCCGTTTATCATTCTTTCTATCCCTCCTGCTCCCCCCCCCCCCCCCACAGCCTTTTATTACCCATCTGTAGACCTCTGTGTTACCTTTTTGTTTCCCACTACTTCCCTTTTTTTCGCATTTACGTTACATTGAAAACATACAACTTATATTTAAACATAATTTATGTAACTTTGTTTTCAAAGAAATCAACTCCTACCCCACGCCTAAGGAAAAACTATCATCCTACTGGTACCATTCGATCATGTTTCGTTAGCCAGGCTTTAAACACTCACACATTTTATAAATTAGCACTTAACTCTTTTGGGTACTGTAGTTATATACCAAAAAAAATTCGTACATTAGTATAATATAAAAAATTAATTGCACTTCATTAATAGTAAACATCCTACCTGTCGACCAGTTGATTGACGACAACCAAGAATGGAAGGCTCACGCAGGATATCAGAAAAATATTGAGATACATGTTCAGTCCTAGTGACGAGGCTCCAAACGAAATCCCGTAGTAACACATGGACAGTATCAGCCTGTGAAGTGTGGAAGAGACATGTGAAAATAATATAGCAGCCCCAGTCCGAAAGCGAACAAATCAGCAAAAAAGGCAAAACATGGTAATCAGTGACTTTGATATATAAACCAAATATTTTAGGTTGATGAAAATATTTGTAATACATCAAACCAAATATTTTATTTATGGAAATGTTTTTAGTGCGCTATAGATTATATAAATATTATCTTAAGCTAGTGGAAATACTTTAAATAGATAGAACCAGATATCTTATGTTAGTGGAAATATTTTCATTACATAAAACCAAACATCTTAAAATAATGGACATGTCTTTAATACATAAAACTAAATCATGTCTAAGTTAATGGAAATGTCTTTAATGCTTTTCAGTACGTTATTGTACGTGATACGAATTGCCATGCAGCATTCGCTGATTTCACAAAATGCTGCTGTGAAATATTTATCCTCTCTATTTCTCTCTTCTCTCTCTGTCTTTCTCTGTCTTTCTCTTTATCAAGCATAACACACATACACACGTACACACAGAGTTGTGTTCTCAAGCACTTAACACACATATCCACACAACACATGCACAAACAGGAATAATTGAACTCATTCTCACCATATAGTTTGCACAATGATCGATGTCTTGAACAGATGCCATCCTTTGTACAAGTGGATGTAGGTGTATTTCTTTTGTGCGTCCTCGTCTGTTCTCTGAAGGGCTGTAAACTGCATCAAGAAGAGAACTATACTATAAAACTAAAATTTCTGAGGTTGCAAAAAAATTTTTTTTCACAACTTTCTTCTCTTCAATATTCACCGCTATCTTCATCTTCATCGTTAAATATTTGCCGACACCTAAATTAATCCTATTATTAGTGGCATCATTGCCTACACACATTGTAAACATCATCGCTGTCTTCATCACTGCTGCTGTCACCCACAACAAAATATATGAAGCAATTTTATACAGTTGCAAACTAGTGTTTACATAACATGATTACGTGTAAAACGAGAAAATGTACATTATAAGAAAAGTTCATGTTCCCCGTGAGGCGCGGTTTATTTAAAAAGAAAAATGCCAAATGTTCCCGATTTATTAATTACTATGACGACTCTGCAGAAACGTGTTGTGATAAAACTCTGATTTTCTCTGAGCACCCGTTGTTTTTGTCACTTAACAGATCCCTGGCAGTTTACCTTGATCACTTCCAAACTATCTTTAGGCACTTGTCGCCTGTTCCAACGTGCTATCCACTCAATGACCTTCTGAGCTTCATCGACCCGATTGTTGACTGCCAGCCATCTCATACTTTCTGGAACCAGGCTGTGACCGTACAACAACTCGGTAACCTTTAAAGGGAATTTTCTAATCCCGAAAGCATAGCGGGTACAAAAGCCCTTGCACAACATGTCTTCCACTTTCTGCTTGTCTTTCTGTGCCTGTATCTTTCTGTCTGTCTCTCTGACTGTGTCTGTCTCTATCTGTCTGTCTGTGTCTGTTTGTTTGTCTGTCTCTCTGTCTGTCTTTCCGTCTGTGTGTCTCTCTCTCCCTGTCTCTGTCTCTCCCTGTCTCTCTCTCCCTATCTCTCTCCCCCCCCCCCCCCTCAGCGTAGCATTAGTCGAAAGAAGACAAATTATTGAAAATCCGCAGTTCGCAGGAATCAATCTTAATCTATCAATCCCTTACTTTTGTTTCCCTCCGATTTCTGTTTGTAACATCAGAAATACACATCTTCACCTCTTCTTTCAATTAAGAAATCCATCAGTGATCAGAAGGAAGTATCTAACGTGTACAAATATTTCTAAGACAGTATGCACGATATCACAGTAAATTTGGAGCTAATTATACTCACAAGTAGCCCAAAAGACAAGGCATCATAGCTATCCCGCTGACCCAATGTACCCAACGCCAATCTTCCAGTCTCCAGGCTACGAAAGCCAACCAGGCAGCTCCAATTTGCCAGGTAGGGTTCAGAACAAACAATTTTCTCTTGGGCGCTGACAGAAACTCCATTATGTACATGTTACTGACTGCCAGGTACCCACCAATTGTCATGCCTATCAGAAACCTACGGAGTTCGGACAGAAATGGTGAAAAGGTATTTTAAAAACTGCAGAAAACATTACATTTTAGATTCCATGTTTCGTGCGCCCACACCACCCAGTCAAGATACCTTAAATCTGTCCCCAACTCTGTTCTTATCCATGACCCTAAATCTAATCTTATCCCTAACCCTGCCCCTTTCCCTTTCAAAACAACAACGACAAAAATGGCTATGTTGAGCAATATCTGAAAACTCATGCTAACTGTCTTGCCCTAGACAGCAGATCACATAATATATTTCTGAAATTATTTCTATAAACACAATGTAAAATTCCCTATTGCTAATGTCAATTTGACCGCATAAAAATATCAGAAAAAGTGACCTAAACAAATTAGTCACCAACTTCAACCTTGTTTTACACTTGGAACAAAAAATATGTGCTCCTTTCTTACTATTACCTTCCGTAACTGTGTGAATTTAATATTTCATCAACACTCCAAATCATTATATCGGATGTATTATACGAAAAAAATAGGCCTACTGGACTGTCTGAGATAACGTTTTCCCTAACAAACAGTCGCTGGATTGTCAAAGAACTGCACTGGTCTTCTAACTTCAAAAATGGATCCACCGACAACAACAAAACTGAACGGCATAAAATGCACAGCGAGACCTTAACCCTATTTTACATTCGGTTGGAGGATATTATGAGGGTAAGTGCCTGGGGTGTGTCAGACCCCGAGTGTAAAAGAGGGTTAAGATTATTTTCATGTCTTACCGAAAGGCCGAGAACATCTCCCAGTTGACGGAGAAACCGGCACAAATGCTGAATCCGCTGCACAAAGCGCAACTCAAGAACAGCGTTTTCTTCCGGCCAGTGAGATTGCTCATCTGTCCAGCTATCAGTGCACCAACCAATACTCCAGCCATTTGTACAGATGTTGTCAGTGGTAACATCCATTTCCTCTCACACACCAAGTCCCACTGCAAGGAACGAATTGAACAATCGTATCCTCAGAAATACAGCCAGAACCAGAAAGAGACTATCTTCTGATATAAAGCCTACAAACAGGCATGGAAGGACAAGAAATATGGGAAAACGATGAAATATTCATAATGGTTTTTTTATGCAGTCAAATGTCAGGCCTCGTGATGGAAGATTATGAAAACAGTGTTTGCTATATCATACCACAATATTTTGTATAAAAAAAGATCTTGAGGTAAATTCTCCCTAGTCATTATTTACTCTATCTCACCTCATTACGACAGTATCGATACCAGTGGCAAAAACCCTACTCTCACAGCTGGTATCATTGACGATGCAATCCTTGGCAAAAGTTGCATTAGAATCGTCTTCAAGACAGTAGTGATCTCCTGGCTCGGTTACATTACTGGGTAAACAACACCAGCGGGGCACGTAATTAGCGAATGACATCTGATGAAAATGAAGATATTTGAAAATGACAGCAGAATGTGAAGGAAAACGGGGCGTGGCAATCGGGGGGGGGGGGGGAGGGGAAGGGTGTGAAGGAAAGGCAGGATCTGAAGGAAAATAGGTGTTGTTTTTTTAATGAGACTATGTAGCATGGGAAACATCGTCGATGTAAGCAAATAAAATGCAGATTGGGGTAAAGAAACGGCAGACAGTACAGAGTAAAATATGATCTGAGAAAGTGAGAAATGAAGGAAACAGATGGACTGGGAAACAAACAATCAAACAACAACGACGGCGGCGGTCAAAAACAACAAGAAAACAATGAAACGAACTGCAGGAAATGGACAAGAAAAGATTGAAAGAAAGGACAGGACACAACCACCAAACATAAACACATTAACAAGCAAATTAAGCAGCAACATAGAACTGAGCAAGATTGGTCGAAAAGGTGGGGACTTAAGCCTTCACTTACCAAGGGCGGACAGTTATGATTTTCATATTCCTCATTACTTTTAGATTTGATTGGTGCATGGTTTTCAAGTCGTTAAAATGAGTGTAACATAATGAAACATTAATTTTCTATAAATTGTTTCGTTTTCTATGATTTCCCAGACACTGACAAACAGCAATTCACGATTACACATTGCTGGCAGATTAAGGGTTAAACAATAGGCCACATAACAAAAAATGCAAATAAAGATCAAAGGAAAGTCAATTTTGAATATAGTGAGCTTATATAAAGGTGAAGTAGAAAGTTCCAAATAACATTGCCCATTTTGAATCTTACCTCTAACATACTCCAGCTGATCCACATACGAGGCACACAGGTGAATGTAACAAAGGCCAGTTGGAAAAGCCCAGCCCCTCCAACATCATGTAAAATATCTTCTAAATTTCTCATCTTCTCTTCGGCTCTATAGAGTCAGATGTTTGAGATGTCTAGTAAATCGAATCACTCAGAAAAGTCACAGTCCTCAGAAGCAGATAGGTTAGTTTGACTGAATGTGTAGATGTCATGCATAACCGAGGAAGGCACTATGCCTGCAGATCCAAGAAAGAATAATTTCCTAACGTGGACCCACAGCGCGTGTTGTCCTTTCTTACAGAGGCTAAGATCTACAACTTGATTTAAAAACTTTGTACTCATTTATAAAAGTCTTTCCAGATCCATACAAAACAACTTTTTTAGAAATTTGCCAATGTAACAAAATTTATACGGAACTATTTAATTCCACACGTGAAATTTAAATGAATGAAACTCTGAATACCAAGCATAAATACAGTATCCAGATAGACAGTGAAAGGCCCCAAAGTGGTCGTTATCATGGCGACGTGCGGTAGTAGAGTCATTTAGGTTTTTTTTAATATATATATATGAATTGTGCACATTGTGATAAAGGCACGAAACTTTGGGTGTGAATAGAGTACTTCAAAATACACAAAATGTGATACACAACCAGTCTGAGAGATCTCAGATAATGGGACATGAACCGTCGGAAGTTGACAGAATTTTTTTTTTGTGTTCATGGGTGAAACAGTAACACCGCCAAACATATCCACTGCAAAATATGCACACGCACGGTAGAGTCAACAAAATAACGTCCGGACGTAGATCCGTCCTTCCTATTTCAGTAACCATACTGAGTGAACAAAGAGTCGCAGTGCTTCAAGAAAAAAGGTGGCGTGGCAGCAGGGTTGTGATACGGCTAAAATGTGGAGAAAAACATGTAGGCTACAAAGCCCCGTGTTAAAAAAAACAACAACAACAACAAAACTGTGCAAAGAATTCCAAAAGAAAATGAATGTTCCGTCTTCACTTTTTAAGGAATTTAAGTTACATTTTCTATTGTCTGCTTCTAATGCTCGGCCTTATGACCAACTTAATTATGTCTCTTTTTGGCCACAATTTATAGTTCCTTTAATTCATTGATATGATGCATTCAAATCTGGATCTCTACATAATTATGTAGTGGCCTTGTAAAACTGCAGGTTACATTATTTGGACGAGTGGGTCTTGGGCCGATGACATCTTTAACAATGGATTGTTTAATTTTGTTTAACATGTAATAATATGCATGTCCCTCACTCCTTTCCATTTGAACGCGATGGCATCGCATAACAACAATTGAAAAGGTTCCTCCAAAGCTGCAGCCCCTTCCATTTCCAAACCCTATGAAGAGATTAAAAAATGGAAGCGCTTTGAAATAAGAACACAAAATAACAAGCACCCAGACCTAGCAGGAACTTTACAAGTTTTAGCTTCAGTCTGTACACTGTGGAGTATAGGACCTGATTAGGATTCGTTCTGCGTCTAGTTTCTAGAGGAGTTGGTTCTCGATAATCTGTCAGTCAAGAATGACAGGATCAGTACAATGATATGTTATATAACTTCATTAGCATAAAATTTAACCTCCTATAGTTAGAATTATAGAAAGGTTCTATAGCACATGATGGAAAACTATCCATATAAAACTGCAGAAGAACGTGCCACTTCTCTCGATATTCAGTAATTTTAACGAATAGGGATCAAGCTTGCTTGAAGACGTAGCTTTGACGTTGAAACCAATCTTGACCAGTGGAACTTTCCATGAGTGTACGTTTCTGGCTATTTCCTTGGCCAGTTCACTGGACATGGACAAATCAATTTTATGTTTACCAACGCCACTCTTGTATGGAATTGTTGGCTCAGTCGTGACCACTCTCTTACCTGCCTCGGAACGGACGAAAACGTCTGGTAGCAGGTCTATGTCTTTGACAGTCTGCAGGTCATCATTCCGTTATGGGTATGTCAACTGGTATTTTCAAATCTGCAGCATCCTGGAATAAGCTGGTCTGTTTGTAATTGGAACCGAGGTGGTCTTTGACCAAGTACACAGTTCATCACAGTGTTAGTTTCTGTAATGACCGCTGGTCAGTTGGGTGGTCAATTCGCTGATTTTAAAGGTCAGTGCGTCATGCTCTTTTTATTACCATTATATTTTACACGTCACGATACTGATCAAACGTTTCTACCCCCCACCCCCCATAATGTAATAGATATTAGAGTTTGTCAAAATTGGTCATTCTGGTCAGTTATGCGGCCTGAGGTCAGTCTGGCCTCTGACAACGGATATGTGAACACATCTGCTCATTTTCAATTCAAATCTTAATACTGAATATGGAAAGTGTCAGTGGCTCACAGCTTTCGATTACGCCAATCTAGGCCAAAATTCACTTTTTAACGTCACTTTGTAGAATGAAATATTCTGTTTTTCTATCGGGGTTATAATTTTGTATGGCTAATGGTTTCTTTTGGTTTCTTTCACAAACTGGAACTAGAGCATAGAATAAAGCATGGGGTAAGACGATATTTTAAAAAAAATATTTATTATTTGGTGTCTCCTGTAGTTTCTTTTTTTTTTTTTTAATCATTTACTATCTTTTTCTACAAAAGGGCAGGATTCCGAAGAATCACCCTCTCTGACTTCGTGATAATCGTATGTTTGTGAGTTTAGCAACACACAGTCCTGAGGAAGATGGATTTGCAGGTGATAATGTCCATAGCTTGAAAATTACTGTTGTTGCTAGTCTCTACCCAGCCAGCATCCCTATCTCAATCCGACGTATATTTGTATAGGATTTCTGTAGGGTCGGTAGGATTTTCGTAAGGATGGGTTCCCTACATCAAAGTGACGTTGGGACGATGTCGTAATCAGCAGATTTACGTAGGAACGATGTCAAACCTATGTGTAAACATGGCCTCGACCCTACGTATCGATTTCCATAGAGTTACTGGCTGGGGATCCATCAAATTTCTGAGGTTAAAAACGCTGCATGTTCCAACAATAATTTAAACTAGTTAGCCCCTTGATTTTGAGAATACAGATGTGATTTTTATTCCTTGTTGATTTTCTGCCAGCAATGTGTACAGAGATGCGAAGAACGAAATTTCCGATCACAGTTTTTGATTCTACTCGTCGAAAATGCATCGCTTTATTTTGCTGCTCAAAAATCGTTACATTACATAGTATTAAAGACCGACTTATGTCCAAAATGGATGTGTCCACGTAATTCAACGCAAAAAAAATTGAAGCAGTACACAAAATTTCATAATTCTTTGTCGCGTAGTCGTCACGAAGTTTTAGCTGCTTACCTGTTCACCCTCTAGCTTCATTATAGCAAAGATACCAGAAACGACAAGATGAGACACTGTCTTCTTCGCACCACTAAAAAAACTGTGCCACACAATTTGGGCTCTGGTCGGGGGCGGGGCCCATGACGCATAGTATGAAAAAAATGTTTGATATAATGGTAAATTTAT
The DNA here is from genome assembly GCA_963931925.1 of Onchidella celtica. Classification (NCBI taxonomy): domain Eukaryota; kingdom Metazoa; phylum Mollusca; class Gastropoda; order Systellommatophora; family Onchidiidae; genus Onchidella; species Onchidella celtica. Next base: position 64,963,886 of record OZ007569.1, read on the forward strand.
GATGCAAAATTGTGGCAGTGCTACTGCGATTAAAAAAAAAAAAAGCCAGAGTTTTCCCACAGCGATTGAGGTTACAATTCCATAAGTGACGTCAATCAAGGCCGCGATAGCTGAACAGTGAACAAAATTCAATATTTTCCCTATTTGTCATTGTAAAATACGGCACTTTTCATGACTTCAGAGTGTTTGTCGCTAGGTGGCGGTGCGAAATCTGTGCATGCTAAAAGCACTAGCTGTCTCATCTTATCAACTGTAGTATCTTTGATTATAGTAAGATATTATGACATGTTTGAAAGAATACTAGAACTGATCACTGATACATGAAAATGTGTTAACATTCGAAAGATTCATCCTGAATAAAATAATTTCACTTAAATCTGAATATCCCCCAAATCTTTCCTCTGGTCACTGACACACATTCGTTAAGGCTCGTGATTCCAGTGTCTTAACCACACTGTTGAGATACAAATAAATTATCCTTGATAATATGAAATATGGCAGTGTGATGACCAACGGCTATGATAATTGTGTAGGTGTTTCGTAGGATGCCCGTCCTTTTGTTCAAGGCGGAGAGATAAGTGTCGAGAAAGTACAGATAACAGAGACCTGTGGTTGAAAGGGTGGCTGACCCTTTAAATACATACACATCATGGAGAAAGGCGGAGGAGGAAGAATGAGCGAGAGGGGTGGGAAGGAGGGAGAAAGGGGGGGGGGGGAGGAAGAGAGATGGAGAGAGAGACAGAGGCGAAGAGAGAGAGAGAAAGAAAGAGAAAGAGGAATACACAGAGAAAAGAGAGAGAGAGAGAAAGAGAGGGAGAGATAGATATTTAGAAGAATTCCAAACAAAAGTAAGAACAAACACGATGTGCAAACAGAAGAGAGACAATGAGAGAAGGGGTGAGGAAAAAATGGATGGGGAAAAAATAAGAAGGAAAAACAGATTAGATGAGAGGGAAAAAGATAATGACTTGTGAAAAAGCTAATATGCCACAGTCACGCAGACACCCGAGACGAGAGACCTTGGAAAATCTTGACAACAAGTGGAGATAACTCAACATCAGTGCAAGTAGACATTGGTGACATCTCCAGCTTTGAAGTATGGCCATGTTATACAATTGACAGATAAGGCATTGAGAACAAGCGACCTTGAGCAACAATGAGCAACCTGCATCGCTGGCAGAATTTCAAAATGAACAAAGCAAAAAATATCATAGCTTTGTTTTGACCACTTTTCCAACTGATCCAGTTGGTATTATTACTATAGCTCCGTTCTGATGATGTTTCCATATGTTTACTATTGAAGGCGTTAATTCCAAAACCATGCCTGCGTCCACCTCGACTCCAAAGTAAACAGCACAGATGTGCATAAAGATAAGTGACTGTACTATCGTCTGTGTAAAGCATATTTGACGATAGTATTACTCGAGACACAGAATACCCGAGACGGACCATTCCTTCTTTCACTATATGTCCACAACTTGTGCGCGTATAAACACGGTGAGTACTACTCATACAGCTCTGTGGTACTAATCTTTTTCGTTCAATTACGATGGGATGTGGTGCGAATTGTTGCATTGTCGACATGGATGATACGCGCACAAGTCGACGGACGGAATTTGGCGCATTGAAGCGTCTCGGTATACTGTGTCTCGGGTATTACTGTTGTTGTTTTTTTCTTACTGTCTATAGGCCTACGACATGGCAGGAATTACAGTACGCAAATCAAATGCGCAAGACGTTTCATTATTTTCGAGCACAAACTGCGATGTCCCAAAGATACGAATGTTTCTGGTGTAACATGGGTATACCAACAACAACAACAACGACAACAACTACAGCAACAAGGCACAGCATGTACACGTTTCCACGATGAAGTGCATAATCGGTGATAATTTGCTGGAATGTATCTATCTATCTATCTATGTATGTATGTATCTATCTATGTATCTATCTATGTATCTATCTATCTATCTATCTATCTATCTATCTATCTATCTATCTATCTATCTATCTATCTATCTATCTATCTATCTATCTATCTATCTATCTATCTATCTATCTATCTATCTATCTATCTATCTATCTATCTGTCTATCCGTCCATCCGTCCTTCCGTCTATCCGCCCATTCATTCATTCATTCATTCATCCAACTGTCTGTCTGTTTGTCTGTCCGTCTATCGGCCTGTCCTTATGTAGGCTGCGGTCAGAGACAAGTTGTTAAGCATATTGTGTCCCATGAAGACCACCAATCCTTTCGCTTCATTGGGAAAAAAAAACGAAGAGAGAGAAAGAGAGGGGGGAGGGGGGGGGGTAACTGAATGGTGTGACACTGAATGTAGATGATAGAAAAAGGACGGGGAGCAAAATAAAAGATTGGGAAAGAAAGAAATCAAAAGCAGGGTGTAATTAAGAATGAATAAGGAGAACGAAAAATGAACGTGCACTTTCTTAGATCTTAAACTGAAATTAAAAGCAGAAAAACGCAACTAAGAAAAACGAAGGAAGGGAAAAATGTGGAAGTAGACGTTGTCAGATTTTAAACTAACATCTTAAATAACCCAAAGATGAAGTTATCCACGTACATGTTCCATAAAACGTAAAACCGCTGCTATGTTTCGTTTCGGAAGGAGATGGCTAATTTTTTGTTTTTAAGTTTTCTCTTGATAAATAGGAGCTGAAGCGAAGTGAACTCTCTTGTGCGCCTCGGTCTCATGCTCTTTTGCAAGTACACGAGTGAAGAAGCATTTGTAGTTCCAAACTCGTTTCATGTCCATAGAAAAAAAAATTGAAAAGATTAGCCAATTCCTCTTCATGCAAATAATAATTTTTTGGATTATAATTCCTAGCACCCAGTTACACCCCAGACTTAAAGCTCAAAGTTTTATTAGATCTTCTCTGGTGGACGCACAAATAATCGGGATGGAGAGGGGGGGGGTGGGGGAGGGGGCGTCATGCTAAGTCTGAAACGCCAGTCAGTTGCTGCCAGCAAAATGTACTCCCAAGAACAGAAGCTGACTGTGTCTGACCTGGCATAGTATGATAGGGTTCTCTCGGATTTACTTAGAAAGTATAAGAAATTATGATGTGCTTTTTTTGTCTGCCAGCAGCTGGCTGTGCTGTTCTGGGCTCAGTGTGATACCTATCTAAGCCGGTAAACAACAGCTAAATAATATCATGGCCGAGGCTGTTAGGGCCTTGCAGACAAAATGTATTCAAGACAAAACGTTATTACTAGCTCACTGTTCCGGAAAAAGATCTTGTAGCCAGCGATACTGATGGCAACCTTAATTTGTTCCAACTTCACTTTTTGTACAGCTGAGAAATTCGATGTTAAACATTGGCGGTTTTAGTCACTATGATAAGGAGTTAGAATAAATCGGAACCGAGAAAATAGCCTGGCGAGTGCCACAACGTATTTTAAACAAGTGTCAAAGTGAGCACTTGTTATACCTCTTCTGCATACTAGAAGATCTCTAGGTTTTTCAAAAAACGGATCTAGAACAAACAAGAACCGAGGTCTCTTGTTATTGTGGCCTGTTAACCCTACTACTTTCCCCCAAATCCCGCAAACAAAACCCAGTTAAACACAAAAAGTCACCCGGTAATATTATTTTACCCTATTTTGTTCCTTCACTTAACAATGTCAGGCAAACCATACACACTCAAGTTCGATTTACTCACTGCCTTGATGGAGACGTTTTATTGTCAACAAAATTGGAGCGAATTCAGATACTTTTTATTTGGGACAATGGAGCCTGATTTTGAGTGTGCTTTTCGTGATTTGTACAAAATAAAGAGACTTGACGGTTGTTTTGTCGTTGTCCATAGTACCTGCTCTGTTCTGCTTTTTTTTCTTTTGAAAATGACGTATGAAAAATGAAACACTCTTTGCCTCTGTGGCGCTGGGGAGAGGAGTGGAACGGACGCTATGGACAAGTATACAGAGGCAAAGAGTGTCTTACTTTTTCATACGTCATTTTCAGTCAAAATAGCGAAACGGGGCGGGTGCTGTAGACAAGACCAGTACTTCTTAAACCTGATTTGCGATAGTACTAAACTGCGCCAAACATTAAGGTCTAGTCTCATTTTGAACGGGGAAACAGTTGGTGAATACCCAGAGAATAGTACTTCACGCATTAAAGTTTACATAGGCCTAATTATGTTGAACACTTTCTAAAGATAGGCTCTGTGGTAAATATGGCATTTCTGCATAAAATCTTCGCTACAAATTAATAATAAAAGTAACAACATTTCATCCACACCAATGCAAGCACGCCTCAAGAAACTACCAACATGACACACAGAAGTTTCACACGATTTTATTGTACACTGCGCCAAACTGTCATGAGAGATTGACCGATTTAGAAGCCACATTAAAATTGCATACATGTATAAGTTCATGGTGCTCCCAAAGTGCTGAAGTGAATGTATCAAAACACGTAAGGAATTTACAAATAGATAATATGCAAGCAAAGACATGGCGGATAACCAGCAATGTCAAAATATTTGCTAACTTTAACGTGTGTATTTGCGTGTGTATGTGTGTTATGTAGGCCTATATTTGTGTGAGCGGGTGGGCTGGGGGGTGAGAGTTTGGGGGTAGGGCATATAGTATGGAGAGTGCATAAGTTGTGTCTACCACGGGCTCTGGTATATAAATAAATAAATAAATACATAAATAAATAGATAAATAAACAATCGAGACCAAAATCATTACATGTATATGAAAGGATAATATGGTCACTGGACATCAGTGTTCCCGGTATCTCGACAGATTTCGGAACACTTGAATTAGGAACTGACCATGCTTTTTGTCGAATACGCATGGGAATCATATAATTTACATTCCCCAACACCAGGGCGGTCGGATTCTGGTTAGATTTATTTTGTCTTCGTCGTTTTCGGAAAAAAACCCAACAACATAAAGAAGTTTTGAAAAATTCAACAAAATAACTAAAAAGAGTTCTTTTCAAGAAAGGAAGATAACCATGACTAAGAAATAGTTAATCACAACTGAGAAATGAAGAAAATCATAACTGAGAGAACACGAAGATAACCATAACTAAGAAATGAAGATAATCATAACTAAGAAATGAAGATACTCACAACTAATAATGAAAAAGGACTAAACTGTCAAAGCACATTCAACTAAAGACAACCGAGTTGGATTTTAAAATTTAGTACGCCAAAAGACGAAAGAAAATAAACGACACATGGACTCAAATCTCCCACACATAGATTAGATTCTTTAATTATGAAATTCAACTCCCCCCCCCCCTCCCGCATCTTTCGCCCAAGCAGACCATCAAGAGACCCGATTTAACTTTCAATACGCATTACCATCATCACAGGAGCACATAATCTCATTATTCCTCTATCTAGCAACACAATCTTCGAGTCTGGGTCCTCCTGAGCCTAAAGCAATTGAAAATTCTTGTTTAGTCAACCTGATTTGCTAAAGTGGTGTCTTCTCCCAGATTAGTCAGGGTTTTGCCGGCTTTTTCTCCTCATCAAAGTCGATGTCGTCTCCTTGGTAGTTCAGTTCATAGTTAATTCGTGCCAGGTCCTTGGTTGTGTCTGGCATAGTTTTTCCGCCCGTCTCTTCAAGGAAAAAGACTGACAAGGCACTCAAAGTAAGTATTCCTCCCAGCACGGAGAAAGCAATAGTTGGCGTGTCCTCCTGCAAAGTTTCGTAGGGAAAACAAAGCAATTAGATTACAATTAAATAAAGGTTAATCTGAAGGGTGTTTAAAGATCTACCAGATTTCTGATTCCAAAATATGTTGCCTGCGTCTCTTTTACTGTTCTGGGAAATCTCATGCAGAATAGGTATTTTCCATAGCTTTCGTGAATGGGTGGGAGAAAGTGGAAAGAAATGGGAGTTGGGTCTTGGCCATCGTCAATTGGAGATATGATAATCAGGGAACAGTATGCATGGGTCAAAACCCTTTCGGTCACGAACTGAACCAGTTGTGAGACATGACTTGCCCAGAGTTGCAAATCTTTATCTTTAAATAAATAATGTCCACGCGGTTTACAAATCTGAGCAAACGAATAGCATGTAACCAAGACAGTCTGATCTCTGAATAGTTTACAACATTAGTGTTAAGTTTGTCAGATTGTTTAACTTTCAGTAACACATAGTATTATTAATGTTACTTCATTCGTGTCCGTGATTCTTCGAGTCACACTTTCATAACGAAACATTTTTATCACCATTAAACGTCAACAGCACAAATGAAGTAAAGTCAGTAAATTACATTCTTCTTTACACGAGAAATATTTCCGGTGCAAATTTTAAAATATCAGAACTGGTGTTCTTTGCAGTCATAACACTCACAATGTTCAAGGCAAACGGTGCCAGAATGCCACCTATGCGTGCTGCGGTATTCGCCGCCCCAGCACCCAGACCTCTGCAAACAGGAGAAAATTACAGTATAGGTGGTTAATGTCAAATTCTTTCTAATACAGTTATGTCTCTACTTCGTTTTCATTAAAGTTTCACAGCCAAAATGTATTTAAGAAACCTTGGTTTTTATTCCAGTGTATAGAACATTATGCAAAGAATTCTCTTGATTGCTTCCAGTGGAACAAGGAGGAAGCGAGAAGTGCAGTACACCAAACACAACTATTCCGCCAACAAAGGTTTTTCTGTCATGAGGTTGAAACCAGCTGCATTAGTCATTTCTATACAGGGAATAAACTAAAATTTACAGATGAAGATTACTTATTTTTCTTCTTCGGCTCTTCGCTCATTCACATAACATAATCATGCCTTTTTAATGATTCAATATCTAGGTCCTTTATTTTTACAATGAACAAACATTTCAGTTTCGGGTTGAACTTATTATGAAAAAAGGGAGGATAGGGGAGTAAAACAGAAAGTAGGTCGATGTAGATTTGGAGAATTACGGGGTAAGATATCTCCGTTCCCAAAATAAAAACATTACCGTCCAGCTACACTAAAAGAAAACAGTAACATACCGTAACAGAATAAAGTTGATGTCCCTAAGTTCACCAGCATAAGCTAATACACGTATTTATAATTGATCCCCCCCCCCTTCCCCAAACTATATGTAAAAACCGCTATGAAATGTGAAACTACATCCCTTTTTTTTTAAGCAGAAGGAAGCAGAAATTTTATAATGCTCTGGCTCTGGAAACAAATTTTCAAGATACATGCTGGCTAATTCTCCTTGTCAAAAAGGCATGTTAAGTTCTTTACCTCATCACTGTAGGATAAATTTCACTTGTGATCACTTCCACTGCTGTCCAGGCCCCTCCCAGAAATCCTCGTGCTAGAATGTTGCAAATGGTGATGATGGCATCTTTTTCGGTCTTCTTTGAGTCAGGGACTAAATTGTGGCAGATAAATGATGCTGTGGGTGAGCACTGAATATTCATTATACAAACAGATATATTTATGTGCAACTTCGGTGAATAACTCTCAAGCCCATCATTGTAACGTCACTACTCTACGCTAATGGCATGTAAAGTCATTTTCGACACTTTTGAGATATTAAGATAACAACTGTTTCTGTTCCTGACATTTGCTGACTTATGCCACTATGACTCTTTTGGATTGTTACATTTTCCTATTGAAGCATTTCTTTTTTCTAATATTATCTGATAGCCCTCATGCTCAGGAATCCAATGAACCGCCAGTTGTATTTTGGCATATGTCTGCCATTATCGTAGACGATAGATGGGTTTTGGCTCAGTGTTTTTCGGCTTTACACAATCGTAACAGAATAATCAGACAGATAAGCTACAGTCTGCATCTTCAAAGTTAAGCTGGGCAGCAAAGTTTCTCGTTTGTATAGTTTCTAATAACTGAACTGTGTAATACATGCAATAGTAACAGGGTCATGTTTAAGCTGGTCATCAGGTTCAGAATCACAATACTAGTCAGACTGGATTATAATTGTAAGTCTACAAGTCAGACAAACACATGCCAGTTGTGTTTCATCAACCTCTGGTATGATTTCTGTTTGGCTTAGATCAGTGTTTCTCAAAGTGGAGCCTGGCAATACTTTGGTGTGGCGTGGGACTTCAAAATGGGATGTAGGTGTTCTTTTTGTTATATATACTGTTTACGAACTTTGCCCAATCATGATGGGGTGTACGTTGTTTTTGTTTTTTTTAAGTTGTATTGGGTTGTGGGTAAAAAAAAGAGATTGAGAAGCAGTGGGTTAGATCATTCCTGCTTTCCCGTCCAAAAGAAATAAAGACTGTACTAAATCATGATTTCTCTGAATGAAATATTCCATCTCTCTTTTCCCCAGTCCTCAGCCTTGTATGTAGCAAACCATACAACTTTCTAGCGGAAGCGTTCAAAGTATACAAGAGCAAAAGTCAACATATTTATTTTCTTTGTAAAAGAAAATAGTGGCCCGTTTGTCTCCATCAAATAATAACAATAATGCATCGCATTAATCTAGCTCTCCATCCCCTTAACAACCAGGCTCTACGTGCTTTACAGCATTTATATCATATTTAGCCTAAATCACACGCACATACTCAGGTAAAAAAACTTGATGGGCATTCAAAGTGCATAAATATTTATGACTCTCCAGCTGGTGTTTGAAAGTCACAAAGTCAGAGGCAGAGAAATCCAAATCTGAGACCCTTGAAAAGAAAAAGATTTTTCACCCATGGTCTTTACGGACATATTTGGAATTTGAAACTTTTGTCTACAGATGATCTAAGATGTGGCGTCTTTTGGACCACAGACATTACATGTAATTCAAGTAGTATAACTCACTGAACATCAGTCCCATCAGCGCGGCGAAGCCACAGCCACCAGCGATTGCTAGTGATCCAATAGTTGCCCATCTGCGACCAGTCCTGGAGAAATATAAAGTTATTATTTCAGTTACCTCTTTGTGTTCATGCTTTGATTTAGGACTTGGTATCTTTGTTTGCTAGTCTTCCTGTGTCTCTGTCAAAAAGTCGGATACTAACTCAGTTTAATTTGCCTGCTTGTATGTATGTCGGCCTGTTGGTCAGCCTCCTCTCTTGTAAGAATACAATGCAGGTCGTAGCATACAATGTTGTCACTATTTTAGTTGTTGCTATTTTAGGTCCGAGTGAGCGTAAACTTGCTCCCCCCCCCCCCCCACACACTTTTTTTTCCTTTTTTTAAAAATAGAGTCTTTTTGCTTCCAGAATTTACTTACACACTTTCTTGTTTATTGCTTAATTCCATATTACTATCTTACTAATTTGGGGTTTTCCAATTGAACTTTAAAAAAAAAAAAAATTTCACCATTCTCGTCTGAACGCTTCTTTCTCTGTCTCTATCTCTTCTGTCTCTTGCAACTTGTTTCAGGGTCTGTCTTATTGCACTATTTGTTCAGCTAGTGTAAAATGTACAGGTACGTTATTTCACCTCACCTGTCAATGACAAAATGAAGACCAATTAGCAAAGGTATATCGACGAGAGCCATGAGGAATATGGTGAGATACAAGTTGAACCCTAAGGAAGCTGCTCCAAATGCAATTCCATATGAACACATTGCCAGAGATGGCCTGAAATACCAATGTTTAATATAACCAAATTTTTAGACAGACAGACAGGTATATAGATAGAGTGACAGACAGATAGACACAGATAAACAGATAGACGAACAGACAGGCATACACATAGATAGACAGACAGACAGACAGATAGATAGATAGATAGATAGATAGATAGATAGATAGATAGATAGATAGATAGATAGATAGATAGATAGATAGATAGATAGATAGATAGATAGATAGATAGATAGAGAGAGAGATAGATAGATAGATAGATAGATAGATAGATAGATAGATAGATAGATAGATAGATAGATAGATAGATAGATAGATAGATAGATAGATAGATAGATAGATAGATAGATAGATAGATAGATAGATAGAACTGTATGGTTGGAAGGAAGGAGGGACGGATGGGTGGATGGATGGATGGATGGATGGATGGATGGATAGATGGATAGATGGATGGATGGATGGATAGATGGATAGATGGGTGGATGGGTGGATGGATGGATGGATGAATGGATGAGGTGGACGGGTGGACGGATGGATGGGTGGATGGCTGAACGAATGGATGGATAGATGAACAGGTGGGTGGGTGGGAGGATGGATGGATGGATAGATGGATGGATGGGTGTGCTGGTGGATGGATGGACAAAATGAGATGAGATAGAATGAGGTAGAGGAGACACTGGCTAAACAAACGTGGGCAAAATGTTTTGCTTCAAGTTCAAATTCCTTACCATAAAAACTGTAATATAATGGATATCTTGAAGAGACGCCAGCCTCTGTAAATGTCAAGATATGTATATTTCCTGTACTGTTCATTCACACTTTGCTGTTTCTCTTCTTCGGCGACCGCCTACGATATTAAGGTGTTGAATAAGTCAATTAATGCAAAGTAGATGAACAGGTAAATAAATAAATAAGTAAATAAATAAATAAATAAATAATAAATGTTTGTCACTGACGTTGGCAAACCACTGTTGCAAAGTTGTTACATTAAAAACCCGCCCATTTGCTAAACTAATAAAGGTGTAATGTAACAGACGGTACAATTTTATTAGGAGCAAAAGTCCTCACCGACATCGATGTAGGACTGCTAGAAATTTCTTCTATTTTCATCTTCCGTCCACTTGCCAGAAAAGGTGAAGCTATTTTTAATTACGGCACATTAAATGCACATTAAATTAGCTTTAAGGTCGGGAAACTGCTGTTGGAACTTTTTGTTTCGTGTTACCTTTATCACCTCCATACTATCCTCCGGAACTTGTCGTCCATTCCAGCGTGCTATCCACTCAAGCACTTTCTGTGCTTCCTCTGCTCGGCCTTTTGTAGCCAACCATCTCATACTCTCTGGGATAAAGCTGTACACGGGTAATAGCAGAATTCATAGTAATCAAGCTTTATAAATTACTATACAGATGTTGCATAATTAGTGCTTCAAATCCTTTGTCAAAGTTATCTCATCATATACCGGTATTATTAATGTACTGCATGGGAGCGTCATAATATATTTTTTTTACGAAATGCATGAGACAAAATTGTCGAAATTATCTAACGTTGTTGCATACCGTTTCAGGGCAATTCATACTTTTTGTTACCTTAAGAAAAAAACATACAAAAAACCTCCTCTTGTATCAGACAGGCGAATGAAATACATAAATATCTCGACATTTGGTTATTTCACTCAGGGGACAAAATAACGTGCATAAAAAGCAGGTGTTTTCCTGAAGGAAGATAGCAAATGGCAGAGAAAATGACACCACATTTCTTAAAGTATGTCCATGTTTGCCAGGAATCTTCTCTTTACCACAAATTTCAGCGCCGCGAATGACGAAGACATCCAATCTACAAAATCTATGATTTCATCCCCTCACTATTTATTCTGGGAGTTACGGACAATATAATCAGGAAGTTACAGAAATCATCTGCTTGACGTTACAGAGATCTTGTAGTATTCAGACAGTGTGCAACATCAGTAATACTCACAAGTAGCCCAGTAAACAAGGAGCCATCGCTATCCCACAGAGCCAATGTACCCATCGCCAGTCTTGAAGTACCCACGCACCAAGTGCCAGCAAACACTTGCCTATAGTCCACGATGGCACGAGGATGATCAGTTTTCTCTTGGTTGGGGGCAGAAACTCAATAAAGTAGAGGAAAGCAACAGATATATATCCTCCTATATTTAGTCCAATTAGAAACCTGTTGAATAAATTAATTACAAATTGGGAGAACAGGACAATGTTTAATGTTTATCATTCAAAACAATATCTGTCTGGCCACCTGTCTATTTGTTCATCTTGAATTATGCATGCATGACTGTATGTCGGTTAGTTCTGTAATAAATATATAATTATATATGTTTGTTTCGACGATTCCGTTTCGTATAAAGTTGCTTTACTTAATACAGATTGACATTTCAATGAAATTAACGCGTACAATGACACACAAAAGGCTGTCACAACTAACCGTGTATCTCCACATTATTACAATAGATATAACGCCAAAAATGATAGCCAAACCGTATCATTTTTTACTCATGAGAGCAGTTTTAATTTCATTGTCACGAAAAATAGCAAAAAAGGACACTGGTCAAAACCACAACAGCAAACAATGAGAGAATGGGCGTCCAATAACAATAATATAAATAAGACATTAATGACAGTAGAAAACAAATGAGCCACCAATAGACAGTTACAGGTAACATGTCCTTTATTTCATCATTGATGATACGGAAAGAGTCTCTTACCGTAATGAAGTAAACATCTCCCAGGAGGTGGAGAAACCCGCAATAATGTTGAAAGTCCCGCAGAATGCCGCGTTGACAAAAAGCGTTTTCTTTCGGCCGAAGAGATCTATCATGTGTCCTGTTATCAAAGCACCAACTAACACTCCAGCCATTTGTATAGAAGTGGTCAATGGTAACATCCATTTTCTTTCACACACCAAGTCCCACTGTATGAAAGAATTGCCGACAGACAACTGACCAATGTCCAGGTTAAAAAAATACCCATTAACTTGTTTCAGATAATCAGGGGGAGGGGGCAAGGGCATCGCCTTTGCTGTGTGGCATTGTTGAAACAAGGTTAGCAATACGGGGTAAAAATAAGACAACAAACGCACAAATATCAATTAAAGTTGGCATATTTTGGAATTTTCCATCAAGCTGTCGATAATATTTCCAATTTGTCTGCCTTTTTATCGAACTGGGTTCACAAGTTACTAAAAAAAAATCAGTGTCGAAAGATTATATTCGTTCGGAAAAGCTGGATATCACAAGAACTAGTTCGAACATCTAAGGACTTTTACAACCATGCAAACATATATTTATAACCACCCAAAAAGCTTTGGCCTCCGTTTTTTCCGCCGATATCCTAAGAGCAAGAGGCAGTAAAAAAGTACTGACGAAATTTCCCTCTATATGGTGTAAGGATTTGTGGCGGATAGACGGAACTGTTTTTCCTCACCTCCTGCTCGCAGTATTTAACTATGTGGAGAACAGCTTCTTATTTCAGTCGCTGCTCCATTTTCATGCCACACGAGATCATAGGAAGTTATTTTCATATGCACTCTTAGATCTAGCTGTTGGGGGAGGCAACAGGAAGAGATGCACTCAAAAAGTTAGTTTTTCAGTTTCTGCATCACGTGCCTCAAGACTCTATGCATACATTTCCTTGATAATAACGACTAAATTCCCGAAATCTTACCTCATTTACTACAGTTTTTACGTCAGTTTCATAGACTCTTCTGCTGCAGCTGGATGTATTCACATAACATTCCTTGGCGAAAGTGGAATTTGAGTCATTTTCTCTGCAAAAAAGATCTACTGGATTGGTTGTCAGGTTGTCAGGTAAACAGCACCACTGGGGTACGTAATTGGCGAATGACATCTGAGAATATAAAATTCGCGTCGAGTATGTTTCACGTAGTAAAGAAAGTGGCGCGTGAAAGAGATCGATAGAATATGGGGGGGGGGGGGGGGGAAGGCTTTTAAGGAGGAACAGTTCTACATGTTCTTCTTTCCAGGAAAAAACTTGAAGATGGTGACGAATAGATACATGTCAAAATAGTTTTAAAGCTGGTTCATGACATGATAGCACAGTGTGTAAAAAGATGGCATAATGAATGTGGACACACTCAAGCACGCTCCAAGCAAGAACGTTTTGCCCTTGATAGATAAAATTCGATTACACTTTATTGGACTGTAAACTGGATTGTATTTATTGATTTATAGGCCTACATTTCGACGCACCTTCGCTCTATCGGTGCATTAAAGAAAAACGTTTGTTTGATCTCTTGACATTTTCAGTTCTGTGAACATGTCAAAATTCTTTGTTTCCTTTAGAAGGCACATTATTATATCACATTATACCATGACGGAAATACGTACTAGATGACAGATAGGTTATGATCGCGGTCACAAGACCAATTAGGAATAAACTGGTAAACTGCATGATATCATCGACAGTAGTCTGGCATAGCATCGTCTTAATAAAAGACAAAACATTTGTTTTTTATTTACATACATACAATTTTCGTTTTAATAGAGACGCCCCTGTTGTAGGATTTTTCGTGTTTAACCCTTAAACATCAGCGGACCGTACAACATAGTTATTATCGAGTTGACGGGCCGTAAAAGCCAAACCCAAACTTAAACTCAAACCTGGCCTTCCCCATGGTCCTACCTCCAGCATACTCCATGCTGTCCACACCTCTGGCGACGATACTGCTACCAGGGCCAACAACTGGAAACATCCTGCACCACCTACGTCCACCAGCAAATCTTCCAAAGTCCTGGCCTGTCATTTGTAGTCATTTGTAAATTAATTACATGGCATTCTCATGTTTTCATTTTTTTGTGATAATCATTTATTAATCCATCAATATCCTTATTTGCATCGCACTTACCTCGTATTTCTTATTAAATTCCTCAGTGCACAATAAACACAGTTTCCAGTGACAAACATTTTGTGGAAAAACTTTAAGCACACTTAAAACTTAAATTTCTAACATTACAGTGTCGACCAAAATTGTGTACTCCTAACTTTTGTCATTAAATTGCTCTGTGTGCAGTAAACACAAAGTAAAATGTGTGAAGTACGACAAAGACTTCAGGGAAAAATAAGGCAAACAAATAACAGCACTTTTAATTCTTTCATACAAAATCGAAAATACAGGCGTGCTTTCTATGCACTAGGAAATGAGATTTCCGATCACATAATCATCCACTGCTAAAGAAGACGATGCTTTCCCCCTAAGAATGATGCGATGCAATTCCAAATTATTTTGCTTTGATAAAGAATCTCTTCTTGTTTCGAAATATTGGCCGTTTTTACTGTATCATTTATGGGCAAAGATATCGAGTTTTACAATTATTTCTATATCAATAAAGTACTTGTAAAATACTAACAAATAATTAATTGAATAAATAAATAAATAAATTATCATGATAGAATTTTAACGCCAGTAAAGTAAAAATTGTCATCTCCTTAAGATACCACATTTGGTTTGTTCGCCACAGTGATACCGATGATGCTGAAAAAAAGTCATGCCTTACAATCATCCCAGATAATGCCAAGTGCGGGTGAGCTCAGAAATTAACTTCCCTTGGCTCCAGCCCTGTACTGTATAAAATTGCTGTGCGAAACACAACCGTAGAATAAGCTGAATAAACGGAGTCTTATCGCGCATGCAATACGGGTTTGCTTTGATAAGGTTTGGGCGAACCAGCAATGTTGTGCAGCAAGTGGAACGGCATGTAATCTAAGTGGCACCCGCACAGCAATGAGCTGAAAACAAGTACAGTAATCTAATTAGGAAGTCAAAGAAAATCTATTCATACATGTATATATTATTTAGGTCGTCAACCCTACTGAATTACGGGTTTAAAAGATGAAGGAGAAGAAAAAAAAGAGACAGAAAAGAGAGAAGAAAAAAAGTAGAAGTTGAAGGAGAAGAAGAAAAAGAAGAAGTAGATGGAAAGATATTTTTTTAAATAATCAGTCGAGCATGAATACAATTTTGAGTCAGATTATCTTACTTAATTTAAAGGAAATGAAACTCCCAACCATGAAAAAGGGGTAAAAGATGTGCGGTGATAGCGTAAAGGTTTATAATGATTAGTTTCTAACTACTTAATTTTCGTTTTCGATAATCTTTTCTGTTTGTGCCTTTTGTGTGTGTGTATGTTTGTGAGACCTTTCATCGACACCCCCAGTAAGACTTAATGGCACAAGCTGTATTTCTTCTGAGCATTCATTGTTTCATCAGTGCAACGACGTCTTGTGCTGTCCAGTGAACGAATATCGAAGTAAGCTGAGCTGTATCTGGTCCTCTTTGAGAAATTTCGCAATTTTATATCTGTAATACTGGCATTGCACACTTCAGAAATACAAAGCGCAGCATTTTGCAGGGGATGTTGAGCATCCTTTCTCACCAAATCGTGGTAAGTAGCTATCAAACTTCTAACTCTGCGACATCGTCTGTGTTTCAACTTCAAAGATATTGAAAATTAACCAATTTGCGTGTGATTTTGAAAAGATATAAAACCACAAAGACAGCTGACCTGGATATTTGGCGGAATTGTGAGTAATGTTTTCATTCTGACTGAGCTTTACCTTTACTCCCCATCCACTCTCCCCCAGCTCCCCCCCCCCCTTTTTTCCCCCTCACCTCCCACTCGCAAACTTCTTATTCTAGAGTAAAGACTCAGTCACTGCTTCATTTTCATGCCACACGAGATCATAGGGAGTTATTTTCATCTGCACTCTTAGCAGCTTCGCCCACCGCATCTCTTTTCCTGAAGCTGGTGTTTTTCATGTGTCCGTAAACGGAAAAGGAAATCTCAATAATTCCATCAAATAGTAATATGAAAGAATGTTTCCATTTGTATTGAAACGGCATTTATGTAAACGTGAAAACATTCTGTTTCTCTGCCTATAAGGTTTTTGGCGTTTCTGTTGCCATTTCCGTTTCTGCACACACAAAAACTCAGACGTTGTGGCTCTAACAGAATCTCTCTGAAGACATGCAGGTTTTTAAATTTTTTTAAATTTTTATTTTTTTAGGTTTTCTTTTTCCTCAAAATCATCTTTGAAGACGATATTGAAGCCTACCGAGCGTCTCTCTATATTTGATATCACGGTGAACTGGTCGCCGTGTCTACTGGTATGCAATTTCTGTCCGTGTATTAAATGTAACCTTGCCCTAAATTCTCCTGCCTTCGTTTAATCTGCTTTAAGTTTCACAATATCTTCTTCATCTTTCTCATATTGGTGTTCGTGTGAGTCAGCTAGCAGGAGAAATTATTCTATTTCTTATCTTTTGTTAAAAAATATGCATGTATTTAGAGAGAGAGAAAGAGAGAGAGAGAGAGAGAGAGAGAGAGAGAGAGAGAGAGAAAGAGAGAGAGAGAGAGAGAGAGAAGAAAGAAGAGAGAGAGAGAGAGAAGAGAGAGAGAGAAAGAGAAAGAGAGAGAGAGAGAAAGAGAGAGAGAGAGAGAGGGAGAGAGAGAGAGAGAGAGAGAGAGAGAGAGAGAGGGAGAGAGAGAGAATTCGAATTGATTTTACATCTTTTTTGTTTTGTTTTTTTTTTCCTTTTTCTGCCTTCAGAATTGGGCAATCTCCTTTATGAACATTGTGAACATTTTTTTGTTTTGTTGCTGTGACACATACTAATTACCATTGTCACTACCATTATCGCCAGCACTTCCAACGCCATCGCTACTACCACTTCCATCACCACAACTACAGACACTTCCAACATCGCCTTCAATATCACTATCCACTACCGCTACCACCACTATCAACACCACTAGATCACATCCTCAACTATCACCACCATTACCACTTCTACCACCTCCATCATCACCATCACTACTACCACCATCATCACTATCAATACCAGTCTATTACTTCATTTATTACAGCTATGAACAATGATTGTAATACCAAGCAAGTGCACTTTCTGAGCTTTCTCCTGTCCTCTTCTAATTGGTTATGTTACAAAACAGTAAGAAAGTACAATGTAATATATATTGTCATGGTGTGGGGTCTCTTCCTTTTACTTGGTTGTTACTGCATTTTTTTTTGTTTCAAGTTTTGTTGTTTACTCATATTCTTTGTAGCATTCAAGATCCCTCGTCGTTATATTTTGTTTGTTTGATTTTTTAACATTATTTCTATAACGCTCAGCCATCAAATAGTATTCTGTACAAAAATCCTAAGGCTGTGGCGCACTGAATCAACTCTCTGTTTTGTTTTGTATCGGTTTTAGTATGACATGTGGAATCTGTAACATCTTCGCAAATTTCAGCTTATTTGGACAGAAAAAAAAAAAGTTCTGGGTTTTTTTTTCGGCTGAACATATCATTTTGAGAAAATCGCTGAAGAGTTCACAAAATTCCTATTACAACAATACAAAAAATGATATATGGATACCAATTTGAACCCTGAAAGCGCAAAGTTTCTTGACTTTGTACATTGTGCCAGATACAAAAATGGATTAGGAAGCCAAAATCGAAGTTTTTCGAATTTTACTAAAAATTCAAAATTTTGATTTTGTGAAGCAGCACATGTCACGGGCATGCGAGATCGAAGCAAATCTATCTCACTTGTTCGGACGCTTCAGAATTGTCATGAATCAGCTGGGAGGGGTGGGGGGGGGGGAGGGGGGTGAGACTTCGCATTGAGAAAAAAACACGCAGAACAGGCATGGCTAAGTGCTCCGCCGACCAAACAGTGGATGACACCTAAGAAACACAACATACCAGTAACCAACAAATAGACAAAGAGATACGAATGTGTGAGAATTACAACAGTAACTAATAACATTGTAGGTTGTAAATTATATAAATATATTTCTTCTAAAGTTCTGATCGGTTAGGCCAGCTTTAAGGTTGTAAACAATTAGGCCTATCGAAGTGGAATCTGCATACATGTAATATGTGGCAGTGTGATCGCAGTTAAGTCATTGATTTTTGATCTCATAATCAAATCAGAGTTTAGTTTTCAAGTCACATTCGTGTACACATACACTCTTCATTTCTCCATTCGCGGGTTCAGATTTCTGGTCTTGCAGTGAGAATGCCACGTTGAGGTTGCCAGAGTGATTATCTAGTGCTGACTCTACATGTTTGCCTTGCCAGGTTGTCAGGCACTGTGCATTCTTGTCTTGTCTACTGGCATTATTCTCTTCAACTTCTGCCAGTGGCGTATCTCCGCTTAGGTCGAGGGATGCAGACTTTTTGTGATAATCAGCGGCGTAAACGTTCATCTCGTGGTTTAGACCGGTTGACGCCCCTGGTACAGCTGTGGACAAACCGCTTGATGTGTCTGCCATAGCCTTGCCAGATGTTTCATCCAGGAAAAAGACTAAAAAGGCGCTGAACAAAAGAACCCCGCCCAT
This sequence comes from Onchidella celtica, assembly GCA_963931925.1. Taxonomy (NCBI): domain Eukaryota; kingdom Metazoa; phylum Mollusca; class Gastropoda; order Systellommatophora; family Onchidiidae; genus Onchidella; species Onchidella celtica. The sequence goes on from OZ007569.1 coordinate 64,982,820, forward strand.
CACAGCAAAAGCAGTTGTAGGTGTGTCTTGCTGTGGAGTTTCGAAAAGCAAACGAATAGAGGTTATTAATATTATCGTAAACTAATGATTACTTGTCACTTTCGAAAAACCGTAAAAATGAATTGAAACTCAGCTGATCCTGCGCCTGTAATGCTTTAATCTATCTCTACTTATAAAAAACCTGAGATTACCTTATAAAATGGCAAAACAAGGTGTAATTTATCATTCCTGTGGAAATCGTGACGGTATTTCGCCACCTGGATTAGGTTTAAATTGTTAGTAAGTTAAACACTTAGTTGAATTTCACTACAAAACTTTACGAGCGGCTTTCTCAAAATGCACTGACTTGGGGTGTGTGTGTGTGTGTGTGTGTGGGGGGGGGGGTAATAATGACATGTCATGTGATTTATCGGGGATGGGAATAGATGCATTGTCGTCGTTGTAATTTTGAGTATAATTGTCTCTTCCCAATGGTAAACTTGAGCTAAATATCCTCTGCAAAAACTAGCTTTATTGTCATTAATATAGGCTACACCGATTTCTTCCCATGGACGAAAGAGAAATTTAATGTGCTGCTCTATTTTGCAGCATCAACTGACAGAGGTCACGTGACAAGTTTTTCTTCTTTTGCTCATATTTTAAATTCACTGAAATAACCCTTGCCAACATGCTGCATTTTAGTCCTCATACAACCATCCATTAGCCTACACCATTTTAAGCAAGAGCTCGATCAACTCACTCATTTCAATTCAGTAAGTTACCATGCAGTTTTCACATGCCTAAGAATTTTTCTATATATATAGGTGGAAGAGGGGTGAAATACTCACGATATTCAATGCGAACGGTGCTAAGATTCCCCCAATTCGGGCAGAAGTGTTTGCTGCTCCTGATCCTAACCCCCTGGAAGGGAAAAAAGAACAGATTAAAAAAGACAATGCTTATGAATAACTCTGCTGTTTTATTATTTTAATTAAGAGCTCGATATCCTGTTCACCTTTTTTTTCGTGTGTGTGTTGTGAGAATGTATGCGGAACATATCCAGCTGGGCGATCTGAATATTACTATGGGCCCCTGGGCAAAGCAATAGGCTGCCCCCCACCTCCCCCTCCACCCTTTAGATTACTGTGGAATTTTGCATGCATGTGGCCTCTGGATAACTGCCCAGTATGCCCCATGCGTTAATACAACTTTGATACCCAATGTCAAAAAGGAAAAAAAAAAAAAAAAAGAAAGAAAGAAAAATTTTATATTACAAATGATTACAGTGAGTGCGAGCAAGATCCGTACCTGATCACCGTAGGGTAGATTTCATTTGTGATCATTCCCACCGAGGACCAGGCAGTTGCTTGAAATCCTCGTGCTAGCAAGTTGCAAACGTTGATAATGATGTCTCTTTTATTCTTCTCAGAGTCAGGGACTGAATGATAGTGGGTGACCAAGGCGGTCGACATGCGCATTATTTATTACATAATAACTTCAAAGATGCTTTTTATAGTGCCTCAAGTTCCTACACAAAATGAAACAGTATTCACGTAACTCCTCCTATAACATTTTATAGTACATCAAGTTCCTACACAAAACGAAACAGTATTCACGTAATTCCTCCTATAATTTGTTGCAGTACATCAAGTTCCTACACAAAACGAAACAGTATTCACGTAACTCCTCCCATAACTTTTTATAGCACATCAAGTTCCTACACAAAATGAAACAGTATTCACGTAACTCCTCCTATAGCTTGTTGTAGTACGTCAAGTTCGTACACAAAACAAAACAGTATTCACGTAACTCCTCCTGTAACTTGTTGTAGTACGTCAAGTTCGTACACAAAATAAAACAGTATTCACGTAACTCCTCCTATAACTAACTTACATATATTAAGAGGCAAACTACACTCGCAATAACACCGACAATATCACACGAAAACAACAATAACATAATTATTGCCATCTCACTACACACGTTGTACACTGACAAACAATCTATAAGAATTCCGCTGACCGAATATACTTAATAATAGTATATTCATAGAAATAAATCAATCCTTTAATTACTCTTAGGTCGTCACGAAATGTGACCAGTCACTTTTTTCTCAAAAACGTTTCGCCAGTCAAAAAAAAAACGACACTTCAGCATAGGTCTACATACAAACTCACCCAGTAACAAGCCGGCCAGGGCTCCAAATCCACAAATGCTCGACAAAGTAAATGACACAATCCCAGTCTTTTTCCGTCCCACCCTGAAGGGGCACGAATGTAAGTTTATACAGGTAATAACGTCTTCTTGTTCGACCTTCCCTCTCTCTCTGCCTCTTTCTTTCCTGCCATCTCTCTCTCTCTCTCTCTCTCTCTCCCCCCCACTCTTTCTCTCTCTTTGTCTGACATTCAGTCTAGCCTTATCCTACTGGCTCATAATCACTGCATTCGTCATCCCCTATTATCCATCTGTCTAAAACCGTGTTTCCATGTGTACGGAAACAGAAACGGCTAGTAAAAAGAAAGAGTGGTTCCATGTGTACCGAACACACGAAAACATGCTATTTCACTGCTTGAAGGATTTTTTGGTGTTTCTATTGCGGTTTCCGTTTCTGTGCACATGAAAACCCAGCTTGACGGTGATCTGTTCGTCTTCCCTGCTCTTTTCTGTCTTGTTGTCTCCCTAGCCCTCTCACTCTTAATTTTCAATCTGTTGTATTTTCTGTTCTAAATTCTTATAAATCCCATCCAATAAATCATACTTGTGGAGCAAATCGAACTTGTCAGTCACGAACTTCAATGGGACAGATGCACAAACAAGTCCCATAAGGAATATATTTCATTCAGATATATATATGTCACGAGTGGAGTGAGCGGGATTCAAGGATTATGGGGGCATGGAAGTGAGGGATTGACTCACGGGATAGTGAGGCTGCTCACCTACATTGACTTCTGTTAGTTAACGTTAAAGCGTGAAATGTTGTGAGTTGGGGGGTCGGCATGAGGCGAGAGCGCTGTACTGACAATCACTGCAAGTTAAGGAGTCCCAGGGGACAGACGTGAGATCAGAGGCAGTCGGGAGATTGTTGTGTGTTTTCCAGTGATGACTGGTGCCGGGGTCGGGCCGAGAAGCCACCCGCGGTGAGCGAGCAGCACAGGGGATAGGCCAGCATAGGGCCGAAGGCTACGCATAGGCCAGTGGGGTGAAGCTGTCGAGCAGGACAGGAGGAACGCATGAGTCGTGGTAGTCTGGCCACAGACAGGGATGTGTATAGAATTGTTAATGTGCTCTTAAGATGTACTACATGTGATATTAATATACTGTGCCATTGAGATACTAATGTGAATTGAACTATTAACGTGCTATGGACATGTTGAGGTGCTATTGGAAGGCTAAGGTGTTATTGCCATAGGGAGGTGCTATTGAGAGACTGCGGTGCGAAAGAAATACTAAATGTGTTAAGACATTGAGTGGAGAGGCTGAAGCCGAAGTGCCTTTAAAAGTAACTACCGGGTTGTGGACCCGAGGAAGAGGGCATGTGGGAAGAAGGCCGTTGGACGGCAGTTAATTGAGTAATATAATGTATGTAATTGCATCTTTATCTTTATCTTTATGTTTAATAAATGTGTGAGTCTGATGGGTTGTTCTGTTAAGTGTTATACGTGTTCGTTCGTGATTGTTGTCCTGTTATAATTATTACATCTCCCAGTCTGGGATTTGTGACAATATACACTGAGTTCTGTCTCACCCTTAAGCTGGGTTTTCATTTTTGTACGGAAACGGAAACGTCAAAAATCCTTCAAGTAATGAAATAGAATGTTTTCATGAGTGCGCCATTTTCGTACACATGAAAACACTCTTCCTTTTTACTACATGATGGGATTTTTGACATTTCCGTTTGCGATTTCCGTTTCCGTACACAGGAAAACACGGCTTTACTGAATCACACAAATTCAACAGATAGCCAACCTGTCAATAATGAAGTGAAGAGTCAGCAGGAAAGGCACACTAATAATCCCCATCAGGAATATATTCAGATAAACATTGAATCCCAAAGATGCAGCTCCGAATGAAATTCCATAAGCACACATTGACAGGACTAACCTGGAGAAAAAAACTCACATCAAAACAATGAATTCGCTGACAATGTAAACATAAACTTTATTACTTCCTTTCTGTATGTTCACATTGATTCTATTAATATTAAGTCCTCCATATGACATTCAAACGTGCTGTTAAAATCAAGTCTCAGCCATTCAAGAATTATTCACCATATTGCCGTAAGATATTTGTATCAAAACATTTAATGTAATAAATAATGTTACTATTATAGTGTTATTGTTATCTACATCGGATATTACTGGCTGATTAAGTCGAGTGAGTTTTAAGTTTGAGCAGAGAGTGTGTATGTATAGAAAGGTTTCACTGTTGGCCGATTTGCACTGCGAGACACGGGAGGCTCTGAGAAACCACTGTTAGCATGGAGCGGAAAGTAGGTCCTGCGGTAAACAATATCCATTTGTGTATTTCCGGGGGGGGGGGGGGCTTAAGAGCTTACAAACAGTTTTAAATAGTTTATAGTTTCAATCAGCCCAAAAAATATGAACAAACCTCAATAAACAGATATGCACACTATCTTCGGCTGAGACGGTCTCTTTCAATTCTTCAATTTCTTGTTTACCGCAGCGACCTAGTTTCGCGATTTGGTGGAAGTGAGATTTCTCTATAAATAGCCTACATACTCTCTGGTTTGAGTCTGGCTTTTAAGGCCCTTCTGCACGATGACAGCTCATTTGGACAACTCAGTATTTTCTCTATACGGCTTAATAATCAGAGTACGGTCCCTTAACAACAGACGCCACTTTGCACCTTCACGTTCTTTTGCTCGGGGAGGGCAGGGGGGGGGGATACTTTACTGTTGCTTGATTCTCAGAGCTTGATCATTTAAAATTTCACCAACAAATACATTGCGGGAAAAATGCTCTGTGAAGCTCCCAGTTCAGTTTACCACCAGTCAACCAACTCCCCCGTACGCCAGCTTTTATGTATGTTAATCACATTCAAGAATGTTACTGGTTACTGATCTCACTAATACACGGCAAGTAAAACTTTCAGCTCAAATTCAGGATGTAAAGTCCTTGAGAGTTTTGTTTTGTTTTACTTTTTTACTGCAGCTGACTGAAAGCAGTTTATTATTAGTTCGCACGTTTATTAAGCAAATATCCTGAGACACAAAATTTCTTACGGACTTGATAAAAGTCTGCCTTCTGATTTCTGTCCTTTAAATTTAATAAACATTAAGACAAATAGACGGACGGACGGCAGCCAAATACGTTTGAAAGATAGGTATTCTGACAGAATATAGATATTATATAGATCTTCGCGAATCAAAGATTAAAACGTTACCATAGAAACTGCAAAATGATGGATGTTTTGAAGAGATACCATCCTCGGTAGATGTCCAAATATGTATAGGTTTTGTATTGTGATTTCAAATCTTGTCTTTTCTCTTCCTCAGCAATCTCCTGCAATAGATAGATAGATAGATAGATAGATAGATAGATAGATAGATAGATAGATAGATAGATAGATAGATAGATAGATAGATAGATAGATAGATAGATAGATAGATAGATAGATAGATAGATAGATAGATAGATAGATAGATAGATAGATAGATAGATGGATGGATGGATGGATGGATGGATGGATGGATGGATGGATGGATGGATGGATGGATGGATGGATGGATGGATGGATGGATGGATGGATGGATGGATGGATGGATGGATGGATGGATGGACGCATACAAAGTATTTTTCGAAAATGAAGGAGTTAGATATAGAAGGGATCTAAGTGCCATTTGAATGCCTATTAGAAAAAAAACAACAAAAAACATTTCAGCATAAACCCGTCGAATTTCATATTTTAATAGTCTACTCGAAGAGTCGGTATCAGTATTGCAAACGTTAATTTTGTTGGTTTTTACTGAAGTGAATTTTTTTGCTTCTTTCTCAAAAGCAGTCAAATGGCACTTAGATACCTTCTAACCTCCTCAAATAATACAAGGGTTCTTCAAGTAAAGGAGCAAGCATGTAATAATTTTCTAAGCTAAAAATCTGAGTTCAGCCGTTCGGGGAACATGCCAACTTTTGAAGGCAATACGAAGAGTAATTGTTGATGACGAAAGAGTTTGGATAAAAAAAACAACAAACCAACAAACAAAACAAACGGACAAGTCCAGCTTGATGGGTATATCGGTGTCGAAGACAAAAAATAGGTAATCTGAAACCGCTAAACTCCAATTATGTTACCTTGATAATGTCCAAACTGTTCTTTGGTACTTCTCGTCTATTCCAGCGTGCTATCTGCTCCACCACTTTGTGAGCTTCGTCAACGCGACCCCGAATGGCCAGCCATCTCATACTCTCTGGGACGAAACTGGAGAGAGCAATATTAGTATATATGACTGTTAATTTTGTAAAACAAACACAGCTGATCTATAGACACTGTTTAAAAAGTTGTATAGAATTACATGTTCAAGGATACAGCTACGGCTAATATTTCATTTATCTTAGAAAGAAGCTTGCATGTATAACCTACGTTTGTCCAAGATTGAAACCGGTCGTGATCCACGACATTACATCAGTTTCGATATTTGTTTCAGACTCTGAGTTAAACTGAGTCAATAGAAAGGCATTTTACGTATTGTAACTAACTTAGAATTTGATTTTTTTTTTCAATATAACCTGTTATATTATTATTCCCTAATCTGAAAGAACACAGATGATCCTAAACAGACAAAATAATATGAATGTCAATTTGATATATCAATAATAAAACTGAAATATTTTAAGGTTAATATGGCACTGTCTTATTGTCGTCTTAGAGTTAAAAAAAACAAAACTTTCCTGATGCCGGTGAACGAACAAGTAGTGCGATAATGCAGAATCAAAAGGTTATTCCGCCAGTAAGCTAGACAAGAGAGCACTTTATAGAAAATAATGGCAATCAGCCGTTTTTCATGATTACCAACAGGAAAGAAAACAAAAGCTTGCCCAAGATTTCTGAACGAAAAAAACAACAAAAAAAACCCCCAAAAAGATCCAGGCCATAAGGTATGAAACAGATCAAGCTGAAGCAGGCGCTGGTCGCTCGCCGCCTATAAATTTTGCTTCACGCTATCACAATAGGTACTGCCCGCTGCATCCCGCTGGGTTCGCGGTGTGGGCAGTGCCTATCACAGACTAATAAATTAACCAGACTGGAAACACGAGCTACGGGCTGTGTCGTTTTTTACGGAATTTCCCGAGCGGCGGTCGTATAACCAACATGGCCGCCGCTCGGGAAATTCCGATTCTAGGTCTATCTGCAGTAGAAATTTCTTTTTATTTGTCAAGCTTGGTGGTACATGTATTAATTTCTTGGTGCGGAACCAAACTGCCGCGTTCAGTAGGCGCGTCAAAATGGTGTCATTCAACATTGTAGCTATGGTGAAGCGTCGGTCGTAAACGTAAACCTAATGTGGCGGATGGTTCATGACCTTTCCCTGTTTTGTGACGTCACACAATGGGATCATCCAGTCTGGGTATTTTATTAGTCTGTGGTGCCTATTGTGCAAGTGTGAAGCAAAATTTATGGGCGGCGAGCCAGCGGTCTGGTGCCTACGCTAGCCTTGCTGTTGGTGTGCTTCACCCCTAAGATATAACTGAAGTAATGATCTCTTGGAGCAGCGCTTGCAGTCTGTGCCAGATGTCCGGGTATGTGAAATACTTTGGGACTGCAAATCCCGAATAAATCCAAAGCCGCTTGTAATCTTGAAGGAACCTGTTTAGTAGTAGTGTATATCTATGAAGGAACCCTTCAAACACTCACAAGTATCCCAGAAGAGTCGGCACCACTCCTATGCCACACACCCAGTGTAGCCATCTCCAGTCCTGAAGTCTCCACGAACCAAGAGCTAGCAAACACGTACCGATCATCCATGAGGGTATAATGATAGTCAGTTTTCTCTTAGACGGAGACAGAAATTCAATGAAATAGAGAACGGCGACAGCCAGGTATCCCCCTATACTAAGACCAATCAGGAACCTACAAATACAAAATAATAAAATGAAGAAATCAATGTATACACATAATATTACATGTTTTTGTTGTATGTGTATTTGTAGGCTATGCTTATTTGATCCATTTTGTTGGAGGGGTGGGGGGGGGGGGGGAAGGGGGAATTCGTTGTTTATTTTTAAATTTTTGTCCAGGGAGCCGGCCTTCTTAGGCCTGCTCTTCTCAACTTCCAATTTGCCAAGGTATCTTTAACGTGCGCAAAGTGCACACGGGCCCGTCGAGTTTTCGTCCTATCCAAGAAGACTAGGTGTTCGATCCTACCTACCATAGGATCAGGAACAGGAAATTCCCCCAAATTTCCAACATGCCTGCGCTGTCCTGGAACCGAACCTGGTACATTCGACATGAGAGGCGAACACCTTGCCTCTAAATCAACGTGTCCCCTCAGTCAATCAATGTATGGAAAGTCATTCAATATACATAACCCCCTTTGTTTAAGCATAGCAAAAATACTAGACACGATCGTATCCAATATCTTTAGACATCAGAGTTAACGGAAAATATAACATTTAATTCAATTGTAGATATAAACGAACCGGGTGCAATTAAGTTGGGATTACACCGAGCATTAAGCTTGGGGTATTAATGCCAAAGGCAATGATCCTCCTAAAACAAAGACCCAACCCCCAGAGTATTATGCCAAGCAAATGAGGAAATACATTGCATCAACGAAATGCCTGACTATTGTATGCCAGTGCCAACAAGCACACAAATAAATATTCACCAAGCGTAAGCAAGAAGAAAACGACAAATCTGTTACAAATTAAAACAGAAAAAAAGGCCAGAAAGGCAATTAAAAAAAACCAACTAGTACTACAGCACCTTAGACACTGAGATAAACACAATTTATCTAATGAGCGAATGTTATTTTTATGCTCTTGTACTATTATAGTCGAAACATGGCAAAAAGAAAAAGTTGTAAACGGCAAAGAAAAGGGGTTTATTGTATCGTTTCGGTGTTATTCCTTAAGCGAGATTCTGCTTCATAGACTGCAACTTTTTCTTTTTGTCACATTTCGTCTTTGCTTCAAGTCGTGCTGCGACCCTACAGTTTTTCTGCGGTCTTCATATTATTTTGTACTGTTTTTGGTGACCTGTCTCGTACCGCATGGTAGCAAACATTTCCCAGGACGTGGAAAAACCAACAATGACGTTGAAAATTCCCGCCAGTGCTGAGTTCAAGAACAACGTTTTCTTCCGGCCAAGGAGATCCATCAGCTGTCCTGATATGAGAGCACCAACCAACACTCCAGCCATCTGTATAGAAGTGGTCAGTGGTACCATCCATTTCCTCTCACACACCAAATCCCACTGATGATGGAAATATGGCACAGGACAAGCGATCTTAATTTGAACTTAAGTATACTATGAAGTTGATTTGTAATTCCTTCTCTGGAATGAGATTTAAAAAGTGATAATCAAGTTATACGCAATAAATGAAGAAACACAAAAGCAAACAACAACAGATATGCCATTCATCTCGCCACAAATATACTTTTCACTTGCTCTGCAATTCAAAGAACTCGATATGCTGAACAGCTCTTGGCGGTCATGCAACACTACTGATGATATTTATGACTCCGGTATTTTATATAAATAAAAATAGTTCTCCATTTTGTGGACCATGGAACAATATTTTACAATATAGATGGATTTTAAAAAAAAAGGATCGATATAAATATAAATCTTTTAAGTCCTACGTTGCATTCTGAGAAATAACGAAACAAAATATTCAACGTTACCTCATTTACCACAGTGTTGACCCCAGCAGCATAAATTCTTAAGTTGCAGCTGGACGACGAGTTAGTGCTACATTCTTTAGCAAAATTGGAGTTTACGTCATCCTCGTGGCAGTAGTGATCAGCAGGTTTAGTCAGGTTGTCAGGTACACAGCACCATTCCGGGACATAGTTGGCGAAGGACATCTGGAATTAGGGAAGCTGCGGTCTCGTAGGTTTGATTTCATGATGTACTCTATATATGAATATTATACTCTAGACTGGTGCACTTCGTTCGTTTTTATCACTAAACAAAATAAGAAAGTTGTTAATAACCAATTCTTTGCAGAATTAAGGCATGCAATTTTATAGGCTTCCCTGTTCGAAGTCCTCATGTGACTACATTATAGTCTGTACACATTAAACTTGGGTAGAAAGCTCGTGTACATTGGTTAAGCGCGCACATGCGACTTTATTATTTGCAGACGTGTCGAACTGCAGTCTAGACGAAAGGATGGAGATGCGCGCACGTATGAGACACGGGTACATTGCAAAGTCAAAGGGAATATGAAACTGAGACAAGACTGCAATACGACAGCTAGTCGAATATGTGCGCCTAGCCTTAGTGCAATAAACAACGTATAATAATTTCACTATCAAGAATAGACAAACACACCTCCAGCATACTCCACGCCATCCATACTTTTGGTGAAGTTGTTGCTACTAGTGCAACCAGCTGGAAACGGCCGGCTCCTCCAACCTTCACCAAGATTTCTTCTAAGGTTCTCATCACTTAGGTCACTGTCCTAAAGCACCTGTAGGTAAAATACTGTAATTATTATATTTTAAGTTGTCCCAAGAAAATGCAAATGTATAAAATCATTACCGATGACAGGATCTTATTTTCCGTCATTTTGATTTAAATATGTTTACACTATTTTATTAAACTGCTTCAGTTCCTATTATATTATTTCTGTCTAAGGCCCGACTCCTTTGATTAATAATGATTTTCCTACCAAAATATTTGAGTGACGGAGCCTTTCATCAAAGATGACAGTATTGAGAAAGGCAGTGATCATCATGGAAATGATAACAATATTATAGTGTTGATGCCTTACTCTTCCTGTTACTGTCCATCCAGTCAGAGGGTCTTGTTCGTTAGACTTCGTGCTCAGAAATGGGACCCCTCAAAACTAGGCCTGCTGGTTAAAACAGCTGGCTAAGAGGCTTATGCTAATTATTGTAGACCAAATATCTCCCCCTCCCTCCTCTCCAACACCCCTCCCCACCCCACTCCCTTGTCCCGAGTTATTTACCCAACTGTACTTAAAAGTTTCCTGCAACACGTTCTTCCGGCTTAAAATCTGTTTATCTACCCTTCCCCTGCCTCCTCCCGGGAAGAAAAGACAATAGGGAAATCAACCCTGTTTTTGCATAATGATCACAGAATGAGGCCAGGGCTGTCTGATGAATTGTTACGCTAATTACGGCGCATTGTTCTCGTTTCATATTTTATCATTCACTGGAATTGTTTGCAAGCATCTTCTCAAACTTGTTTTAAGAATTACATGAAGCAGTGGCTTTGTCAAAATTAATTTCTAAAAGTTAGGGCGTGTCCATTTGCAATTCCAGCACCTTATGTGGTCAAATGAGATTCTTTAAAGGCGTGGAGAATAAGTTACGCCGATACGACTTGTATCCTATTATGCAGATGCGCTTGAGTTCATTGCCCTTGCATGTACTTAAAAAAAAAAGTTAAAAAAATTAATGCCCGTTTTTTGTCTGTTTTTTTTCCCACACAATATATTTTCGTCCTTCTATCCTCGCAGTCATTTCTACATTTTATTTATTTATTTATTCCGGAGGAGGGTGGATTTCTGGACGAGACATGAATTATTTTCTTACACTGCTGTTACAGAATCAACGATGAGAAAAATCAAGGATTATCACAAAGCATGCAGTTTCATGGACATTTTTGCCTGGGAGATGGGGGAAGATCGCTAATGTTTCCTTTTTATAACAGAGAGAGAGAGAGAGAGAGAGAGAGAGAGAGAGAGAGAGAGAGAGAGAGAGAGAGAGAAACGGAGAGACTTTGGAGAGAAAAGACAGTGAGGCGGAGAGAGAGCCAGATATACAGACTATATTACAAAATCAACATTTTAGACTTAGTTCTCACCAGCAATCCAAAATCCATTTTTGAAAAGAGAGGGTTACAACGCCTGCAATCAATTATCTTCTCTCTTGCAACCTCAGCCCTTCATCGATGGAAAGAACAGACTGTTTCTAATGGTATTAAGCATCAGATACATTCTCAAGTGCTAATTAATTTTGTTTTCCAGCTGTGTATCAACTTGTTGCTGTTCCAAATGTATCACGATATAGTACCTTCTTCTTCTTCTTCTTTTATAGTTGGTTCGTCTATAACTATAAGACGATTCCCCAACTGCACTATAGTATATGCGACTCAACGTCGCTCCTCTGAGGCTAAAAACAGGGTAAAATCTTACATAGATGTTAGGACCATTAAAAAATATATTAGTTGTATAAAGTCTTTTGTATATATAACTCTGGTATAAATATCTTTTGGTTTCCAGATTGTGCACAGACATACAACCCGCACTTTAGTTACAATGGTAGCTGCAACGGATAATAATGTTCTTAAATTCATTGTCGAAAGTCGTTGCAGACGATAGTGTTTGGACTTCTGCCGGGAGGTTGTTCCACATCCTGATGACATTAGGGTGAAAAGAATAAAGATGGCTGTTAACCCGTGAGCTTGGGATGTTATATTTTATATTATTCCTTCTGTTGCCTCTGGTATTAATGGTGAGGTGATTCAGTGGGATATGGATATTTCCTTCCCTGCCTTTATAAAATAGTTTTACTTTGTTTTTTGCTCTCCTCTCTTCTAATGGTGTCCACTCGAGGTCTCTCATCATTTTATTTACACTACTACTTCTAGTATAGTCATTTGTCACAAAGCGGGCAGCTCTCCTCTGGACCCTTTCCAGTTGGTCTATGTTTATTCGACAGTAGGGGTCCCAGACACTGCAGCCATACTCTAGGGAGGGCCTCACAAAGGTGTTATAGCATTTTTCTTTTACTTTCCTATCGCAGTTAGAGATGTTCCTTTTTAGAAATGCTAGTATACCGTTTGCTTTGTTACATGTGTTATTAATGTGTTGGTTCCATGTAAGTTTTCTGTCCAATGTAACTCCCAAATATTTAGCCTCATGTGTTTCGCTCAATTTTTCGTCGTGTATAAAGTAGTCTGAGGTGATGTTGTGTTTTTTATTTGAAATTCTCAGGACTTGGCATTTATTGGGGTGGAATTCCATACGCCAGTCCCTCTCCCATTTTTGTAGACTGTCTAGATCTTTCTGTAAAATTTCCGTATCTTCTTTTGAGTTTATTGTTCTATAGAGGAGGCTATCATCAGCAAACAGTCGTAATTTAGTGCCTGGAGAGATCTTACTTGGCATATCGTTAATATAAACTAGGAATAGTAAGGGGCCCATTACAGTACCCTGGGGTACTCCCGAGAGAACAGCTGCAGGATTGGATGACTTTCCATCAACGACGACTATCTGTGTTCTATTTTCTAAGAAAGACTTAATCCACTTCAAAGTACTGTTTCTAACTCCATAATGGTTTAGTTTAGTCAAGAGACTAGCATGGTGCACTTTATCGAAGGCTTTACTGAAATCTAATAAGATGGTATCAGTCTGCCTGTTGTTATTCAAGTTATTAACAAAGTCATTGCAAGTTGTGACCAGCTGGGACTCACACGACCTGTGTTTTCTAAAACCATGCTGTACATGTGTTAAAACTGAGTGTTTCTCGAGATGCTTCATGATGCTGGTATGCAAGATATGCTCTAAAAGTTTACAAGATATTGATGTCAGGGAGACTGGTCTATAATTTTCAGGACTAGCTCTATTTCCTTTCTTAAAAATGGGTACTACATTTGCTTTTTTCCAGTCTTCCGGTATTTTTCCTTGTTCAATTGAAGCTCTAAATAACAAAGTGTAAACAGGGGCAATTTCCTTGGCACAGAGTTTCAGTAATTTGGCGGGAATTCCATCAGGCCCTGTAGCTTTATTTTCGTTAAGGTTTTCCAAAAGTTTCAGTACTCCATTTTCTGTGACAAATATTTCATCCATATCCGGCAGTTTGGCATCACTCAGCTCTCCCGAGAAGACTCCCCCTGGGTCGGAAAAGACCTTACAAAATTGAGTATTTAAGATATTGGCTCTTTTTTGGGCATCTTGCTGTGGGTGCCCTCTCTCATCGTTCAGTGCGGCTACTCCTAAGTTTTCTTTATTTTTACTTTTCACATATCTCCAGTTTTTTACTGTTATCAGATGAATCACTTATCATCTCATGGATATAATTATTATGAGCTTTCCTGCATTCTTTCTGTGTCAATCTTTTAATTTCTAGATATTTGTTTTTCACTCGTTCGGAGTTGCACTGTTTCATTTTTTTGAACCATTTATATTTTTTCCGAACTAATCTTTTCGTTAGTATTTATCCAGGGTTGGTGAATTTTTGTGGATGACATTTTTGTTGGGACATTTTCCATGATCATGTTCAAATTTAACTTGATACAGTCCCAGAGTTTGTTTGCGTCAGTTTTTGAAGAGTGGTATTTCATGAAAAAAGTGCCAAAAGTTGCTGCCTCCCTTTTCAAATTATTTTCGTCTGTCTGATTCCATAGGTAAATCTGTCGCCTAATAGGTATTTTCTTAAAGGGTTTCAGTTCTGAATCAATCTGGACTATGTCATGGTCCCCTAGCTTTTGCCGCTTGCTTTTGTTTGAGTTTTACTTTTCTTTTCATCCTAATTAGGTAAAGACGGTTAGGTCCCCGGCAGGAAGCCGACGAGCACGCGAAAAATTTAACTAAGTTGGAATCAGCCCCGTTCATGGCACCTCGACCCACCCCGTGTGTGTAAATCATGTTCTCTAACCATCGGAGCACTGTATCGTCAAATAATAGAAGAGGATATCGACGGCTGTCTACCAATCCTCAAAATTTTGATTGAAGATCTGCACATTCACTGTTCAGTTTCATCCATCAGTATTTTATAGATAATGTATGCCATCTACACTTCCGTGCAACTTCTGAAAATCCCTCACACCTGGCACGTAAAGCATTTCATCACTTTGGCCGAAACCACACATGACATTACTGATCATTGGACAGTTGCTGCCATCGATTCCTGTAAAAACTGATCATGAAAGGGGGGAGGGGGAGAGAAATGAAAGGAACATAAAGAAAAAGACGAATCCAGGTTTGAACGTCATTGAAAATAACTGCTAAGGTTTACATGAAGCTTACACTAAACAAAATCTGCAGTAAGAGGGAGAAGTGTCACTTGCTAACGACGCTACTTAGCTGTATAGGCCTAGATCTATAGCAGAACCAACAATTTACAAGGAATGATACTGAGATCGATGTGAGTTGAATAAAAGTGTCTGTACCTAGACACCCAATTACGACTGTTACCAAATAGATCCAACCAACCTTTGAATTTGAATACCTTTGCTGTAAACCCTAGCACCCACAGCTGCAGGGTCTGTAGATCTAGTGTTGATTAGGAACGACAAACAGCAAAAAACCTTTGAATGCCACTGCACTAGCAAAATGCATCGCTCGTCTTTGAATTTCAAACAAGTCATGACAACTGAATCCATTACACATCAAACTCAGCATCGTTATAATTTAAACCTTTGGTGGTCTCATGAACTAACCAGTACCATGCATGGTAAAGAAATATTTGCTCTTAGAACAGGCAGTCCAAATTGATTTCTACTTTTCATCATTATCTCACCAGTTATTGTCTAATCGGAGAGAGCTTGCTTTTCCAATAATTTTGATACCAAATTTATTATTCTGACAAAAGGTTATGAAAGTTATAAGGGGGTTGTACATTATGCTTAATTTTTTTTTCGAGGGGTACAAAGATAAGACCAGCATCTCATTTTACTTTTTTTAGTCACCAAACATCATCCAACGTCATTTTTTGGTGAACTCATACAGAAGAGACAAAAATAATGTTTTTGTTCTTTTTTAATTGAAAAGGAGGTCAACCGTGTCACCATGGACTTAGCACTGAGTGTTGGACACAGGTGGCAAAATCAAGCATTGGGTGGGGCCATAAAAACAGTTGGCGCAAAAGCGCCGAAATATGCCCCATGTCTGAACTTGGCATCCTCTTATAGGATATAAAGGCTGAAATTTATTTGCGTATAATTTTCATCCTGACCTATAAAAGTTTCCGCTAGTTTCTCAATCTACAAACTTTTCAACAAAAGATTTTCAAAGGAATTTCAACTTAAAACACATGGAATTAAATCTCATTCATCTGGCTTTCTGTGTGAGTTATTTTCAAACATGTGCGCTATATTGGCGCGATGCTCAGCAACCCTTTGTTATCAAGGGGGCAATTTGGTACACGCAGGACAGAGTGAAAATTGCAAGACTATGTCCTGTTCCAGCTATTAAAACACACAGCTAAACACATTAAACAACGAAAGGAAGTATTTGTCAGAGGAAGGATTGAACTTTATTTTGCTGTAGGATACATGGCATTTCACATAAATACACAGCAGTAATACTAATAGCCTTGTACTGTTGGCCTAAAATTATGCCAAAACAGGATTTCGCCCTTTTAGTGCGGCAGTTTGGACTACCTACAAACTTGGAAGTTCAGCTGATCTTGAGCAAATCCATTATGATGAACATGATCACTTTAGAGCAGTGTTTGTCAAAGTGGGGTGCATGCCTGACATGGTGGCCGTGACCTGGGAAGGGGACTTAGGGATTTGTCATGGAAATCTTAATTTGATCTTTTAACACAAGTGTACAGACAAACTGTTGTTAGTTTATGTCGTGTTAATAGTTTCCTTATTTAGCTCGGATTAAAACATGGAACTTAACAGATGCACGACTCTAATGGCTATGTGCAAACTAGCCGTTATGCGTTCTTGGTCTGATCATGGTGTGTGCAGGGGGTGTTGCATGTGTTTCTTTAAAAATTGAAAATGGCCAGTGGGACAAAAACGATTGAGAAACATTGCTCTGGAGCAAGTGAAATGCTACAAATATATAGCATTCGTTGGTTGTTGGATGCCCAGTAAAAAAAAGACATTTTATTAACCCTCTTAGTGCCACCATAAAAATTTTGTATGTATGCAAAATGCCAGCTTAAAACGGCAATAAAATAGTAATTTAATCACTTGAGGTTAACGACAGTTTCCAGCAGTCAGCCACACGCTTGCCATGATTTAGTCACTTGAGGTTAACTATACTTTCTAGCAGTCAGCCGCACGCTTGCCAGGTTTTCGTAACACCGGGGGTAAACTGGCGATGAAAGAGAGCCACGATTGTGGCTCTTGGCACTCTACCTGTAAAGCCACGATCGTGGCTCTTGGCACTAAGAGGGTTAAACCATTTGAAAACCAGGAAAGAGTTTTATATGTCCCAACCACTTAGACAAGACCACTCTTTCCTTAAACCTATTCCTAACCCCGTCCTCACCCCTAATCCTGCCCTTGTCCCTAACAATAAACCTAATTGCATCCCTACCATTATCTCTTACCATTCAACTAGAAAACATACAGAAAATCTGTTTACAGTAAAGAAATATATAGGAGTTGAAAGTGGTTGGGACATGTGGAACTCTTTCCAGAAACAACTGAACTTAAAAATTCTAGTGATACATATTTGATAAGATGATGAGTAACAATTTCATCTAACTTAAAGCCTGTCATACTGTTATTAATTTATCAGATGACCGAACCCATTGCTCTTCTTTTGTTCTCAGATAGTCCTGCAGATAGGTCAACAAGTGTGTTCTGAGATTGATAATGTCACCGCAAGTAGTAGTAGGAAGCCAGCAGCAATGTGCATTTATTCTTGTTCTGGTCTTTATAACAACATTGGCAGTTTATATGAAGACTCTAAATCCATCATTACCAGGAGGAGACTCAGGTTTGTCCTCATGAAACTAAGTTCTTGTTCCGGAAAGCTATGTCATTGTGTCAGGCATTTCTTTCCATTCAGTGTCATTGTCTTTATCTGTTGTCCTAATCTTTATTTAATATCATTGTGATTGGCTGCTTGATTAATTTTCATGGAAAAATGAACTTTATGCAAAGTGAAACTTGTAATACAGTTTACAGCACATTCATATCATACACATGCTTGAGGAGACTTAAAACAACCTATGAACAATATGAGAATAACTATTGAAGAAACATTATCAGTAATGGATCTCATCAAACTGCAGTTGAAGAGTTTATTATTCTTTGTTTCTTAGTTGAAAAAAAGAGCACAGAGGAAACAGTGAGAAATAAATTCACTTGACCATATTTTAGAAATTTTAGCATGAAATTTTCACTTATTTGTTTGAAGAGAAAATTTGCAAACTGTTTTCTCTTTCTTTCAGGGGAGCTTATTGTTGCTGCATATGAAAATGGGGTATACATTACAGTTTTGTTCTTTTGGTTGCTTTAATACTATGTTTTAAAGAGAACATTGGTTGTGAAGGTAATAACATGCTTTGCCTGAATATGAAAAAAACCAATATATTATATCTGAATTCACTTAAATATTTTTATCGATGCCATTAAAATACCATAACTGTGCCTTGCAAATCCTCATGTGAGTGTAGTGGGTGATGAAATGCCTTGATTTTATGATATCTGATTAGGATTTGCAGATAATTATGAAATTTCTTAAAATAATTTTAAATCAGTCATAAGTCAGTAATGATTGAAAAGAGTTTGTTGAACCTTATCACCAAATGAAACAGGGAAAATTTGAACAGGAAATAAATTTATAACGAAAATAATTATTATGACATTAGCCCCTTCTGAGAAAATCTACATTTCTCGCTGTGGGATGGTATGGGTCTGATATTTCCATGATAAAGCTGATGGCCTGTGGATTGATTTTGCTCACTAGAATAATGTCAGTCATATTTGGTCAATGCATGTAAACAGGCTATCACAATTTTCACTGTGGAAAATATACACCACTATATTTTTTCAATACAGGTAGCACACCCTCCAGGGTACCCATTGTTCACACTAGTGGCAAAATTGATGATTCTCTGTGTTCCTGTTGGCTCTGTGGCATGGCGGATCAACTTACTGTCAGCCTTGTGTGGTGCCTTATGTACCTGTATACTGTACTGGCTGATCTATAGGTATGTTGAGGCAAAGAGCAGTTTTACAAATACATCAGGTTTTCAGGTATTAACGAATGCCTAGTGTGCACGAACACAATATAATTATGTAGGGATTTATGAAGTTTACGCGGGGCAAGTTTGCTACAAACAGTGTTAATGATTGGTCATTGATAAAAGTAATGCTAAAATAGCAGTTCTGCACCCAGGGAAGGCCTTTGTTTCAGATGAGTTTTGGGGTCCCAGACTGTTGGGCCACTTGTCAGATTCAGTCCTCAAAATATGTTTGTGATAACTCTTAGAAAGGCAGTAGGCCTTGTAAATTTAGATAAGGGAAGAAGATGGATAGAGACAAAAGAGAATTCACTGCAACTGTAAGGATGGACATGAAGATGCTAAATAAATGATCCACCTGGCACACTGTGTCATTGTTAGCTTCAGGCAGTAACAGACTCCAGATGACACATGAACATCAAGTCATTGACATAATTTATTCATGGACATGGTTTGGGGATGGTTTCTGTCGGGCGCAGTGATTGACAAATAGCACAATAACATTGTAAATGCATCCGAAACGCTTAGCATGTGGGGAAAGCAAAATAAATTAGTAAGATCTGCATATGATATCTTACATGTGGTGATATCATTGCCTTGCAGCAATTTCCATATATCAAATTTTGGACTTTTAATCTCCTGTGAAACCATACATATACAGGCATTATGAAAGCAGACAAAAGAGTGAACATCTTAATGTCTAGAAACCCTACAACATATGGCAATGCCCAATTAATTTTATACAGCTTGTTTAAGGTATAATTACACAGAATGCCATACATTAAAAGCGTCTCGCATAGATGTAGAATTGATTTTCAGTAGCACTGAATTTAATTGTCATTGAAAGTAGTCATCAGACTTTCCATATGGTTATCTGTGCCATTCCTTTAGTTGAGATATTCCTACATAATTATATGTGAACCAATTTTAGATCAACCATACTTCAGATTTGCCTTCCTTTGACAGATATTCACGTCTATCATACTATTTCGGTCAGCTTCGAAAATTTGCATACATGTATTTTCCTTGTCGAATGATGGTATCTCCACAGAGTTTTTACACATTGACATCAGCTGTTTATTTTGCAGTCTCAGATCATCAAAATATAATTTATTTGTTAAATTATCATGTCAGAAACTCATCTCATAACTTTGGCAGTGAGAGGATGAAAATTGGAATCAAGTCACCATTTTCAGTTTGGGAAAACCAGTCTCATGCTATCCTTTATTTTTTTTACAAGCATTGTTACTTCTTTGATGAACAGAAAATCTCTGAACTAATCAGTATGTTTATCAGAACATACTACTGCTGGATATCTATCTAAAAAAAAAAAAGAAATTTTGGTTCATTATTACATTTTCTGCAGTTGAACTGAATGGTTTGGATTGCTTTTAAAGATTTCCTGTAAAACTGATTATTTAAAGTGCATAAAGCTCTGCCCTACTTATGATGCTATTGAGTTATTCACAGAATGATGGTGCTTAGTAGAGAAATGGATTCTTAAAAAGTTGCGAAGGAAATCCACAGCCTCACAATAGTTTGGTTTTTGTTTAATCATTCTCCAGAACAGTTTAGTGATGAGCTGACTATGTTAAAACTCAACTTATTCCATTACTTTTCATCTGGGGAAGTTTCATGACTGTTCTGTTGTTTTGTTTTTTTTAAAAAGTGAGAACTTGGCCTCCAAATAACCAAATTATTATAGTACTTGTGAAAATTTGAAGTTGATCTGTTCAGAATGAGACTGTGTGTGAGGCACTTTAAGGAAATGGTCCACATTGCGAATATTTTCAAAATTGAGGTAAGGGTAAACTGTGCAAGTACAAACTATCCTGGGATGAATGCACTTCATTTCATGTAAAAATGTTAAAAACTGACCCAACCAAATTATGACTATTTCAAGGTGGCATGGTAGAGAAAGTCACATTTGAGAAAAATGCATTTAAAGTCTGCGTAAATTTGAAAAGACCATTACATTGGATCAGAAAAAAATGAAAAAAACCCACATATTTACAGGTGGAATTTGCTAAAATTCTTTTGCCCAGGCAGGAAGAAATGATTGAGGAATCTGTTTATGCCAAAAAACTGAAATAGGACCGGGAAGTCCCTAGAGCGCCACACATATTATCACTTTTGCAATCTTTGTTTACTGTGCATTTTCATGCTTGACTCATGTACATCAAGAACTGCTAACGTCCCTCCTCTGAATATTTTTCAGGTTGTCTTGCAGCTACGGTGCCAGTTTATTTGGCGCAGGATTCTTCAGTTTTTCTAGACTTGTATGGACATGGTCAGTCACTGCTGAGGTCTTTGCACTCAATAACCTGTTGGTATCTGGTCTGATGCTTGTGGCTGCTATGTTTGACACTGCACCCAAACAGTCATTGATCCAGGTAAATATCTTTGTTTATTTAAATTAGCCTTGACGACCAAGTCCAGGCACTTGGAAATAGATTCAAAGGTCCTTTCCTTCATTAATACACAATGTCATTAAGATGAAAATTGTTTATCCAAGACTTGGTCTCATCATTTTTCCAAACAGATGACAGTTGAAGGTAAAGATACCATTAGAAAATTGATTTTGGGATCAGTTCATTGGAACTTGAATTTTGGCATTTTTGTATGATGCACTTTGTCATGCCTGTTTAAATATTGTACATTTCTTTTGAAGTAGGGGGCTTTCTTCTGCTTATGTAAGTTTGTAAATTTAGTATTTGACAGTTTTTCTGCACATCTTTGTAGTTTCCTAGTCAGGACTGAGATTTTAAGTGTTTTTATTCAGAGCTACCAAACTGGTTATTGTGGATGGGGTCGTAATGCATGTCAAGAAAAAAAGACGAATCTAAGATAACAGATGTTTTTTGTTATTACAGGAGACATTGGTAATTGAAAACCACTTAAACATATGCTGAATGTCAGATGGTCATTGCACTCCTTGTTCAGGATTTCAAGTTGCTTATCTCAAAATGGACCCAAAGTACCACCTTAAAATGTGTCCAGTAACTGTGTCAAGATGAAATACTTATGTTATAATTTTGTTATGTTTACTTCCACACACAGTTATCTTGGAGTGGAGCTCTTCTGTGTGGCCTCTGCCTGTCCAACCAGCACACCAGTGTGCTTTATATTAGCGTAATTGTACCTTGGGCTCTGTATCATCTTTGGAAAGCACAGGTAACAGATTTCTTGTCTTATTTTCCTGTCAAACAAAGAAAGATTAAGGTTGCTTTTTAATATACATATTGGAAAACTCATAGAGTTCAATGAAGGAACCTATAAATAGAATGAAATCAGATGTTCTTATAACTCTATTTGTGACACAGTTACATCTCTACAGTATGTCAAACTGGGAATACGAAATTGTTCTCTGGCTGCAGTGGCATCAATGGAAATGACACAACATACACTCTGGTCAAAGAAACATTAAAGCATCTGTCAGAACACCTGAAAATCCCACGCACTAACTTTAAGCTTTGCTGTTAATAAATCCATTAAATCGATATGGCAGGAAAGCTAGGATGAACAAACAACAAATAAACTACACTTTGTCCAAGATCAACTTGGATAGCGGGCTCATGCCTCTCAGCAAAATCAGAGACATGAAATTGTCCTCAGAAGACTCTGTCTGGTTCATACCCACCTCACACACCATATTTTTACTCCAGGGTGGGAAGGTCCCCCTGAAAATGTGATATGTAATTGTCAGCTGTCAGTAAAACATATTTTCACTGAGTGTGCAGATTTCATGTGAATCTGAAGAAGGCAGTATGCGTGAAGATGCATGAAAGAATTGTTCTCTGACATAGATGTGCAGCGTATTTTGTCCTGTCTGAAAGAGGTTAAGATCAACAACTTGAATAAAGTACTTTTATAGGCCTACATATTTATGAAACTTTTTTGGACCCCTACAAAACAATTTTTTGGAACTTTACCTGTATAATCAATTTGATGGGGAAATTTTAAATTTTATTTGTGAAATTTAAATTGATGAAGCTCTGAACATCAAATCTAAATAAAGTACCCAAAAAACCCAGAAAGGCCCAAAGTGGCCGTTATGGTGCTAATGTGCCATAAATCTTAACTCAAATGAAAAAAGTGATAATAATTTCATAGATGTGTCAAAATTACAGCTACAGCATTTTCAGAAATTGTGTTGATGAAACTTCAGTTTGGATTGTTGAAGCACACACATAAATTTACTGTATTTCATTGTGCCTAAGGAAGAGACATGACTCATATGAAATTTGTAGAGCAAATTATAAGTGGATTGCCAGCAGTCTTGTATTTTATATGTGGGAGTTTACTTTTTTTCTTGTTAATTATATCACATCTCCTGTTAGTATTTTAATTCGGACCTATTAGGACAAGAGCCTTAATTTTTAGTGACAGGCTTCTTTGTGCGTAGTTGTACTAACTGATAACAGAATAGTCAAGTGTCCTATTCTGAACATCTTTAGCATTTTTATCGATGCCCTCCTTTAAGTTTTTACTGTTTATTTACATGTCATAGCAGCAAAGGGGTCAAGGTTATCGTTATTGTTACTGTACTGTTATTGTATGACGTGTGTGAATGAGATTTGAAAAATCAAGAAAGGCAGTTACTTTTTCAAGAAAGGCAGTTACAATTCTTCAGACAAGAGGACCATTTCTCTACACTTAATGTATACAGTATATGATCACATGCCTGGGAAATATAAAATGGCTATGTATGGAAGTTAACAAGTACTATGCCAATATTGACATTGTTGTAAGCTTTCTGAGGCAACTAGTTTGCCAATTAAAGGTTTTGCAAGTACATGAATAACAGCTCAGTTTAGGTTAATAGCAAAGGGCATATCAAGCCTGAATGAATAATATGCCATTTGACTTGTATGAAATCTTCAACTGTTAGTTCCTCTTATCTGCTCTCCTTGCTGTATGGTGAAAAGCAAAGTGGACAGAGTGAAGAGATTTTTCATTGTATTCTAAAGCTGAACAGATGGAAGAGTGATAGTCAAATCAGTTTGCAAATTCTAGCCAGTTACAATCACTGTCAGTGTTGCAGACCAATAAATTGCAAGCAAAACACAAATAAATAGAACCTTCATTCAGTTTGTGGGGTTTATTGATGTATTGACTCATAGGCAGTGCCTAACATGCCTGGCCATCATAACATTACCATGTTGTGGTAGCCGAACATTTTAACCCCTTCACTGATACATATTTTAACCCACCATATGCTGAACAGCACACGTCATTGTGCTGAACAGCACACGTCATTGTGCTGAACAGCACACGTCATTGATTTTAGGATTTATGGCGTATGTCCACAGCGCACTTGCATTATCGATTTTTGAGCGTAAGTTATACGTCCTCAGGACAGTGAAAGAGTTAAATTAAATGCATTTTCTGATGTCGAGATCTACCTTCTGTTTCTCTCCAGCTTTTGACACTATGGACTCTGGTGAAGCTGAGCATTGCATTTGTATGTGGATTGTTGCCTTACTTATATCTGCCCATCTCCTCTGCCATGCATGTGGCCAGATGGACTTGGGGTGACCAGAGCTCTATCAGAGGCTTCCTAACTCACTTGCTTCGTAAGGAATATGGAACTTGGGATTTGGTAAGCTTAAATGTATCTCTATAAATGGAAACTGGCCACACAATCTGTATGTTCACTCAGTGACATTTAACTCCCTTCAGGTCCCACACTTTAAAATTTGGATATTTTCAGTCTAAGGACTAACCTGTTGTAAGGACATCAGGCAACTGAATTTTGACATTACTAAACTTACTGGCACTCTGTTTTTAATTTTTATACAATGAAATTTCAGCACAGCTTCATTGGCTTTAAAATAATCTGATAGAATGGATAGTATTCAAGAATGTTGTGAATTCAACATTGACAGATATTTTATAATATGAAATATGCTCCACAGAACTTCAATAAAAAGAATGAAAAAATGACTTGGTACATGGTAGAGATTTGGAAAAAAAATGTTAAAATTTTGTATTCTTGGTTTTCTTATTCTGAATATTTCAGATAGTGTTGTGGATTTTATTGTTAATTGATTTAACCTTCGTGTTGTTGTTCTCAGCTGAAAGATCATTCCGGTCAGGGATTTTATGTAGGTTTACAGTAAGTACAATATTTTAAAACTTGTTATTTCTTGATGGGGAAACTGGGGCCTTCACTGGGAGGAGTTCAGCAGTGTTAGGTTACCTGAACTTTTGCTTTGTAGTTGGTGAGTATTCTCAGGTGGCCTTACAACCATAAATGTAAATCCGTGATTACAAAATGACAATTTTTCTCCACATTACTGCCATGGTGAAGAAAATCCTTGTTTTAGGTTCTTTGTTCTTTAGCTGCTCCTGTCAAATCCAAGGTCAGACCAAAAAGGTGTTTTGTTTTGTTTTTTGTTCATGCTGCTGCACCATAGCAGCGAAGGAAGAGAGGGGGAATACAAAAGCTAAGAGAACGGGAGGGGGGCAATCTAAAATATATATTTAGCAACCTGCATCACTGATGAAAACTTTTAATAATATTTATTATAAATTATACATTTCTTATAGTAAAATGGAACAAAACAAGAAGAAAAGTTTCTCATTTTGTCGAAGTAAATATTTTTTGTAACCCCATGAATGTTTGGGTAACCTTTAATTGTGTTAAATAAACATTCGTCCACAGTACATGAATTAAATAGTGTAATGAAATCATGTCAGTAATTTGTTTTAATGCAAATTTAGTTTGTATACGACATAAATCAGTTTGAATTTTATAAACATTGTCCTTTTCATTTCCAGATCATATGTACAGCATATTGGGACTGATCTATCTACCTCTGTGACTGTGTTAGCTGGGATGTCAGTTTTTGTAATTTTTTACAGGTAATTGTAGTGTTATTCGGCTATTTTTTTTTTTACTTTAACAGGAAATTTATATATAGATAAAAGACTGCATAATAATTGATTGATTCGAATAAATGAAACTGCAAGATTACTCCCGCACGGCTTCTCAGGTATGTTTTTTTGTTTGTTTTATTGTAATCTAACATTTGGGCCTGTTGTAACCCACCACCTATCAGGGCCCCTGTAAATGCATTGCAGTATGCAAAAATGTCGGTCATGTTATTCTTGACACAAATGACAGCTTGATTATGGAATTCACAGTCAACATTGTGAATTGATTAATGAATGAATGGGGACAGACAAAAGGGGATTGCAATCTATAGAAGACGAGCAGAGGGAAGAAAATGGATGAAAGAATGCACAATGGTCTTTGTTTTACACACTTTCTGTAAGAATAAGCAAGTGTTTTTTTCTTTTGATATTGCACTATAGTATAGAGGAAAGAGAGGGGGGAATGCGGAGGAAGACAAGAACTAAGCAAAATTAAGTAAAAGATTGTGTACATTGTCAGCAAGAACTCTAATAAAATGCATTAACCTGTTGGTATTTTTTCAGATACAGGAAAACACACAGGAGTGTCTGTTTGTTATTTGTTTCAATGCTGATATTGTACAGTGCCTTTTTCTGCTGGAGAGCTAACTTAGACATCAAAAACCCCCTCTTCTTCAGAGTGGTGAGTAACTCAGTATTGGAAACCCATTTTTGTATTGAATATGTTGTACAAACCCCAGAAGATCTGTGGGGTAACAGCAAGGCTTAAAATAAGCAAAGACAAAATATGGCAAAAAAGAACAAGTTGTATGTAGTGAGAAAGGTAAATGTACTGAAAGCTTGGTGGGCCTTCCCTTTTCCTTAACGTTTTATTGTTTCTGTATTATTTCTTATGCGAGGCTTTGCTACATACAACTTTTTCTTTTTGCCATGTCTGTATCGAGTATAGTGATTGATGGTGAGCTGGTTTAGTTCAGTAAATTTGTAAACTGGCACCTATTTAGCACAGGGAGCAGATTTAATTCTGTAAAAGCCCTTGTCTTAATAATGGTGAGAGGTTCAGTATTGTAAGCTTGAGGCTCAGCCGTTTCACAACCAGCAAGGCAAAGGAAATTTTAATATCATTTTAGTAAGACTTATTATTCAATATTCACACATTCTGTTAACATTGCTTAAAGTTACATTAAGAATGATAATAAATGTCCTTATTGATAATCTGAGAAAATGGAATAATTTGACATTGATGTAAGTAGGCTTAGTCATGTAGTTTAAATTGTTCACCAAACTAATAGAATACCATTAATTTACTAATTAATAAACTTATCCCAATTGTGATAGATACACTCAATGTGATAATTAATAATTTATTATCATATAACATTAATAGTCTTTTTTTCTGTGTTTTTTTTTCTTTCTATTTCAGGTTGAAAGGTTTTGGATGCAGAGTGATATCGTAGTGGTTGTCTTAGCAGCAATAGTCTATAGTGATGTGTGCAGGTACTGTCATAATTTTACTGCATGCTGCCTATTGTATTATCTAGTGGTCATAATTCATACATGTAAAGTCACATCATTGTTGTGTTCATTTATGATTACTGCATATACCACTGACATGTTATCAAAAACAGCATATTCAAAAGATATCTCGTGTCAGGACATAGTTATTTCCCCCTTGGTAGCAGCATAGTTAAAGCAATTTGTATTTATGTACATGTAATTGGGATATTTGTGCATGGATGTGGTGAAATCAGGCCGAAGTTGAAAGATCAAATTCCTGAGAAAACTCCAGTAAGGGGGGAAACATTTTCTGTGGAAATTGAAATTTGCTTGTAAAATGAAAGTTTAGTCATTTTTCTACATTTGGTTCAAATATTTTGCTTGAAATGGTCTAAGAAATATTTCATTCTGATCTTTTAAAGAGATATACTATTTCACCTTAAGCTCGATTTTGCCAGTTTCACTCACTTTCCTTTTGCCTGCCTGTCAGTGTACTGTGAACATTCTGCAGCATAGCACTGACTTGCTGGAACATTACCCCACAAGTAACTTGACATATGTCGACAGGTTTCTCTCTGGTAAGCTGAAAATGGACAAATTTCATCTGGATGTAATGATCGCTCTACCTTTAGTTGCATCACATATGGTAAGTTACTGTTACATGTGTAAGTTTCTTCCTTCGATGCTATCTATAGAGCACCTGCACTTGAAATTGGCAATTTTTGATGCACTCCCTTCATATGCTTTTTGCATGCTTGGGGAAACCTCTCTGTGTGAATTTCTGTGATAAAACCTTGGTGTTCCCTTGCATTGTGTACTTTTGTTTTGTAACTTCTGATGAACTTTTTTTTTTTTATGGTCATTTCAAGCGACTGATTCTTCCACAAGCAAATGTATAAAACAAGCTGTTGCTATATGTTTTTCATGGAGTGCTGGTTGTGGACCTTTTTTTCCTTTTCATCATTTCATTGATCTTTAAACTTAGTCTATTTTTATTACTTTAAACTTCGTCTGTATGAGAACGACAAGTGTAAGGTATCAGTTACTTTTTATTTAATCATTTACGTATAATTAATGAATATATTCACAGTTCTTAGGATTGAACAAGAGAAATGAGATACTGGACAAGGAGCTTCATTAAATAAATATCCATCAACCCATGCCAATTTCCTCTAATTTATTGACTAATTAAATGTCATAGAAGTTTTGTAAAGTTTTGGATGTGCTTTTCAGGCAATTCATCTACAACTATCTTTCTCTGCATTGAAGTACAGTACATTATTGGTCAGCGAACAATTCTTTGTGACAGTATGGAATTTTTTATAAATCAAGGTCTTCTTGTTTATCCTTGCAGTATCATTGGTGGCCAGTGTGTGACCACAGCTCCAACTTTATGGTCAAGGACTTTGCTGTCCAATCTCTCCATTCATTCCCACCCAACTCTATTATACTGACCAAAGGGGACCTTCCATCCAACAGCTTTAGGTAAAATCAATTGTGTTGGCTCATGAAGGGCATTGTTTTTTTTACACAAATCTAGTCCATAAGTGTGTTTACAAGAGATCTAATTATATGTTTTTCTTGGGCTTTGTTTTCAAGGAGGGTGTTCCTGGTAGATTTCATTTTTAATTTATTATTTTTTTTTATGTTGTGAATGTTATTGGCAGGAATTGATGAGAAATATGACATTATTTTATCATCTTGTTGAGAAAAGTCTGATCTAGAAAATGTGCTAGGATTTGTGTAGTATCTGTGTAGTGAAAAGCATAAAATCACAAAACTACTTACTTCAGCTGTAGAAATTGAGCTCATCTTCAAAGCTTATGTGACAGTATACTTATAGGATGGTCACATATATACATGGTGTCTAAAAAAAAACATTATACACTTTGAATTACTAATACAATATCAATTCAAATTGAACAGGACAGACTTGTAATTATTTGAGTTAGGGCTTGTGTTTCAAACTGATGACCACTCCAGGCCAGACATTGATGACACTACCATTGACAGCACAGTTCAATAGAGTTGTAAACAACATTAAGGTGTTCATTTGTGTACACATTTTTTCAAGACACCGTGTATTTGAGTAATAAATAATTATTGTGAAGGAAATTGTATAGAGAGCATTCTGATCACTAGTTTATAACACTGTATCTGGGCACAGTGGCAAAACTAGAGTGGGGTTTGTGACAGAAAAAAAAGTATATGATGTGATCGAAGAACTAGTATGCATAATAATTATGTTATTTTGTAATTTAATTTCAGGTATTTTCACTTATGTGAAAACGTCCGTCCAGATCTTACAGTCTTTGATCAAGAGGTTTGAAAATTATTGTTGTTGTCTTCAGAAATAAGAGTTCTAAATGTTGTGCAAGACAGGTTGTCTGATCATTGTGTGCAAGAAGTTGTGGAACTGTTGTGGCTGTACTTGATTTGATGGAGGTGGAAACAAAAAATGCAGGAAATATATGCCAATAACTGCAAAAATGCAGTTTAGCCCCCCCCCCCCCCCCCTTCCAAATTTTGGGGGTATAAGATCCCCATAAGGACGCGACTTTAGGAGTGGGGGGTCACAGGGTGACCTGGTGAAGTAGTCCTCCATAGGGATGCTTTTTATAGTAGTAAATGCCTGGCTTGGCAATTTCCTGCCTAAAATTCTGACTAAAGACATGCGATTTTTCCTTTTAATATCTTATGGACCATGTAAAAATACCAACTGGTTTTTTTAATGAAATCAGGAGGGCAGGCACTTGAAAGAACAGCTGAAACACATATGACCTGCGCAGGAAGAATTTGGAGTGGTAAACTGCATTTACCCCAATAACCTGGTGTCTGGTGTGATAGAGGTTGCTTACTGGATTAGAATTTTCATAGGAATTTCTGTTCATTATTTCTGAACTCAGCTGAAGCCACTTCTTGAGTTTGAAGTGGCCGATTCATGTCATTGAATAATGCTACACAATATTTTAGTCTTTTGTTTCTATATGATCATAATATTTCTATTTTCATATTTTATGTTATAGGTACTGACTTACGAGTGGTCACTTCCAATGACTAGAGACTTTTATCCAGAGATAAATTTTCCTGGCGACTTGCTCCATTTGTATTCTGGTGTTAGACAAGATGGTAAAAAGACGTTTCGGTTTAAAGACTTGATAGATGCCAACTATGATAGGTAAAGCTATCTTATTTTCCTCAGTTAACTATTGAACGAGCTGAAGAAAATTTTTTACTTATGTCTGTTTAAGTTCTCAAACTGGTTGATTAGCAAGGGAATACTCCACAGAGAACTCAAATTCTTTGGTTTGGTTGCATAGAAATGTTTCTTCTCTATCGTGAACTGTTTTACAAGTTTTCACAGTTGATTATTGGGAATAAGATCATTGACATGATTACTTCTCAATGAATTACGTGTAACTGGGGACTTCAGTTAGAGCAAAGTATCAATCAAATTATTAAAATTTTCACATTTTAATGGAAATTAGGTCAGTTACTGCAAGACTTATATATTATATTTTATTTCATTGAATGTCAAAAAAAAAATCCTACTTTTGGATTATTGGGAATAAGATCATTGACATGATTACTTCTCAATGAATTACATGTAACTGGGGACTTCAGTTAGAGCAAAGTATCAATCAAATTATTAAAATTTTCACATTTTAATGGAAATTAGGTCAGTTACTGCAAGACTTATATATTATATTTTATTTCATTGGATGTCAAAAAAAAAATCCTACTTTTGCCTGTTAAAAAAAAAGATATGGCACACTGGCATCATGTTGCTTTATTATTTTACAAAAGATTGATTGGTTCAGCTGATGAGTCAATCCAACTTTGAATGTACTTTTCCATATTAATTAATTATTTACTTCACTACAGGCATCAGATCTTTGCTTGCATAGGTGTCCAGGATCATGAGCCATCCTGGGAAGAGAGTTATACATTGTGGCCTTTTGGCGTGTGTTGGCAAATGATTATGAAAGGCACAGCTTTAGATGTGAATGTATGGACAAATTTAACAGCACTGTTGGCAGATGAATGGGATGAACCTCTGTCAGAGTAAGGGAAAAACATTAAAAGTCCTTTGTCTCAATCGTAGTTTAATTTAAACAATGCAGAGCAATATGGGTACGGATAATTTGTAGAACATAATAATATATAATAATAACAATATAGATAACTAGTAGAACACACAATATGAGCAAAACATGGATGGCAAGACCAAAAAAAAAACAAAAACAACTGCATGAACTATTGCTGTGCCCTGTACCATGGGACATGAAAATGAAAGTATCTGTTTTATTATTAGTGGTTCCATTCTTAAACTGTAAATAACATATCAAGCTTGTGACATTTGAGATTTCTACAAATAACATTTGTTTAGCTGTGCTTTTGTATTTCTGCAGAATACACAGTGTGTATACCAATTCATATCATATCCAACAGCCTAGACATAAATAAGTGATTTATGATTTAAAACTGATTTAATTATTTACCCCATCTTATTTCAGTTCCAGTGATGGAACCTGGGAATATGTGGCTAATTCAGAAATGTGGAGGGCCAAGTAAGTCATGATTTAGTGAAAACTTGACTAAGCACTTCGGCAGAACAAGTCAAGTCTAATACTAGTGTGAAAATAAAGAATTCATAGCTTCAAACAAAATTTTTGTTTGCAAAGTTTAATTACAAGTTGATCATCAGGAAAATTAACAACCATAAGGCTGTAAACCTTAATTACATTAGCACTGACACAGAAATTGCTTTATTTTTTCATAGGATCAAGAACTTAAGCTGGCAGCATTCATACAAGAACTATCGTAGTCTGAAATGTTACCTGCTGATTGCAGCTTATTTTGATTTTATGTGTTACGAAAGCATCTTTCGATTTCTCCAAACTGGTATCATATAACAAATTTGTATCATCAAGACAGGATCACTGAAGGACAAAATATTATGGCTCTGAGGGATATGGCTTTGCAGAGTAAAATGTTATGGCCATCTTTTGTGTGAAACTAAAATTGGTATTTCCTCTGTGTGTTGACAAACTATTTCCTCATTCCCATAGCCCTAGTATTGGATAATTGAGCCAAGGGAAACAGAGACGGTGTTGGCATGGGGATGAAGTGCTGCAAAACATGTTGGTTGATTATTCATGGTCTCATTCAGCTGATGGATATTTTGTACATCTGTGTCTGTTTCAGAACAGCAACTGCATTGTTTTACCTTGAACATGCCCTTGCTCTACCAGAGGGTCAAAAAGAGTCTAAAGATTTATTGCTTCATTCTTACCAGGTAAATATAAATGCCAGTGATGAAATCAGTACAGGGTGTTTACATATTCAGCATTTTGAGCTGTAAACCAGATGTGTCACTTACATAATGCATTTTACCAGGACTCAAAGTATGTTCAAGTCCCCAGAGAAAAAAAAAAGTTCAGTGATTCATTGCAAATTTAGGGAAGAGTAATGGCCTTAAGCAGGGAGCTGATGTCAATTCCAATGGTTGAGAGAGGTAGATCTATTTATTCAGAGTAAAACATGTTTTATGCAGCTATAAACTTGGATTTTGTTCATTCTTTCATGCAACGTTCTTAGCATGACTTGGAATTATTCAAAATTGTACAGATAAGTACTCATGGTTAAAAAAAATTGAGGATAAAATATGATTATCTTTGGACATTGATATTGTGAAATTGGCTGGACAAATCATATCTGGATTTTGCGCACCAGAAATTGCAATCAATTTTCTCTTTTATTTTATCCACAGTTATATACAATAGCCACAGAGAAACATTCAACATTTCCTGCTCACTGGCACAGGAACTATGCCATTGTTTGTGAGCGACTCACTCGAGCTGGGACATCACTGGATCAGCTGATGCTGCTAAAGAAAACCATTTTTCATTTCAAGAAGTACCTGCAGCTGGTTCCTGATGATGTGGATGGACCAAGAATTCAAAAAGCTGTGAAGACTTTGGAAGACTATATTAACAATCAGCGCACTCCTTAACTTGGTGATGAAGAAATTGTTATTATAACCTCACTGATATTATGCAACTCTATTTTTATGCCTTTTCATCAGTGTATTTTAATACACCAGGTTGAATGCATTATTCAAAATTCAGGTACTTACTATAAAAGATTTGATGGCCCATAATAACATACCAAGGCAAAAAAATCATGTCCTTTCAAATTTCTTCCTTTTAATAAAAATTTACATTTGAGGGATCCTCATCATGAATGGGCATCTGCTGAAACATCTTCTATTTCCATTACTGAATGTCCATAGCCTGGTATCTGCATTGCGATTAGGAATTCAGTCTGAATTATGAAAATAAAAATTCCATCTGAAATGCACTTTCTTGAAAGATGCTCCTTTACAAAGTGGAAAAGGAGTCCAGGCGTCCGTTTTACCCATGTCAAATTCATTTTTTAAATTCTGAAGTTTTTAGAATGAAGAATTTACTCAACAGGGAAGAAAAAATCTACTACAATAATATGAATTATGGCAAGTATGAAAGCAGTCTACAATTCCTGAAATATAATGCAATTTTAAAGTATTTGCAAGATTTCCATGTTTGTGACAATATAACCTTTTTCATATCCCATGTTATTTTACAGTTTCCCCACTTAAGTTGCAGGAAAACACAACAGAATCAAACATTTGATGTTATTTTACAAATTATCAATGCCTTTATTGTAGACATCTTCATATTTCATGTTTTATTCATCTTTTACACCTGCAGTATATACAGTTACTTACAAGCATTCTGTGATACTTAGAATTTGTATACATATTGTGTTTCCATTCTCTTGAATATCTTACTATGTGTACACAAGGAATGTAGTGAATGCTATGCCATCATTTCTTTAAAACATACATTAAACATCTAACTGAAAGTTTCGGATCAGATGTGGATTTTTTCTTAAAGGAAATTCATGGAATGTTACATACATGGTATGACCCCTTTACATGCCAAAGCTGCCAAATTACTTTCACATCTCAGTTTATTGTATTATGTCTGTCTAAGATATTCCTGTTTCTAGGCAAAATCACAATTAGCTTAGTCCTGGAGGCTCAGTGTAAGAGAAGACATCAAATTGAGACTGATCTTGTGGTAGATCTAAAGCTTAATTGGCTGCTGATCTTTCAGAGTGAAGATCGTCATTCAGTGCTAATTCTGAGAAAGTGTCAGATTTAGATTAAACAAAATAAAAACTGCGCTGCACATTCACTAACAGACTGAAAAATTGCGACGATTCTTGAGCCAGTCCCATTTTGTGTCATTTTGTACAAATTTAGATATGTATTAAAGAAAAAAATAATTTTATATGACATACTTTGCTTGTATGGATCAATGGTATTCTATGCATTTGTACTTCAGTGAACACCCAGACATCTCATACTTTGAAAAGGGACCCTTAGCAAAACAACAAGATTGATTTTGTTCCCAACAAGTATGTCCAGTAACTAATTAAACCAAAGTATTTGATGTCAGCTGTTTCACTGTTTCCATTTTTGGAAAGGAAGCACTTGCATGACAATGTTAACATATTCTGGTAAGAAGTCAAACAGATCATTGAAATATGCCAAATGCCAAAACGTTTGAGTATGCATTCAGGATTCAACATAAATTATATAATATGGGGTAACAGGACAGGGTAGAAAAATAACAAGTAACATGTTTTATTATGGCCGCAAATATTAAATGTGCTCCCATTAAGACAAATGTTAACCAATG
Source organism: Onchidella celtica (assembly GCA_963931925.1). Classification (NCBI taxonomy): domain Eukaryota; kingdom Metazoa; phylum Mollusca; class Gastropoda; order Systellommatophora; family Onchidiidae; genus Onchidella; species Onchidella celtica. Next base: position 65,018,011 of record OZ007569.1, read on the forward strand.
TGATGCAACAAAGATCATCAGTTAATGATATATTGTCATAAAAATTCTTTGGACATCTCTAAAATGAATATTGATAAAAATGATTCATCTGGTTTTCATTGATGGCATGTATCCCATGGATTTTTTTAGAAATATTAAACCGTGTTTAAGTGGATCACATTCCTACAAATGTGCCAAATAGAAATTAACATTGTCATTTTTGCTGCACTTTCCATCCGACTCGAGCACCATTTTAAATGCAGTGTCTGTGGTTGCCTTCACTTCTCTGATATGATCCGTGTCAAGGTGAAGGTCTTTGACAGTGTGGAAAGTTGTTGGTCCCTCAAGGTCAACTGGAGCAGAAAAAAAGTAGCCACTGCCATCAGAGAATGGTGATCTCTGCCCTGTGTGCAAGAACTTGAGCCCAAGATAGGTCGAAGCTAGACCATTCTGAAAATCATGCAAATGTGTGTCAAAATGCAAGTTTCACGCAAACATCTATGAATGGTATCAGATCCAAAAGACAGCTGATAGTAACCATTCATATAACAGTATTACTGAACTTCATATCATTGCTATGGTGCAAGACTCCCATAACTAACATTTTTGGCCAAAATCACTTTTTTCGTTCTTTTGGTCTGAAATTCAATGGTGCACCTTGCGCTAAAAGTTTGTAGCTCAATTCCTATAAATAACCATATTGCAATAATCAAATCCATTGTCTGTAGAAAATCAGTTTTTTTGGCTCTCCTGTAAAATTTTCAAACTGTGTCTTGCAGCATAGCGACGATAGCTAACCACTCTAAATGTTCAGTCAAAATGTGGCCAAAAAAAAAATTGTATGTTGCAAAGCCTCAAGTGAGAATAGTACAGAAATGATCCAATCAAACACAAAGGAAAAGGAAGCTTTCGGTGTATTCATCTTCATCAGGAAAAAAAAAAGATAGAAAATTAAACAAATATAACAAATTTTAACTTTTTTTTTTTAAATCACAAAATTTCTTTTCTGTGTTTATTTTGTCAGTTCTTTAAATGTTCAGCCTATATTATAATTCATCATAAATTCTTTGTTATTGTGTGCATGACATGAACTTTACCAGTCCTCTTTTGTAATGACAGATGGATGAAAATGTGCTGCTTTTCTTAGGCTTTTACATGCAATTTAAACAGTTTTGACTACACTTTACTGACCAGCTGTGTATGGAATCTCATGATGCAATAAATCTTATTTGTCATGAAATGTCAGCCTTTGTCCTTATCTGCTCTCTGTTTTTTGTTGGTTTTTTAACTGCCATCATCACTGTTGCCATTAACATGGAATTTCAGTGCCTGTGCCAAATGAAGTGAGCTTGTTTGGAACAGTGTCTCTCATGGGTTCAGAAGCTCAAATGGAAATCACTGATACCATTCACGATCATCACATTTTTAACATTCGCTTTTTCAGATGCCCATGTCATTGGAAATTAAGAAAGCAATAATCGAGGAAGGTTAAATTAAAATGTAAATTGTAAAGTAAACAACCCAAGCTTCATAAAGCAGATTTTCATGAAAGTGAGTATCAAGGGTAGGTGGTCTGCATGTGTGTTGAACATTAATATAAATATAAATCAAATTATAATTTCTCTGCACTATAATTTTTGTCCATTTATCAGTGAATATCACTGTTCTGAAACAAAACAAGTCTACTCACACTTACCTTTAAACCACTCCACCACTGCTTCAATGTATCACACATTCTGCTGATCTTGCTGTAATGTCTGGTTGCTATTTTAGATTGTTGAATTTTCTCCTTAACATCATGGATGTTTTGAGGAATGAAAAAATGAAAAGGTTGAAGGTTACGAACAAATATATTCGTATACTGTGGGATGCAAATAGTTGCAAATAATTTGACAGATGAGGTTTACATTTATACAAGCAATTTTGCTTATGTTTCATCTCAAATTGGAATAAAGCAGAAAGCATTTATTTACCTACATTGGCTCTGATGAAAGATCAAAAGATGCCATAGTGAAGTTTCTTTTTCTTTCTTTTCAAACTCCTGTTACATTATTGCAAAGCTTTATGAACTTTCTTATGTCCCAGCGAGAGAGTTCAAATTCTCCTCATTAATTCAGAATCAGAACCAAGCTTGATATGTTCATAAGTTTAATTCTATAAATGCTTTTATTAACCTTCCTTACAGGGCAAATGTTGATAATGTAACACTCTTACCACATCATGTAATTTTGCTATGTTACTGGTAGTTGTTCTTATTGATGATTAATATACCAAGAAGATACACAGCTGGTGACTGCATTATAGTTTATTAGGCATTTGGCTGACAATGGATAGGAAGGATTGTATACACAATCTGACTTACCTGTAACTGCCCATCTATTGCTAGCAATTGTCTAGCAGTCATATTACAATTCAGTCTGTGAGACAATATTGCTGCTGCTGTTAAAGCCAAGTCACCAGTCACCAATATCTGGAAATATGGCACAAAAATTCTTATATAATAATGTCACATAACTATACCATGGATATTGGCAAGTTATCACTTACAATTGGATCTAAAGTGCAAAAATATAGCATTTTCAGAATAAGATAAATTAGTTCAAGTGAGTATTATCAAATTGTGCTACTATGCAACACAAACGCAAACGTTAAGTTCTGGCAATTATAGTCCAAGCAAGGTCATACAAAGCAGTTGCCTTCACTGTGCTGGCTGCTGTTGTAAAACTGTCTCATGTTATCTGATTTGTTCTATCACAAAAGAAGTATAATATCCTATTGGAAAAATTCTCAATAATCTTCCTGTATGATTTTCTTTTTCACATATATGAATGTTCAGCTATCCTCTTTCCTCATTTCACAATGTCCATACCTTTGAGGTGCTTAAAGGGAGTACTGAGAGGACTTCTGATATCCTGGTGATATAAGTCACTAAACTAAACAACTGCTGGAACTGTTCGGTAGGACTGTCAGCATAACGAATGCTCCGGCTGGACAGCAGTATCAGAAAGACATCGGGTGGATGATCCGCTTCAGTAAATGTTGTGTGGACAGAAATTCCTGTATGACATATTGAGCATACAAGATCAAACTCAGCTGCGCAACCAAAATGCACTGGAGGATATCACATGAGTCAGTACTTGGCTCCTCTCAATAGCCAAGCCATTTCATCCTGCTGTTCCAAATCTTGATTACCAATCAAAAAGGTCCATACAGTTCCGGGCTAAAGTTAGCTTTTTAATGTAAACATGACAACAGTAATTTCCTTGGAATAAAAGGAAATACATGTTTGAATAAATCCCACTGGGGTACAACAAATGACAAGTAAGTTTATTTTTAACAGAAGGCGTACATTTATGTTATTATCTATACCTTCCATCACCGTTTTAATTTATGTGGAAAATTATAGAACGTACACTGTATTTATGAAATGTCACTGCCCCATGGTACAGTCAGTTATAAAAGAGGAGAATCCTGTCAATCTTGAAGAAAGTAACTTAACAATGTTTGTTTGTTTTTATTTAATTTTTTTTTTTTTTTCTTACTTCCCAACATCCAATGAAATTTTGTTGAGCCCAATTTCAGTCCTGAATTTATGAATCCAACACTCTCACAGCCTCTATGGGCCTATCTATGACATTATCTTTCTGCTGCTACATGTATTCTAATTAGCTATAAATGCCACCACTGTAGTAAGCTTGATAATTCACATAATCCAAAGGGTATACCTTTCACCAATGGAAATGCACAGTCTTGTATCTCAAGACAGAGATCATCAAGGTGATTCTTATCAGGGCCATGCAGCATCAAGTGAAATGGCTGATGACAAAGAAATCATTGTGTTATTCTCTGATAAAAATTTCACCTCCACAACTTGGTCTCCATATTATGTTTTTAAGAACATGGTACTGATCGAGATTTTAATAATCAAAAATGATGAAACACAGCAAGAAGGAATAACAATTTTCAACCATTTAAATCATTAAATTCATTTAAAATGAAGTTTCCTCCACATTATTTCAGTGAAAAGGTGCAGATCCACACAAACAAATGATAGTGTGCTTTTTTAATTACATTGTATGAGTCTTTCTTCTCCTGCCCGGTAGAAGACCTGGATGTTTCATCATGATGAGATATTTAAAGGAAAATTTCATTCATATACATGTACAAATAAGGCTTATTGAATTGGTAACAATTTTTGAATCTCGGCCATTCCATGCTTATGGGCAGTAATTTCCTACTACTGGACTACTGTTTTGGTTAGTTCAAATATCTAATTCACTTGTTTGTGATAAAACATGATTTCTGCCTGTTGAAAAACTGAAGACAGCAAACAACAAATTGACGCTTCCAGTTCATTTCCTTGTTACTTGCTCATTCATGTTTACTCATATCACACGAATACGTTTTAGTGAAGCTTTACTCTAAGAGTTTGAAATTTTCATTTTACACTAGGCCTACTTGTACTAAGGACCTATGACACAGAATTTGAAATTTTCATTTTACACTTGGCCTACTTGTACTAAGGACCTATGACACAGAAAATACCTGATCTGAACCAAACACATGCCCACTTGCAATCTGGTTGATCATAACATCACACTGCACTGTATCTGCATCTTCCAAGCATAGACAGACCTTCAAACTTCTATGTGGAGGCATCCCTGTGGTTGTAATTCTGTCTCAAATGGCTGCCTTAAAGCTTCACTTCTGGATGATAAAGTCAGATATCTATGTCATAAAACTGAGCAAATTATTGACCAGAAAAATAAATTTCCTTTGGACAGAAGCTTCTCCGCCCTCTCTTGCTTGTTGATCTTTTTGTTTTTTTATTCCAAGCTTTCCTTATTCCCCTCTGGATTACCATTGTATTGTGGAAATGACAAAACAGTGGTTGTCAACTGACTATTTCAAAATTAATTTTATTTTTATCTTCGGTCAGCAATATTTTTATTCTTTCAAGTTTTTCGGCACCCCATACCATTTTCACTTTCAGCTATGCCCGCGTCCCACTGAAACACTTTTCTACGCTTTTAATTATTTGAAATTTTATTTAGAAATGAACTAATTCACAATTTAAAAGTTCATGCGCTACATTTGGAACTCACAACAGTATTATATTGATATACTGAAGAATAAAGTATGGGAGGATGAAGGTCCCCATAACTTCTAACTTAATGTGCATTTCACCATTCTTTGCATGTGATTATGGGACTTTAAAATAACGAAGTGCTTATTCGCAGACATCTGCGGATAAGATCCTGATCTTATGTCTACTACGGAAGAGTTCCACCAGCCTACGAGGTCTGCGGTTGCGCAATGACTAGCATCTGCAGTTATCAGTCGGAGACTATGGGTTAGATCCTACGCCGGAGCTTTTTTTTCTTAAACCCGGTACTGCTCATTATTAGGAAAAAAAGTTGCAAAAAAAAAAGTTGTCAGCTCTTGCGGAGATCTGATCCTCCCTCAACCACTCAGCAGGCAAGTTTACTAATTAGCATGCCACCAGAGAACCTGAGTAAAAACTTTACCATTCTCTATTTAGACTAATGCTACCAAGGTGACGACAGCCGATAAGTATCACTGAAAAAAGACAATCTAGTCCATCATTACAGTAAGAAAAACCATGCGTTACTCTGAACAGAGCCATCTCACCGAATGACGAGCCTACTTATTCAACAAAACAAGCCAGAATTGTGATCTAAAGGAGCTCTTCCTAAATAAAAATCACAAAACCAAAAATCCATCTGTGAATAGGATCAATATAGATCTAGATATTATTCGCTTCATGTCTGTGAATAAGCTTAGCCTTAAAATGATTTGTATAATACTCTGTGAGTTTTGTTTTGTTTTGTTCACAATGAAGTGAAAGAATGAGTCCAATTCAAAAATCTTGTTAGAACACTGGTTGTAACATTAACAACAAGGAAAGGTAATTGCCAGCTGTGTGGAAGTTATACCATCATACTAACTACTAACTTTGTGTGGTGACCATGATAACTATGAGATTAATGAGAAAGATAATACATGTCATAAACCAGTGGATTTTCGCCTGCACAGTACTCTGAATTGATCAAAGCTTGTGAAGGTCCAAAATGTTGTACATCTAAAGGCCCTACAAGTAGAACAACAAGCAATGCACTTTTAGCATGAGACTTGGTATTCTGTTGTACGATTGTTTAAGGAAATCTGTTGCATTTGCTGTTTTTTCTTAGGCCTAGATCTAGATGCTGTCTTGATAATAATCGATTCACTTTACCAAGATGCAAACACATTGTCTGATAGTTTATGTGTTTCGTGAAGATCCGAGTTTTTTTGGTCATTTAAATTACAGATCATGCAGACACACCATCGACCTCCAACATTAAATACTTTTGTCAAACACAGCAGTATTGTTTCATAAGTTCATTTGGAATCAAATATAATTCATTTTAGTTCATAATGACGACAGGCAGCACAGATCTAGAGCTACATCTAGCTCACCTGGTCTGAAGTCTCACAAAACGCCTCCTCTCCTTGTTTATAAGCCGTAACGTGCTGTCAGTTGAACTTTGACCGTTGTGTTTACAACCGTCAAGCAAACTTTGCAAGGGAAGTCACTTTGAATAAATACAGCCTAGTATTATAACATTTACTGATTTAGTTCCCTTGGCAGGCAAACCTATGAGGCTCAAATCTCTTGTGATGATTTCAAAAGCGGTACAATCATTGTCTGCACAAGTACCTCGAGGCAGTCATGACTTTGGATTGCTTACTATTTTGCTACTCATAGTAATTTTTTTTCACGTAAGTATTAAAAAAAAAACAACACAAACACAAAAAAGAAACACAAAACAATCATGGTATTCCATCTATGAGGCCTAATTTAACTCAATAATTTACAAGGTTCATGTACGTCGGTATGTGTGTGTGTTGTTATTGTTTTTGATTACTTTATCCCCCTTTGAACTGAAGGGTCGTGACAGCACTGTTTTAGGGAACTTATTATTATTATTATTTTTTAGTTTGTGGGGGGGGGGGGGGGGCGAATTTTCATTTGTCGGAGCGCGTGGCTGCTTGACTTGTGCAGTAATGTAGTTTGTCGGGTGCCAGATCTTGTTGTTTGAAATGCTGATAATACAGTTACAATTGCTTTTTTTTTTTCTTTTCAGTTTGTGGAGATTTTGTTTAAACGGCCTGTACTTCAGTATTTCAAAATGACACGCAGGTTCCTTTTGATGCGTCGGTGTTTTTTTCTGTTTTATTTTTAAAAATCCTAAATCTGCCTGACAGACTTATGTTTTACACAACATGTTCATCCTAGCGATAAACAAAAAGTAGAACCAGCCTGGTACACTTTACCAGGTAGATCGTAGAGTCAGAATTTTTAGGTAAAAGCGGTGCAAATGATGGTGAAATGGAGTGTTCATTTGTTCAAATATCAACCGCTCCTGACGTAAGTTTTCTCGCCTCCTGGCTGCCGTTTATCTGTCTGTTTTGATGTCAGAAACTATCTCGATTAGTCAGAGAAGTGAAAGAGGTTTGATCCAACGTTTGAGACTCTGGATATTGGCAGTTTTTCGTTTTCATTATTGTATGATATGACACAAACTGTAGAGTCGGGAAGATCACAGTATGCCTAAAAATGCTATCATAGTGGCGCAGTGTTACGAAGAGTACAGAAAAATACCACACAACAGTGAGAACGAAAAGAAGAAGAGCGGAGAGAGAGAGAGAGAGAGAGAGAGAGAGAGAGAGAGAGAGAAACAGTTCGCTTTTTAAAATAATAGATAACAAAAAGATAATAATAATGACAAAATTAACACGTTGAACTCTAGTGTCATCATGTAGCAGACAAAACATGCCGACTTTTAGTATGAAGCAACAAAATGTTTCGCCACTTGTAGACTAATCAGTGATACATAGTACAACAGTACTGGACCAACTTGTCGACCGATTGTATCATAATTACTGCATTTTATCACATAAACGACGCCATTAAGTCCCCGTGAAACAGTCCAGAAACAGTATCAGTAGGACGGCGTGTATTGAGCATTCGTTTAGCAATTCTTGGCGTGGCAGTGAGGACATACGACTGAATAGTGGATTTGTTTCATCGTATTGGTTGTGAGTCTAGTTTTTGCCGTTGAATTTATGCACTACAGTTTACAGCTTCACACCTCCGGTTCCTTATCACAACCGCCCGTTTCTGTTGGTTTGATTTGATTGCTGACGTCACTGTAACATTCAGACGGCGCTGATTGGTTGAACCAGTTGAATAGGCGAGCGCTGAAATGAAGACGTTTCTCGGGACAAGTGTCAAGTGCGCGGACATAGGTCCCCAGAATAAGCGGCATCTCCCCGTTTCCATCAGGAAAATCTTCAGGCGTCAGAGACGGGCAAGGGGTACCCAATGTCATCTCAAACTGCTCACCTGGGCAATCAACAGAACGGTTTACTCCATCTGTCCAACCAACCAAATAATCCATCTATCCATCCATCCATCCCATCCAACCATCCATCCATCCACCCATCCATCTATCCATCCATCCATCCATCCATCCATCAGTCAGGCATTCACAAACCGTTATCACTCACTCATATTCCCAACCAATCAACCAACCAACCAACCAACCAACCAACCAACCAAGCAACGTACCAAATAACTAACCAACCAACCAAGCAGTCAGCCAGCCGGCCAATCAATCAATCAATCAATCAATCAATCGATCGATCGATCAATCAGTGAATGAATCAATCGATCAATGTACGGTTTCTTATACACGACAGCCAGTGAGAAGTCAGTACATTGTCATTATAAATTCGTTTTCATCGACAAGTATTTGGCTTTCATGCCCTGTCATGTCACGGTCTATCGATACAGCCAACCAGCAACCCGTACGCGAGGTGAACTTGCCCACAATATTAATGCTGGGTTTTCTGTGGTCCAGATCTATCCAAGACACAGGCATACGTCTGTACCGCACTCGCTTTAGCCTTTTCACACCTCCGTGGTTTTCTTCCACTGTCACCTCTGGTAACCCTTGCACTGTGGAGCTGTGGGTGAATGGAGAGGGAAATCGTAATCATACTGAAAGGCATGTACAGTATTCTATTGTATTTTATGTAAATGTATTTTGTTGTGCATGTACATGTATTCTGCAAACGATTCGCTTCACGACGTTTAACCCACCAGAATGACGATGAAAGCAGCTGTTAGCTGAAAAACATACATTATTATAGTATAACCAGTCCAAAGTCATATGTCATGCAGGATACTCAAAAGAGAGGAGTGGTTAGATTTTTTTAAAATAAGTGACACATAGAAAACGTTGTGATGTCAGAAAAGACGACAAAAATAAGTATGCGTGTGGCGTTTTGCAAATGAATGTAACACTGCCTTTTTGTGCCAAATTGACGAAGCTTTATAATAGAGGAATTTTCTGCCACTTCTACAGAAATGTTCATCACAGAAGGGTGAAAAATGGGAGGAATATCAAACTGTAAAAGCAGATTCACTCTGCCGTATCGTGCTTTTGAGGAAACGAATACCTGATTGTGCCCACACAACTGACCTTACACCAGAATGTTTTGTCTCACCTGTAGGTCAAGTGCACCTTGAGGGAATGCATGTTTCTGACTAAGTGTGAGGTCTCCATCATCGGGTCTATCTCAGTCTCTCTACCATGTTTCAGATGGCTGTATTCCCCTACCAGCTGCTCTACTTTGGGATCCATGAACACCAGGCGCATGCGCACACACTGTCAAATACAGAAAACTTAAATCATGTCGAAATTATGAATGTTTTATTCTTAAACCGGTGGGCAGAGACAAGATTGTATGAGATTAAATTTACTGTCACAAATTTGATGGAAATTTTTAATTACATAATTTGCATGTAATCATTCTTCACCTTTCTTCTGCCGTCGTCGTCAGTGTCATTTAGCTACACTATCATTCTGGCATCCAGTACCGAGCACCTTTTATTAACCACCTGTCACATTTTAACATGTAACGTCGCGTGTCCAGTTAGGCTGTTTCTGTTTCTGATCCTGGCATATGTTGTCAGATCTTTAGGCTGATAATATAAGTAGGGAAACCCTCGAGAGGATTTTGGAACGGGCATAGAAGCACTTATGAAGCTCGGTGTGCCAGGATTCTGGTTCTGTCATCAAGCCAAACCATAGGCTAATAATATGCTCTCTCTCTCTCTCTCTTCTGTCTCTTTCTCCCTTTCTCTCTGATTTTTCGTTCTCTCTGCCTCTCTCTCTCTATCTCTTACTCTCTCTCTCTCTCTCTCATTTTTTCTCACTCTCTTTCTCTCATTTTCTTTCTAGCTCTTTTACAATTTCAAGATAACTACTACCACAAAGAATAAAAACAACGTTACTAATTAACAGTGACATGAACAACAACAGTAACATTCGAACCTCGCCCGCAGCATCAATTATCTCCACTGCAACAGCTACCATACTACCTTGTTAATGTATGGAGTGAAAAATGATGGATATGCCTTGATTGACATGTAATTGTCTCCACAGACCATCAGCTCGTGTCTGGGCACCCCAATCCCACCTTCCATTGTCTCATCATTTCGGAACTGGGACGTCTCCAGTTTTGTGTGCTTTCTTTTGTTTGATCGTTTGGCTAAACGGAAAGGGCAGAACGAATTTTGTTTAGAATATGACCAAATCACTAATCTAGAGATCACCGTAATGATCGTCAGGGCTTTACAATAAGATACGAGACGTTTGATTGGGGCTTAAAAATCCATGACAGAATAAATAATTAAATATAGCAGTCATGTTGTGAATGGGAACTACTAATGGGTTGGGTGGTGATGAAGCATCAGCGTAACTAGCAAACACATGACGTCTTTGGATTTGCTGAGCTTTACCAAAGACGAAATATGGCAAAAAAAAAAAAAAAGAGTTGTAGGTCAATGTAGCAAAGCCTCGCGTAAGAAATACATGTAATTCAGAAACGATACAATAAATAAGTTTTATTGCGCTCGATTGTCGTAAAGATTTTTTTTTTTTTAAAATAACGTACATGTTCGGTCCAAGGCTGGGTAGTAATCAATGTGCCGCATACCTAAAACTTTTTACTCTAGGACGAAATTACAATTGATCATTGAATATTTGGTTTCTGCACATGTTAATCGGTTATCGTTTGAAAGCTGGGTGTATGATCTTCATTAGAAGTACGTTGTGTGCAGTGAGATCGTGCTATGAGTTACTGTTGTGTACCACTCACTGTTGGAAAGTCTGGGCATGTTTGAATGTTGGGGCTGACATAGCTCACACCAAGCCACGCTGACCACGGCTGGACCATGGATCATACTGTTAGGGTTAACCCAGAACCGGGGTTTGGACTCCCCTGGAGTGCAATGCAAAGCGATGAGAGAAGCTCTTGAACCAAGACAATGAATCATGTCACATGCATTCTCAACATTAAAACAGGGTAATTTTTACGACAATGCCTTGGATTAGATCCAGTTGTTTAAAATAAGAATTCCCTCGGAGCATCAGATTGTTTTCTTTAAATGCTTTGAGTCTAAATTCCATACATCTACTATTGTTTAATTGAATGTATGAAGTGCAGCGCTGTAACAGCTAGAGAATAAATAACATCAGTAAATGATTTTTAAATATAGAAGAGACAATAGATGATTAGAGCTTAGTACCTGGTGTGCTTTTTTCTTAATTTTTATTACATGTATTATTACTGACAAGGCATTTGGGGTATGTACCGGGTATGACTAATACTGAATGAGTTTGTAGCTGACTGTGTGCATGTGAGCGAGTGTTCTATGAAGAATAGGCGGTAAGTTTACTTGTTTATTTTAAACTGGCACTTTAAACAAAAAGCTGGCGATCTGTCCAACCCACTACGATAATGACGTGTTCAACCTGGCAAGGATGAAATGATGATACAGCAAAATTAATGTTACCGGGTGCCAGGCGTTCATTCAGTTGTGGTGGACGGTAGACTACATTGTAGGTGTTGTTGGCAAGAGGTCCTTCAGGGTGGATATAGAAGCTGTGGTGTCCATTGCAAGGCTCTACTCGCGTGTCATACCGTCCTGTGATCATCATAGAGGACAAGGAGCAAGGGTTGGTGACAGTACTCGTGGTGTATACAGTAGTTTTAGTTGGTGTCAGAAATAGTGATAATGGGGTTGACGGTCAAATGATTCTGGCCATGGTAATTATTACCGATGAAGTCGGTTTAACTTTGGAAGTGGCGATAGTACTGTAGCAGTGTAAGTTGTGGTGGCAATAGTGGAAATCCTAGTAACAGCTGGAGCCGCCTTAAGCTTAATACTACGTGCAGTTGTGGCATGGTACAATTGTAGCAACCATAGTAAAAACAACAGAACAGCTGGCAAACTAAGTGAAACATTTAACAGCACACAAGAGGGGACAACTGAAAGAAAGTATGCCATGGCAACATAGAATAAGAAGGGTATAGTTAAGCTGTCTTAATATTAGCAGCTGTGAGATAGCATACCACTTGTACAACATCCTCCCATTGGCATCAAACAACGCTGTTGTTCAGACTCTGTGGGCCAAGTTCAGATGGTTGCAGCATCCATTGAAGGAACTGGTTAGCCGAAGAGATGCAAATTATTTAGAGCTTCTTGGTCAATATCACACAAGGACACCCATTAGCCAAAGGGGCATAAGTACAGAAAATATCCTCTAAAATACCAGACAGTCTTTTAGTATAATTCCTTCAGGGTGCCTGAACTTTAGAACAGATTCCTGTTCTCTCCGCCAATATCCTAGCGAATCACTAAACATTATCATCGTTTGGCTACATTGGGAAAACGATGATCTTTAGGTAATAAGACAACAGTATTCGGGATGCAAAGGTTGAGCTCGTATCCCCAGTGCCTGATAGTTATTTCGGTGTACTATAAGTTAAAGCTTTATCTAGACGGATACTTGTATGGGCTTACTTCCCTACGATTTCGATAAGCGGAAAAGAATTACACCCCAGATATAGCTTTTGAAAGGACCCGTAGAACAATGGCTGTCCAAAAGGAATAAACCTTTAAAAAAAAGGAATGTTTAAAGACGGGTGACAGTCCAGTGCAGTCATTTTTCTGAGTCTGAATCCTCCAGTCTTGGCAGTGGATCTGTTTTCCAGCCCCCCCCCCTCCCCTCGCTCCCCGCAGCAATGGGAAAGCAAAAATAACACGTCTTCGTATTTCTCTTTTGCCCCCCCCCCCCCACTTACCACAAACTCATTCTTCAATGAAATACACACGACAGTGGCAAGACACCATAATTTTATCTATCTAGCCGATTAGATTCTAATCTAGAATCTAGTATAGAATGGTTTACCTAATACCACGCAAATCTTCATAATTATGTCAAAACCACCAAACAAAATAGAGACAATGAAATAGTAGAAATGTCAGACAAGCTAGATTTTGTTTATTTATTAACTGTTTGGTGGAGATAGGAACAGTGAAGAAGACATTAAATAAAAACCTCATACCTCGGAAATGGGCGGCGGGCGGCCATATTTTGTTGCTATGACCGGATTTCCGGTTTCGTCATGTGCATTGTTTATTTCAGTTCGGGCATTTTGTCTTTGCGAGTTTTACTTAGCATTAATAATCGAGTCTTCTCGGAGCAGCTCATTACAACGGTATGCTGTGTGCACAATGTAACACTCCCATTCAGTCCGCCAAGGGTATACGACAGAGTCAACACATTTAACCCCTAATTGTATGGTACACAGTATAATGGTATACAGTATGGTATACAGTATGGTGTATAGTATGGTATACAGTATAAGTTTCGCCGATACAAGAACACAGATAGAACAACGTGCATCAGCAAATGCGTATCTCCTTTGGCTGCCTGACACTTCATGTAATGATGCAACGACTTTTTAAATTTCAATAATTTAAGTTACAATATTTATTCACATAGTTAAAAAATGACTCATCCGTTGTAACATCTCTTGCTGCTTACATCAGTCATCATGCATGCAATATTTTAGTTGGGCTCTTTCTCAACGAAGATAAATTATGATAGGATAAGACAAAACTTCATTTGTCACAGACTGGAATTTGTCTGGACAGTTTTATCATAACTACTTCACACATATGGACATTTACCCATAAGTCCACATCAGCACTTGTCCACACCCACCACCCCTCCCACACACACACAATGAGAGCACATTAGGAACTCCGTTGTGTTTCCTCCGTGCTGTCGCCACCGAGCGGTGCCACTGTTATTAACTTGAGGATGTGATGTAATTATGTTTATGCAATGATGTGTGCAACATGTATGTGCTCTTAAGCGCTCTGAGAAAGAGAATTTCTCTTATGGAATAATAAAATGATCCTTACATCATCTCATCTCACAAACCGCATTCATTCATAGTTATTTATTTATTTACTTATTTATTCATTTATTTATTTGTATACTTCTAACCTTCCGTTCGATTCCACTCATATTATACATAGCGAAGCTATGTGATGAATGGGTTATACACACAAAAATCGTCACAATTATCCTATATCGATGGCATACAACCATACACCTATCCACTTGTTAAACACTTGGGCTAAAGTCAGTGGTTACCCTTGTCAAAAACAACAACAGAAACCTAATTTAGCATTGTGAAGGAGTAAGCCTAACGGTAACACAGGTATCCCGAAGCTGGTCCAAGTGCATGTCATACATCACTGCATAATGATGGTCTCATCGTGTATAATTTCAGTAGCTATTAATATATAAAAATTGTAGATGGAACATTGCGACCTTAGTAACTGTTCTGGTTTGTTCTATTTCCCTTTTCTGAAAACTGGAGGATCGTTTAGCGTGCAGACGAGGTATAACAAATGCATATCTTGACGCTTATTTAGAATGCATTGTGGCACATATATCAAGTTGTTTCACATACCGATTTATTCTAACTCCTTATCATTATGCTCAAGCCACAAGCGTTTTACGTCCAATTTCTCAGTTGTGGAAGTGGAACAAACAAGAATTAAAGTCGAGACTTTATACATGTATATTATTTTTCTAAAATTTAAGTTACGTAACTAGTGTGAGTCAGTGGGAATTTCCTATTCTCCCCCCCCCCCCCGCCCCCACACACCCTATCTTACCAAAAATTTTGTTTCAGTTTTTTAAGAACAGGATGCCAAAAACTTAACGACGTCTTTCATATACCCAGTCGGCCGTATGACCTGCCCCTATGGATGTAAAATAAAAAAATACTTGAGAATAAAATAAAAGTCTGCAGCCAAGCAGCAACCAACTGAAATTTTTATCAAGATTACATCATTTCTAATTTTAATGTAAAAGAAGCTTCCCACCCAAAATAAAATGGGGTCAATCAACCAAATAACAACAAAAAATACCAGCTTCTTTGAGGTGTGTAAGTTTGTTATTATTCTCTGAGAGAACACAATACAGTATGAAAGCTCAACAAAAATAATGGTTTAGTGTAAAGAGCCGAAGAGCTTCGCCACACATAATTAGGCCAAAGCCCCACCCCTACCAAAGAGCCATTAGGCCATTCGGACAAGATTGCTGAACAGAGACTGACCCAGATTCGAGATCCGGACAAGACTGCTGAACAGAGTTTGACCCAGATTTAAGATGTTTATTGTCGGTTGTATCCCTTGTATGGCTTGGATTTTGGTCCTGTTTGGGAAAGACGTATGCGCAAAATTTATACGCGCCCTTATGATTTACCTAAGTTAGACTAACATTGTAACAACAAATAATAAAGTGAGAACTTTTTCCGAATTATTCCCAAGCAACCCAAGGAAACGTTTTGTCTTGGGGATGACTCTGAAGCAGAAAATGACACTTCTTATGTCAGCTCTTTCGGTAAAGAAATAATTTAATTTTTTGTTTGTTTATGTACCGATATAATATTATCTACTGCAGATTTCCTCATAATTATGTATATGACTTTCAGAGCATTTCTGTCTTTTTTTTTTTTTTTTATGCCGACAGGTTCACCGATATCTTTTCCTGTAAAACGAGCATGATACTGTGAAAGTTATATAAAACATGTTTGGAAAGTTAAAAAAGGTACAAAGAGGAGATAAGCAAACTTGAAGATCAGGTGACTCATGGTTGAATGGATGGTACAATGACGAAGCAGGAGTTAGAAATCAAACGGTCTGCACAGTTCATACTTTGAGGAAAAGGAAGTTTTTTGTTGTTGTCTTTTTGTGCCGTGGGTACCTAAATATTTTTTTTTAAAAAGTTAGGTTAGCATGACTTTCATCGGTATCTTTCTGTCATGACTTGCGTGCCTCCGATTTTCAGCATTTTGAAGCGGAAGGTGATATTCCACACCGAGTCTCAGAGGGGCTACAAGGCGTCGCCCAAGTTGTAGTTTTGTTACTAAATTTTACATAGTATCAGAGAGTATAGGATGTTTAGAGAGAGTTCACTTCCGCCAAATCGCGAAACTAGGTCGCTGCGGTAAACAAGAAATTGAAGAATTGAAAGAGACCTTCTTCACCAAAGATAGTGTGCATATCTGTTTACTATGGTTTGTTCATATTTTTGGGCTGTATGAAATTATTTAAATCCGTTTGTAAGCTCCTACGCCCCGTGGAAATGCTCAAACAGATATTGTTTACCGCAGCGACCTACTTTCCGCTCCATGCTAACGATGGTTTCGCAGAGCCTCCCGTGTCTCGCAGTGCAAATCGACCAACAGTGAACCCTCTCTCTATATATATACTCTCTGATAGTATTAGATCAGTGCTTCTCAAGGTGGGGGCCTTGCTATATTTTGGAGAAGCCTGGGACTTTGGACTGGGGCATAGGGATAATATGTATTGTTTACTTTGTCCAAACATGGCAGGGATCAGGCAGGCTTTTATGTTGTTGTTGTTGTTGTTTTTTTTTAATTGAAGTGGGGCGTGGGACAAAAAAAAGTTTGAGAAACACTGTATTAGATCAACTTTTGAACATTGTAATTAAATGTTACCCACAGATGAGACACCTTCACGATTTTTGCATTAAGGATTGATAGAATACACTTTTTTTTATGCCACACTACTATGACTTTGGCTCAAGTGTGATAAAAATCTGGATTGGAATAAAGCCAATGGCGGATCTGCTATGACACTAATGAAAGCTTAAGCTTCAGGGCCCCTAATCCCGGGGGTGCCGGGAAGAAACTTTTTTTAAAAGAGTGAATTTTGGATGTTGCCCTATTAGTGCTGGATGCGAAGGGGCCCCATAACAGATCGAGCTTCCGAGTCCCAAAAATGTAGATCCGCCTATGAATAAAACAGTACTGGGGCCACAAATCACTAATTAGGTCAAATCTCTACTCAGTACGCTTTGACTTTCAACTTCTCAAACGTTCATATCACTGACAGATTACAAAGCGTGTAGCACGTATATTATATCATATTTTATCGGCAAACCTGCATTGCTGTTGTTGAGTTTAGCAAAATAATGTGATTTTTCTAATTTTCAATTTGATAACAAAACAAACAAACATGCAAACAAAAAACTACAACACACTTATGTAGCTTTTCCGTAATCATTTAACAGCAATTTTTATTGCTGGAATGCATGAAATAAATGTTTAAAATCATAGACAGCCGAATATTTACTTGGATATGGAAAACATCGTGGTGGTTAAAAAAAAAAAAAAAAGTGATTTGTGTGAAAAATGAAATGATTAGTTGATTCTTCACAGAAAGCAGATTTTGTCCATCCCACATTATTATTATAATTCTGAACAATATTATAATATGTAGCTTTATATATTTGTTCATGATTTAAAGGATCCTTTCACTGAAGTATCATAACTTCACAGGGAATATAATACTATGATCCCATAATAAATTGTGACATTGTTTGGTCACTGTATCAAAATCTAGTACATGTATAACTTAGTTAAATTGGACAAAGATCAACGGGTGAATTGCATAATGGAAAGAATATCTCTGTTCACCGTCAGTACCAGACATCGAAACTCGTTTCTGTGGCAAAAAAACAAACAAACAAACAAACAAAACAATAACAAAAAATAAAAAACTTGAAAAATAAATGAACTAGATCTAATTCTGTTGGCTTTGACCATAACTTTAAATCATTGTATCCTTCCCAAACGAAGCTCGACAGTTGTTTAAGCAAAACTAATCTCAGCTGTTAAATCATGCTTTTATCGTGCATGATTGGTTATAACCACAAAAAAAAACAAAACACACCAAACTGAATAAAAAACATTTATGAAAACATCAGTTTTATTGACTGAAAATAAAGAGATACAACAAAATTATTAACAAAATTGCCATGCAACTTTGTTTATTTCCTGATAAAACAAAACAAAAATATTAACGGCAACACTTTGCAGTGAACAGTACAATTTGGCACTCCTAGACTTCCGGCACGCCGTTTGCCTGGTCATTGCTTAACCGAAAGTCTGATGTTATTTCAGAAATGAAGGACAGGTAGGCTAGTCATTTTCTTTGATTATTGTTCAGAACCAAACTGAAATAATCATGGTCATTTCGAAAGTCAATTCTGTGTGTTATGTCAAATAGCGTAATTATTTAATCTCAAGGTGGCAAACACAAGTGGTAAGATTTCAGACTTTCTCAAAGAGTCAGGCTATGCAGATAGACAGACAGAAAAAAAAGAAATCTGGACTGGCAGGCAGGCAGACATACATACAGGCAGGCAGACATGCAAACAGAAAGACGGGTAAATATGCAGAAACAGAAGACAGAGGGATAGACAGACAGTTGAGTTCGTAGGTAGAAAACCGACAGAGAGACTGATAGGTAAGTCGGTAGGAAAAGTTAGACAGAGACAGGCATATTATTAGATACGGTCACACGGTATCATCGTGTAAAATGACATGTTTTCCCTGTACTTATCAACAAGACATCAAATTACGCTACACTGCCAATAAACTACATTATGATTGTATTATATATAATATTTACATGGTAATATCTGGAATATGACTGGCTGTGTTAAATCCACTGAACAGAAGGAAATAAAAGAAAACAAACTGAAATTACCAACTGTGTCAGCTTAACACATTATCCACACAATCAGTGTAATCTGATGCCAAAGAAATAACAAAAACTGCTTATGAACTGGTAGGCATAGTACCTATTTAATTTTGTATGTTCAGTACTGCCATCTGGAGAACGGCCGAACTGCTGTGCTGGCGTGAGAAGAAAATAGGTGCGCAACCAGGACTGATGACAAATTTAAAGGAAAAAAACAAACTGCACCCCCATGAGAACTCTGCTCTTTAAATTCTGGTCGGATTCCCCCAAAAAATGCAAGGAAGCGGATTTTGCATCTTTTTCGCCACCTTCACTGCTCCTCAGTTTGGCGCCCAAGACACGTGCTCCCACCCTAGCTACGTGACTGGAAGAAAATGTACGAAGCAGAAGCTAGACCTGCTCATGTTCACACTTCACCAGCAATGTCAACTGCAACCAACTATTTCTGTAAATTATAACTTTTGTTCTTATTCTGTGACCAACCATTTAATTATGTCCAAAAATGTCATCTGGGCTGCATACAGTGACGCCACGGTACATTTTTCTAAACCTGATTGGGCCGAACACCCATTATGTAACATTTAATAGAACGGGAGATTTAAAACACTATCGAGTTATAAATAATTGGCTATCCTTACCTTTCTTATACTACACGGAGTATTGTGTTAACTTCCTTGTCATGTTAACATCTTGTTGTATAATCTATTTGAAAATACATGTTTATTTATAGGTTTGGTTGCTTACAGAATGGGCATGGGTTGTTTGGTGATTAAAATCATTGATATGAACATTAACTGGGCATAGTGTTAAAATGCTGCCCATTACATAATACCAGCATCCAGAGGTTACATACAAGGCTATGCCCGGAGAAAGACGGTGTTAACATTTGACATTTTTGCTCCTGTTGGGTTACGATTTTGGAAGGGAGGCAAAAAAAAACAACAACACATAATAGAGGCAGTAGAGAATCTTGTTGCAGTTTTGTATTTTGTACCAGCTCCTGTCTTTACTGTTTTGTGTTTGATTTTTGTCTACTTCCATCGCTGTATATTATTTCCGCTTTCTCCTTCACTTTTCTTCTTATTGCCTGATCGAAATATGTGCAGATATAGGGTACATTATAAGAAAAAAAGGCTGGCCCCTATTCTCAGGTTTACACAAGCAGTTTATCTTCAATTACTAAAGACTGTTTGATTTTGATATCATAATAATATAATTATGTGCCCCAACAATACTCAAAATAGCACTGTTTTCGAACTGGAGGCTTTCCTTTCAATGTTCTTCCAATAATTGGCATTCTACATACACAAACTGAGATCTGGGCCATGCAAATAAAGATGAATATCACAAAAGAAAAAAAAACATTTGAAAAATGAGTTGGCCCTATGTAAAGAACACGGAATGAAACATCAAAATGAATGAAACACAAATTCCTCTTTGATATTACTCATCCCTATACAATTTACAGTATTCATTTTCAATTAAAATGTATTTTGCACCAAAAAAAAAAAAAAAAAGCAATCACTGGCTGTTTCAAACTTAACAAGACAGTGAAAAAATATGATATAAAATGAAATTATTACGCCTGAGAGGAAGAGGTTGTAAGGACACAGGCACATGCAAGGAAAGTAACAGTCTTTGTCTTCCACAGAACTGTTTGTCCACACACAGTGGTACCCTCAGAGATCGGATCATTCATACTGTGTAGTCACTTAATGCCGTAGTGAGTGGTTGAGATCTTCTCCACTGACATCTCTGACTCTCACAGGGCTGAGCTCCCCTGAAACCACTGAGCTGATGGGGGAGAACTGCGGGTGGTAAGTGTTGTTATCGTCACAGGCATTGACGCCCGAGAGAATGGAGGGGGATTCGGGCACTCCATGACTTGGAGGTGATGGCACACTAGGAGGTGGGCTGAGCGATGATGATGACTGTTGATTGAAGTACGGCGAGGGTACAGAGGCTGTTGACGATGTTCTCCTCATGGCTGGTCGAGCCGGGGCCATGGGTATGGCAGTGTTGCCAGACGCCGAGGACATAACTCCTGAAGAACCTTGGAAACGGCCTGTTTTTGGTGTAGAGCAGCTGCTGTGCGTGGAGGTATCAACATACAGGGTCTGTGTTTCAACGGCCTGGGGGCTGGGGGAGAGGGAGGGGAGGGCCACGTTGGGTGAGTGGGGAGATAATGGGGTAAGAGGAGAAATTGGGATGGTTTGATCTGCCGTCTCACCTTCACAGTGGCTAAAGCTGTTGCTGGTGTGTTCGCCGGCTTCTTGAGAATTGAGGTAGTTGTTCAGTAGGAAATCTAAAGGTAGCTCGGGGAATAGAGCAGTGTTGACAATAACGTTGTTTGCAACACCGTCTGAGATGCCATTGCTATCGTCATCAGCAATCATGTTAGAATCTGTAGGTTTATCACTTTCTTCTTCAGCAAGCGAATTCAGCATAGTGTCCTGCCCTTTGACGACTTGTGGAACAGAAGAAAGGCTATCGCTAATTTGATCTAAGAAAAAGCCATCTCCGTATACCATTTCAGATGGTTTCGGTGTACTAGTGTTGGAGACTTGGTGGAAAAACTGAGGAGATGGCAAGGCTTGTTTACTTGAATAGTCAGTGTTAAAGTCGCTGTCATTCAAGAATTCAGTGCTGGTTGACGCTGTGCCACTGCTGGATGAACTGGGAGTGAGAGCATTCTTGAAATAGGAAGAATTAGCTGTGGAAGATGAAACTGTGCCAGCTATTGGCGACATGGTGCTGAAGAGTGTGGTGGGTGACAACATTGGTGGCGTTGACTCCAGAGAGTGATCTGAGAGGTTGAGTTCAGCATTTGCAGGTAACAGTGTTGAAATTTCTTCTACAGGGAGTGTCGGAAGTTGAGCTGTTGCAGCATGTTTCTCTGTCTCAAAAACATCATCTGGAGCTGCTTTCAAGTTTGTGGCTTCAGACACATTCACCATACACACAGATGGATTTTGATCCTGAGTAACTGATGTCCTAGGGGTGGAAGATGCCGCTGGAGAATGGTCATGGCACGGCTCACACGCCATATAGTTGTTATGGTGAGATGAATGAGGCAAGTCCATGCTGAAAATTTCTGGTCCTAGCAACTGTTCTAGTTCTGATTTGCCGGAAGTGTCATTGTCAGAATACTGGCAGTTCCCATGGACGATGTGTTCTATACAGAACTTCTTGAGAACTTCTTCCTTATGACGCAGCAAAGTGATATCATTCTTGAGTTTCTGCTGTCGCTCTTTCATGATTGTGTGTTTCTGTGGGAAAATGGCAAAGTTTGTAAACTACAATTATTTTATTCATATCATTTTTATATATTATTTTTTTTAAATATTTAGTTGAAAATGTTCACAGTGATGACTGATTGTTCACGACCCACAATAATGTCTCAAACTTGATAGCACGTTGTCTAGCTAGGCTTTCTTTCTAAATTATTCATAGTAAATTTACCAACCCTATCCAGCATAAACCCACCAGTCCATCCATTAACAAATCCCTTCCCTCCATTGCCCCCCCCCCCAACTCTCTCTCCCATCCATTCATGAAAGACATCTTTCTGCCTTAAGAGAAATGTTACTATAATGCAAAGAATCTAAAGGGTTTACTTTCAAGTTTCCCAGAAGAAATGGGAAGAAAGCCTTACCTCGGCGTCGCTCAGATTTTTCATTTTTCTTTTCTCTCTGCATTTCTTGGCTGCACGTCTGTTCTGCGCCTTCCGTCGTTCTCGCTTCTGTTTTTCCTCTTCCGTCAGCTGCAAGAAACACCAATAATTATAATTATGTATAATGTTGTCTAAACGCATGAGTCGTGTACGGGTCACTCCACTTTCTGGTGAACCACTTTCGTCACTCTAAAAAGCTGTCCTAAATCAACCCCCTATCCCCTGCAAAATGTAGGCACATCAAGTTCCCGCAAATGAATGCCCGCTTGCAATATTCACTCAAGATCGTACACTACAACATTAATTATTTACAAGGAAACACTTGGGTTGGAAATGTACCATACAGCCTTCACCAAACGAATTTCGTCTGAATAGCTATTCGTATCTGCATCAATTTGCTGCTGTAATCAAATAACTACACATAAACCTGGAGAAAAAAGTAAATGCGTTAACGACAATTATTTTAATATTTTGTTTGTGTGTCTATTGTGTGTATGTGTTTTTTGTTTTTCAGTAAGTTTTCTCGTATGGTAATTGAAACGGCTCCCACAATAAAACAACGAAACTAAGAGTACCCAGAATGATGAGTAGAAGGCCGAGCATCTCGAATGAGCTTAATTCTGCCTTTTTGAAAGTGAACATTTTACGGACAGAATGTGACGCGCACAGAAAATATAGTGTCAAAAAATGTGTGCACTTTCATTATCTACCGATTCTACGGAACTTACCAAAGGCTCAGGCTGAGTATCAAAATCCATATCAACGTCGATTTCTATTCTGATACGCATGTATCCAACTAGTGCTGAGATACGCTTCAAATTCAAATATCTGCAGATCTTAAATTTTCTCCTTGTGAATAACTCGTCACAATTGCGCTTTTTATCCCTAGCTGGCCCGTCCCGGCGCGTACACCCGACTGTCAAAGCACCCTGTGTGGGTTTGCTTCAGACTGTGATTTACCTCGTATTTCCTAGGCTCTTTCGGCGAGGTTTCAATCTCAGGCTCTCCTTGCTGCAAACGCCTCGCCAAGATCCGATAGCGTAGTTCCTCCTTCAAAACTGGCGTGATCTGATTGGTTCGCTCGGCGTCCTGCCACGCCCTCGCCAGCCGTGGGTCGGGTGAGCCAGTCCGGAAAGCGCTGCTAGGCAGATTAGCACTTAGCATCTCCATAGTATCGTCATCGAAACTGCTGCTGTCGTTGGACGCCATAACCGCCGAGCAGATGGGTCTGTGGAGGATAAAAGCATGCACGAAACTAAGTTTTAAATGTTGTCAAACGGTAATAATACATTGGACGCCTCTAATTCCGTCACGTATGGGCAAAACAAACCTGTTTGGGGACATGGATTATGAATCTTGAGTGTTGTATCAGCTATGCAGAGAGTCACCTTACACATTATTATTATGCTCCTGTCGAATTCCCCCCTAATGCATGATATATTTGGATATGACCACACTGTGTCATTACTGAAACACATACTGTTGCATTTAAGGACAGTATTAATTGTTGACAGATAAGAGCAATATAAACCCATAGCAATCAAAACTTATAAAAACATCCAGGAAAACAAAGACTATGATACATGTAATTTAACCAAAGTGCTTTCATGAAATGAATTTTTACAGTTGAACTGGGATGTTAAAAAAAAAAAAAGATCGCATGATATTAATCATAATTATGTAACTGGCATACATTAGATTTGCTTCATCTAGTGTCGTATCAATCTGACAAATTAATGACTCTAAAAGAGGGTTTTGTGAATGCGATGAGAATTTGGGTTTTACGGAAAGGAAAAGAAAAACCAAGACAGTTTTGGTCCAAAACCAAACTGTCTTGGTTTTTCCTTTCTTTTATCTTGTGAAAACTTATTATTTCATCATCTTTATTTCATTAAAAAAAAAATCACCCTGGTGAAAGAATTGGTAGAGCAGCGCCAAGAATAAAAAAAGTAAAAAAAAAAAAAGTGTACTCGGTTGATTTCAGCCCACCGTGACGAATGAAAATTTAAAAGGACAAACTAGACTTACCAGACAAACCCAGACCCTTTAAAGCTTCACTACACTAGAGCAGGTTCACTGAACGGCGGAATGCGGACGGTATAGAAAATTTTAAGGTCACAAATTTAATCACCAGTGAACTACACATTATAATAGCACACCACCGCAGATCACTTACCACAAATCCTAATCTCTTTTCGGGACAGTCGTTGAAATTACAAGACCTGATCTTGTTTCACTTTCTTCCTGTTTAATAGAATTTAGAATGTACCTGTCCCGGTAGTACATTCTTTGAAAACTAAGACTTATGGTTAGTTTGACAAGTAAATCGTGTTCCAGGTAGGCTAATTGGCATGTCTAAGCTAACCTAGATGGGCTGAGTGGGCCATATATATAATATGGTCTTCGACTTTGCGTAATTTCTGGTATACCCGCAGTGATGCACCTCTATTTTTATCCACTTGCCTGCAAACAGACACGTTTTACCTACAGTCTTGAGTTTCTTTTTGAATCAGGACGTCCATGTGGGTGGCTCGTGGGCGAGCCGGAGATAGACAGGGAGAAGAAGGGGGGAGAAAGAAGTTAAAAGTACCGTAGTGTGGAACAGACACGAGCAAACTAAAAACAACAACGAAATTTTGAGAATGTTTTGCGAAGAATCCTAGATCTAGTGAAAGAGTGAAAGGCTGGTTGAGTGGGAAAACAAGGAAAAGACGTGGTTTGGTGGGGAAGGGGTGGGGTGAGGGATAGGAGAAAGAAAAAGAGAAAGAGTGAGAGAGAGAGAGAGAGAGAGAGGGGGGGGGCGAAATAAAGGAGAAAATGGAAGAAAGAAGTGTTAAAAAAATTTTTTTACGTTA
Source organism: Onchidella celtica (assembly GCA_963931925.1). Classification (NCBI taxonomy): domain Eukaryota; kingdom Metazoa; phylum Mollusca; class Gastropoda; order Systellommatophora; family Onchidiidae; genus Onchidella; species Onchidella celtica. The sequence continues at coordinate 65,043,533 of OZ007569.1, forward strand.
CAGTAGTGACGTTTTTATTCTTGTTGCAGTGAAAATTAAGCTCATGTCCAGTTTCTAACGGAAATAACGAAATTTTTTTTTAAAGGAACAGAATGACACCAAAAAAAACGGGGGGAGGGGGGGGTATTTTGAGAATGCTCTACGAAGAACTTTACTGAAGGAATGAAACGTTGGTCAGGTTGGGAGGGAAGTGGAGAGGAAGCAGGCGGAATTTGGGGGTAAGTCTCTCATATAATAAAAACAGAGGCGATTAGGGCAAATGTAACCAAAATATTCACAGCAGGAATTTTGTTGCTAATTAATTTTGTGGCCCATTTCCAAAAAGTCATTCGTGGCCATGTCATGAACAAAATGATTGTTATGGCCAGGTAGCTAAAAACCAATTCTGGCCCTGACTAGCGCTTTCATACACACACAAAAAAAAAGCTCCAGACAAACCGCACTCTGGCCACAATTTATGACCCAGAGTTAAGTAGTCACTGGATTCACTGGATGCAGAGTCGACTTAACGCATGGGCACACTGGGCAGTTGTCCGGGGGCCCCATGGGTTTAGGGGGCTTCATGCATGAACATTTCTGAGTAGTTGCGTAGGGAGCGGGGCCGCAGTCTATATGGCTTTGCTCAGGTCCCTATAATGATGATGTTAAGACGGCCCTGACCTCACGACTGTTATAATTCTGCAGTACTTACTGGCATATACTCTTGTGCGGATTGTGCAAGTCAGAACTTATCACTGCTACACTGGGGCTACTGCTGTGTACAGCACTGGGGACTTGTGTTTCTGTGGAGCACATATTAAGTTGAAACAAAAGATAACCAGAGAAGATAAGACTAAAAACTTCTCGAGCACAGGAGAATGGACAAGTCAGAGAGGTATAAAAAGATAACATTATTACTTTAGAGTGTCAGTGAGTGGGTTAGATCTGAAACAGGAGACAGTACTGTCCTGGACTTACCATTGGCGAAATATTACCCCCCCCCCCCCCAAAAAAAAAAACCCCAACAAAACAACAAAACAAAACAAAACAACACAGAAAATGTGTAGGGTCGCAGCAAGGCTTGAAACAAAGTCAAAATACGGTAAAAAGAAAAAGTTGTAGCCAGCAAAGCCTCGTGTAAGAAATAATAACAAAACGATGTGCAATAAAACGCAATGAAAAAGGAAACACAAATTAATGTTTAAACCTTCATCGGGAAAAAAATATATGACAGGTTGGAAAATTGAACCAATAAAATAATTAAACAATCAAAAAAAAATTGTAGAATATTAAATCATTACCAATTATAGATCTAGATCTACTACAACCTTTTTTTTTTTTCTGTGCCATATTTTGACTGGACTTACCACTGGCAATCTACAGAACAACAATGATAACAAAAAAAAAAAATCTCATTCTTTTCAATGTTGTGATATTGATATTTTTTCTAGAGTTTTGACAATAACGAAGAAACAGAGTGTGCAGCAAGGAGAATCTGCACACACACAGAAATAAGAACATAGATCAATTCTCATGTAAAAGATTTCGGTTTTGATAATGATGTAGCTGATTCTCTTACAGTTAAAATGCGACACTTGTAATTAAATTTGGCAGTAGATCTGGTGTTTTGTTGTTTTAATTTTCATTTGTTATTTATTGTAGTTAATCATTTATTGTAGTAAGAAGCTGATTTTTGCTATTTCATCAAATGTCAGGATCATTTTCCTGTCATCTTTATTTGCCGTTGTTGTTCTGCCGGTTCTGTACATTCAGAGATAACTACTAGTAATAATTATTAGCACGACTGTTTTGTGAATGTGCAAGTATTACACACATAATTATAGGCTACTCTTGAATACTGATAGACAAATTATGCACGTATCTAAATCTTAACCAGCAAAAAATAAAATGGTTAGTAAAACTACTGCGTTTTCCAAACGTCGTTGAATTGATGCACAGTTGAAACAATAGGAAAACTCAAATGATTGCATAAAAGCTATGAAGAACATGATAGGAAAAGCACACACTTAACTTAGATTTATGCGGAGATGCCCCCAGTGATGCCTTACACAGACCATAGCTGGCAGTGGGGCTAAGTGCAGTATAGCAAGTTAAAAAAAAAAAAAAGTGTACTAGATTTACTTGCCTACGGTGGTGTGTGCCTGTATGGTGAAATGCAGGTAATGAATGGAGGACAAGGCAGAATGATACAATGGAAACTGCTGTAAAACCCAACTTTGATAAGCCTAGCATAAGCACTTCACGGTGTCATATTGAGATAAGAACCTACACGGTAGGTCAAAACGGCATGGTCGTGCACACTGACAAAGACACTATTCAATTAGGTGTTAATATCCGTTGGTAAACAACGTCCGATAGGACTTTACACTGTCCCATGATTGATTCACACACATACTATTAATTTAAAGGGTAATTATAAAATTTCACGGATGCAACTTACAGTAGTGACGTTTTTATTCGTGTTGCAGTGAAAATTAAGCTCATGTCCAGTTCCTAACGGAAATAACAAAAATGCACCCACCTGTTAGCTGCATGAACTGTCTACTGCAATGACATATCGGGAAGTTAGCATTATTATTGCTTCGCCTACGTGTACATTTCTCTAGTATACACGCAGGAACCAATAATCAAGAAAACATGCACTGATTCATTCTAAGGCCCCGATTCCAAATTGGGCAATATATTATTACATTACTTTTTATGCCGAGGTGTCAGGGTACGGTACTTGTTATCTTCACATAGATCTAGCTACGTCAGTAATTTTTTCCCTTGTCGCGTGGGGAGGGGGAACAGGAATACAGTCATGTATTTCCAAATTGCCTGTATTTTTGTTCCTTTTCGAAAATTCCCAGTGCCATTTTGGTTGTCTCTCTGTCATTTGTAAATTGACAAGATTCAATAAGTTTACCACATTCATGTAGCCGATAGTTCTCTATAGCTAAACATTTAGGTCACAGAACCGGTATCCGGTGCCCCAGGCTCGAAATGGCTACTAACACATACATAAATTATGACAGGTCCCAGGTAAAGGACAATCTTACCTAGTTGACTGTTTCTTTTATCGATGTTAAATGCGTATCCCCCCAGCTCAAGTTACATACTTATTTCCGCTATCGATATTACACATGTATTTCTACAACAGATGTTACACATGTGTATGCCTAATATTGATGGTACACATGCATGCCTACAATCGTTGCTAAATACATGTTACCACAACTGCAACTAATGTCTCACACATATTATTACTACAATTACAGTAACACGCGTCTTTCCCTGAATGATAAAACCCATAAATAATGCTGCAGCAATTCATGATATCCAATCCCAATATGAATTCGTGTCAGTTATGTTAATTTCGTATTCCTGCAACTGATAATTTATGCACTACTAAGGCTGGCATTTCAAGCGCATTTCTACAAAAGGTGTCACATTACAAACTATAAT